>JAUJPP010000001.1:1040387-1640387 GCA_030562195.1 Nipponacmea schrenckii
AACCCGTTCGGGTCTCAGCCAATTTTCAGCACAAGAATCTGTGCTATACCAAAAAAGTGTTATCCCAATAACGAAAATATTGTTGCAACACCACTTTCTAAATGACATTAAATCATTACAATGATATATAAATATAAGTAAAGTAGATAGACCAAGGTGTAACAGATTGAATTGTGTAATAAACTTTATACAAATGATATTTCCCTGATCTGTGAAATATCAAGTTGGACCACCAACTGATTTGAATCTAAATAACCATTGTTATTATCAGTGAGTTCAGACCAGCGAATCGAATTCAACCAACTACAACTACTACCCCAGGGTCCAGTCTCTATTCTCTTCTTATTAAATGTTTTAGTTCGAGTTTTACAGTCATCAATGTTCATTACACTGATTGTACTATCGATATTACAATAGTTTAATCTAGGATTGTCTTCTGGTAATAGTTTAATACCAATAATTAAATAATCACCAAACATCCCTACACAACAACTCCATACCAAGTTACTGTAACTAAACTTGTCTAGATTGTAATATAATTTACCCTTCTTGACAGCATTTATATTAAAATAAAATTGATATGAACTTGACTTGTGTAGTTTGGGTATGTGATCTTGGTTTAACACCGTGGACTCGTGTAGTTTGGGTAGGTGATCTTGTTTAAACACCGTGGACTCGTGTTGTGTTGGTATGTGATATTGGTTTAACACCGTGGACTCGTGTAGTTTGGGTATGTGATCTTGTTTTAACACCGTGGACTCGTGTAGTTTGGGTATCTGATATTGTGTTAACACCGTGGATCCTAACATGTCAATATTTAAACTAAAATCTCGTTCTTCCCAATCACGATACTGAACCACTGATGGTGTTTCAACTTTCACATCTTTACACAATTCTTCAAGCTCTTTTATTTTCTCAAGTGAAACAAGAATTTCCAAATTGCAATCTTCTGTTAAAGAAGGAAAATTCGTCTCCAGATTCAGTTTGAATTTGTTTGTGTCTCCCATAATTCTCTCATCCGCTTTGGTCAATTTTAATTTTGATTCTTCATATTTATTTTGGATGTCTGCCACGATTCTCTCTCTGCTAGCCTTTATATCAGCTATAATTTTATCAGTTTGTTTGGTTATTCTACTACAAGAATCTTCAGTAAAACGCTGGAGTTTCTCTCTCGCTTCTACTAACGCCACATGTGTTTCTTCCAAGTCTTTGATTTTGTTTTGGATAAATTCCTCCGAGGCTAGAACTAGCTGTGTAGCTTTATCTCTCGCAGTTTCACATTCTTCATCTAAATACTCGTGGTCTTTGTGTTCTTTTAGAAAACATTTATGACACAAAACACAGTGACAAGTTAGACAATAGTATTCTATTGGTCTCTTTCTGTGACATAAACAATGGTATTTTACCTTGGAAGAGGTTTTGTCTGTTTGGTGTGCTGTGGGTGATGTTGTACCAATAAATTGTGTTGTATTCGGGTATGCTGGAACTATAAAGTTGGTAGTAAACATCCTAGCACCACCTTTTGGAATCGTAATATCCTGCTGACAGATCGGACAGGGGAATATGTCTGTTTTATCACTTATATATCTGTCTAAGCAACACAAACAAAAGGTATGACCACATGATAAAACTTTTGGCTTTTTAAAGTATTCAAGACAAATCGAACATTCCGGTGTATTAGTCACTGCAGCTGAGGCCATTTTGTTCTTCTAAAACTACACTAGAACTGTTCTGGTATACAACAAACTCTATTGTTGGGAAATAGAATATTCACGTTTAAAACACACTATAAAGTTCCCGGTTAAAATAGAATATTCACGTTTTAGAATTCAGGTAAAAGAATCCAGTTGAGATGTTGGTGTGATATATTTTATGGTTAATCAGAAAATATTTGATAAAGAAGTTGTAATCTGTTGTTGTATCAACCAGTCTGGTGTGAGACCTGACGCAGTATGAGTCAGATTTCTACGAATAGTCTATAAATAAACGTGTTTACATCAGAAATATCTGGTCTACTTGGAGACCACAACACACACAGAGAAAGTTCATGTTACAGTTTGAATTTCCACGAATTAACTACGCCTCATTAGATATACTGGTCATTGAAGAGTTGAAATAGCTTGTGTTGGTAAACATATTTAAACTGTAGTCTAGGCTCCCGTTTCTAACCAATAACTTGTTTTACCTCTAGTTGAAATAATAACACGATATCAATCTAACACAGAATAAGTTGACACGAATAATCACGTCACGTGTGTCAATTTCTCAAAATAACTTCGCCTCATTAGATATACAGGTCGTACAACTTGTGAGAACAAATATTTAAAGGAATACTGCGTCTTTAAATGAACATAATTTTCATTTAAAATGCATATTCATCAGAAGATATACCTGCTGTCATAAATAACATAATAGAATCCTTATATATTCCAAGAAATCCAAAAACACTTAGTAATTATTGATTAAAAATTCATTATTGAAAAACGCTTAATAAATTGATTATTTGTTTTTAATAATTACTAAGTTTTCCAGATTTTAAGAGATTCTGTTACTTTATAACGCCAGGTAAGTTCACTGATGAATATATACTCATATTGACCATTCTTATGGAATTTTCTGTCCATTCTAAGACGCTGTATCCCTTTAAACCTGCCCCTTTTTAATACAATATAGTATAAAGCTAACTGTGAATATCAGGTTAAAATATTATATTTATTTAACTGACGTCACAGTGACCTCAATGAATAGACTTTTATTATATCAGAATTTATTTTATAATGAAGTTTATATTTAGATACTGGCTTGATATAGTTATTTTTCTGATACACCATACAATAAACATCTAGGAATATAATATGTTGTTTAAGCCATGTATCTAATTGATCACCTATAAATTCTGAGTCCCAATCATATTCAGCCTTACAAAGTTCTTGAAACAGCACCTTTTATCGAATTGTTACTGCAGACAAATATCCAAAAGGATCGAAGATTTTTGAAACAAGACTTACAACGTTCCTCTTTGTGGGTAAACATTGCCTGGATAAATCAGCAATTTCTTGAAGATCAAAACAGAATAAATCAGATTCATAGTTCCATCTTATACCAAGTATTTTCTGTTCATTTTTTATTGTGTCTTTTCCACCAAGTGAGAGTTTGGCATAAGTCTGGTCGTCATCATTTAAAACTAACTGTTCACTGGCATTGAGTTTACCTGACTCCCCCATCTGGGATTCATTAAAGTGTATACGTTCTCTGAGTTCAACTGAATTTGTAGCAAATTTCCTCAAGTTAAAGCCTGCCTTGATCATTGCCTCTTTGGATTTCAAATAAAAGTCATAAGCTTCATTGACCGTATCAGCACCTGAATCCAGATCGTCGACATACAGAGAGTTTAGGAATTTCTGTACGAATTCTGGATCACTTTCCATATACCGGTCCATATGGAATTTTATAGTTGCGTTCAGCAGGAAAGGGCTTGAGGAAACACCGAAGGCAACTCTAGCAAGCAAATCGTTAAGTTATCAATGTAGAGTTCAAGTCATGAATATCCTTCACCAATAGGATACGTAAAACATCTCGATCAATTTCAGCGACAGATATCATCAAAAATGCCTTCTCAATATCACCTGTTAAACCTATCTTGTTTACCCGAAAATTTAACAATATATCAAGAATATTTCGGATTAATGGTTCTTCAATTTGTAAACAAGAGTTCAATGACGGGCCTTGATCATGGGCAGAGGCATCATAGACAATACGTAACTTGGTTGTGTCTTTGTCAGCTCTGACCACTGCATGATGCGGGAGATAATGGGTCCTTCCAAGTTCACCTGCTGTGATTTCACTACCTACCAATTCTAAAATTCAACTACTCAACTGGTCTTGAATGATTTGATTATACTGGCGGAGAATTTCTGGTTTCTTGTGTAATCTTCTCATAAGACTATTGAATCGTTTTAAGCTAGTTATATAGTTGTCTGGTAAAAAGGGGTGTGGGGTTTTCCAGGGAAGGTGCACTTCATATCTGCCGTCCTTGAATACGATAGAGTCACAAAAATCCTCATAAACCGAACGTGAAGTAATGCCCAGGGACTCTAACACCACGAGAGACAAGTGTCCAATATTGATCAGGTCCTATCAACATATCTATAACCATATCATCATTATCTGAAGCATCAGCAAACTGAGACTCATACAATTGGGGAAAACATCTCTTGGCCTCGTTTAGTGGTTGACAAGTCAATGGTTCACAAATGAGAGAGTTATATCACCACAAAAGGAATGTATATTCACATGAGCAACATCAACAGTTTGTTTATTTTCCTTAGTGGACCCAAATGTTTTTATTATTATTTCCTTCTGGTTAATTATTGGTAATCTGAGGAATTCCTTGATTCTTAAGATGATATAAGACCTCTGACTTCCACAATCTACAATTAGTCTGATAGTAGCCTTTCTTTGGAGCTGAAGTGGACAAAATGCTATACACTGAGCTGTCTGAAGTAAAACTAGAGTGGTCGAGGCTACATACAACACCATACCAGTATTTTGTTGCTGGTTCCTTTGTGGGCTGGATTGATAATGTTGGTTACCTCCCCTTAACTGGCTTTGACTACTGTCATTAGAGGAATTGGGTTGGGATATCCAACTTATGTTTCCACCCTGGTCTCTTGGAGTTTCAACATTTCTATAGGGTTGAACAGTCTGTCCTTGTGATGGCAAATTATTATTCTGAGGTTGTTGTTGCCTGTAGTATCTCTGGTAAAGGTGGGTTTGATTTGGATAAGCAGGTCCTGGATTATACAAAGGGTGGAGCTCTGGGCAAAGACTAGTATGGTGTCTCTGATTACAATGGCGACAATTTTTTGCTTCGCAATTTCTTCCGAGGTGGTCCTTTTTCAAACAAATGTAACTTTTACCCTTACGAAGATACTGTTTCTTTGCTTCAATACTGGTTACAGTATAACATTTGTTCGAGGGATGAGATCCATGACAATAAGTACATGTATGACGTGACTGGCTATTCCATTAATTCATTGTCAGCAATGCTGGAGCTGTACCTTGTTTATAATTCTGTAGTTGTGTTTTGGATTGGTAAGATGGATTTGGATTATGCTTGGACTTGACAAATACTGATGCTCTCTCCCTTGCTTCAACTTCACTGGCCAAAGCTTCCATTAAACTATCAAATTGCCAATCTTCCTCTCTTAATTCTCTGCTCAGAGTCAGACGATTGTCTTCTGGCAGCTTGTCAAGAATAACGGATTGTAGCATACACCCATAATTCTGTGAGGGAACACCTAATGATTTCAAAGCTCTAACATGGGCTTACAGTTAGGCTCATTAAAGTGTAAATGTTTTGATATTATAGCTTCTTTAGATCCAAAACGTTTCTTGAGAAGAATTACAGCTTCATTGTAATTATCTGAGGTTAAGGAAAGCCCTTCTATGGCTTGCGCAGCATCGCCTTTTACTAAGCTGTTCAGATAGTTAAACTTGTCTATATCGGGTAAGTTTGGATTGTTATGAATAGTGGCTTCGAAGGAGTCCCAAAATGTTGTCCAATTTTCCAAATTTCCATTGAATTCTCTCATTGTCAACTTAGGTAGCTTCAGATGAGATCTCTGCGTATTGGGAATCCTGATTTCTGGATCTAAAACTTGTCCACTACTGGAGCTACCATTATCATCAGCTTGTTCGATTTCTTCAGAAGTACTAACATCGTTTTGATTTAGATTTATGGCAGGCTGGTCATTTTGGGGAGGCTTATCTGGTGCCAACTTAATTTGAGAAATTGAGAGCTCTAATGAAGTAATAGTTGAAATAATCAGATGGGAAAACTCATCAGCATTTCCGATTTCTTCGACTATATCATCATCAGATATAGCTGCTAGGATATCATCATTTAACCCACGAAGAATGCCTTCTTTTTCCTTTAAGGACTTTAATACTGAGTCAAATTTTGGGGAAAAATTTTCCCCCTTTGGGTTGTGGAATGGGCCTATTTCATCAACTATTGAAACAAGGCGTTTTACAGATGCTCTATGACCTCCTCTGATACGCCTTTTTCGTGTAACTTCTTCCCTAGATATTTTTTTGGTTTAATATTAAATGGCCCAGGGGCCTTTTGATTAATTAAGGAGGTATTTTTGGGCCTTTGTTAATTTAAACAAAGTCCTTTCAGAAAAAATTCCCCAAAGTTTTTTTCTAGAGGAAAAGCAAAATACCTAAAAAAAAAATTATCTCAAAACAGTAAAACTTACACGTTTTATTTTTTTTTCCGTGCTTTTTAAGGGGGGAGTCAGTCTGAAAATTGTGTGTCCTGTTGACAAAGTCACAATTGAAAAATGCGTTGTAGTCTATTTATATAGATGACCGCTATTGCACGACGGGAAGGATAACTCTTTGATTATCAAGACGAACCGTTTTCCAATATGGCGGGACGTTCGTAATTTCTTAAGTCATTATGATTTTTCAAACACGGATAATTATGGATACACATGGATTTGAAGGCTCAAATTTCAAAGATAAGCTCTGTAGACTATTTCTGATTAGCTAACCAAAAGATTTCATGTGTTTGAGGCTGTCGGATGATTGTCCGAAACAAATAAAGCCTGGGCCGCTTTAACAATGAGACACGAAACTGATGAAGGGGCGAACCTTTCGGATTAATTGAAGAAACGAGGATAGTTTGGCTCTTTGCCAATGTCTGGAATTTTCTTGAAAGTACCTTCTTTTTAGATTTCAGTTTCACAGGATCCGTCTCGTCGGACCATGTCGCTTACGCGGGTTATTAATGGGCGCTATTTGTTACAAATAGTCTGCTGGGCGATGGTTCCAATAATGGATAACGAGGTTATTATTGATGGTTATAAACTTTACTGATTCTATTGATAAATGGCGACTGTACAAAATGTGACGCCATAATAAAAAAAAAACATGAAACATTTGTGTTCTTTACTATTAGAGAGTTCAAAGGGAGATAATATGTTTGGGTAAGGTAGTCTCTGATAATAAGTCTCTCTGACAAATGGAGTGTGGTATAGACATTAAAAACACATCACTCACCAACAGAATCTACAATTAAACTATACCAATGTATCAAAATATCATCAATATGTCTTTTTATAAAGCGACAGAACTTTCCTATATATTACAGTAATATTCCAATAATATTAAAAAAAACTCAGATTAAAACACATTTTGTCTCCAAATTCGTTATATCATTTTCTATGTCAGCCATCTTGGATAAAGTCAAAATTACCCATACCATCCCAAAGAAAAAGAACGATCTCAGTTTTAAACAGTACTAAACTTAGGCATATAAATTGGAAATTCACATAAATGATAATCATGCATTTTCGTAGCGTGTTTAAAGGGATAATAGGCGTTAAAATACACTCGTCCTACGGTTTATATTTGTGTTTAATATTGACTATTAGTTAAATAAGTATGCATCCCACACTTTACCAAATTTTAAAAAGCCACAATAAAAATATATTCGGAATTTTAAAAAAGTGAGCCAGCGACGATTCATTCAGTTTGAGAATAAAAGCGTCTGGTAAATCAACGCTAAAACATCATTGTGGAATTCAACAGTAGGGGTCAAGGACGCGTGAAAACCCACATGTTAGAGTTACTTCCCTTTATATTTACACGATTTGTAAATCGCTTGATGGATGGCTCAAGCGTTTTATGAATAACTACTTTATTTTGGGGATTAAACGGATTTTAGAGGGATTTTGATGTATAGGTTTAAGGAAGTCCACTGATGGATTATACTGTTATTGTCCAAATTTGATTGAACTTAAATTTTTATGTTCGTACTAACGCCTATTATCCTTTAAAGCTCGAAAAGCGTCTGCAAATGATGACCACTTCATTGTCTACTATTTATTCTTCGTCATCAGATTCTGGGGGGGGGGGTATTTTTCACCAACATTAAACACTCTCTACAATTTCATCGTCGCTCGGTCTGTCCGATTCGTAAAAATATCTTCGTCGACTTTATTAATTTGATTTTTATACAATAATAGAAATCAATTTACATAAATTCTTATTCGGTACCCCAGCTATTAAATAAATTGTACATATTGATAGGTGAAGGACATTTCAGGTGATATTAATTTACATATTTAGTACGTTCGTTCTTGAGGGTTGGGCACTTTACCATATAATGGATTCATCTCCAACTCGTCTTCATTGCATATAAAAGCGACTGTCTTGTGGGATATTTATGAAAGCCCCGCTTCAATCGAAGTCTGTGACTTCGACATCTAAATTTGCTGAAGTAATGTCTGTACTTTAGGGGAAGATCAATTAAGTACTGTTCAAGATTGAAAGTGGACTTAAATAACCGGTAATTTAAGCATTTCCTAGAATTATGTACAGTGTTATTCCATTCTTGTTGATATTAATCTTTAAACCATAACAGTAAAAATCGTTTTAACCAGTTAGTATGAATATCCCAGGCTTGAGTGTCCCAGATATAAGATAACTGTCTAAAGTGATTTTTATGTAGTTAAGCCACGTATTAGACTCGTATGATATATACACAGCATTATACAGTTCAGCGATATTAGATCTAGGACCCGTTACAAGCTTATACCAGTACCTAACCATTCTATATTTTATATAAAGTTGTAAAGGATATACACCAACCTCACTATAAACCATGACATTTAGGGTAGAGTTTTTTTTAACATTTAATCAATATTTAAAAAAATCCTAGCTGTAGTCTATCTAACAGTATGTTGTCAGTGGAACCCCATATTTCACAACCATACAGGACAATAGGTACTACAAGGCAGTTGTAGAAATGTATGGTGAATTGGGGCTCCTTGTTTTCAGTATAGGTTACCAACGTTACCAAGGTTAGCCATTTTGCCGAGGTTACCTAGGATATCGCCGACATCCATACCCAGAAGACCTTGTACTGAAAAAGGAATGTTAATGATATAAAATTGGGGAAGAGACATTTTGTTACAATGTAAAATGGTTCTCTTGTTTAAACCATCTTAGTCAGAGGCATCCGTATAAACCGCTTGGACCTTTCAGAATAAATCATGTTAAAGAATTTATCAAGAAATATACCACACTCATGTATGGAAGAAGCAGAAATGTCTAATTCACTAATGTTATGTAGATAATATTGATATTCTATGTTGTAAGTTCAAAGTTACACGTTAAATTACCAGTAATGCATAATGCGAGTGTAAAATTTTATATGTTACATGTTTTAAGTGAAGAGATTTAACACATGTAACAAACGTCAAATGGTAAATTTTCACTCTTCACCTTTTACATAATTATTTTTTCTGTAATCTCCTTCCATAAAACATTGAACCTTTTGAACTTTTCACGTGTCACTTACCTTTTGTCATTTTACTTAAAATTTGTATCATTACGTTAGAACAACATAAAGTTTTTAAGTTTCAACTCAAAATTACGGACAAAAAACAGTTTTTTAAAAAATTTCCCCATCCCGTGGACTTACTAGACATCAAAATCGAATCAAATGCGGATAAATCAAATGTCAGTAGTTCGATCATAAAAGCTTTGAGCCGTACCTCAAGTAGAGTGTCCAAAACGTGTAAATATAAAAGGGAAGAATTTGGTAAAGTGGTCATTTATACCGTCCTGACCCTACTGTTGAATTCCACAATGATGTTTTAGCGTTGATTTACCAGACGCTTTTATTCTCAAACTGAATGGAATCGTCGCTGGCTCACTTTTTTTTAAAATTCCAAATATATTTTTATTGTGGCTTTTTAAAATTTGGTAAAGTGTGGGATGCATACATTATTTAACTAATAGTCAATATTAAACACAAATATAAGCCGTAGGACGAGTGTATTCTAACGCCTATTATCCCTTTAATACATTTGACATTCAACATAGAATCGTTTTACCGATGACGTCACGTTGCTAACTCTCGAAAAGTCTCACGAGACTGAAATACATGTTTTCTTAATAATAAATTCTCCCAATTTTCTGTTATCCAGTCGGCCACTGGGTAGTAGAGGCTATCGATGTAAATCGAATCGATGCGGTATAAATCATGTGTCAGTCCATGTTCGATGCTTTGGTTTTTTATTTAAAGTTTACGTAGCCAAGCTACTGAAGTTAGTAGTGTCCAAGGGAACGGGTAAGTGATAATATAACATATGGTATTATCGAAGAATTTGGTCAAAGTGGTCATTATAATACCGGTAGCGGTGGTACTAGTACTAGGCCTATTACTAGATCTAGTAGATGAGCAGGTCTAAATTTAAACAATATCCAACTCAGTGCTTCTCAACCTTGATGATCTGCTTCCCCACTACAGCCATATTTTTTTCTACTTTCACCCCTAGCACGATGAAATCCTCAAATTACAAAAAAAGAACTGAAACTAGCTAGTTAGGTTTTGTTCTGTAAATTTCATGTCTAACCTATTCTACCCTGCTCAGTCAATACACATTGCTATCGGTAACTCTTCTGTGTGAATCGTCCCTTTTTTTTATAAAAATCGCCAGTTATTACAAAAATCATCCCTTTTTGAAAAAATTTACCCCTATGACAAGATTCACCCCCAATTCCCCCGTCATGTAATTCATTCCTGGGGGTGTACATGGACCACGGTTGCGAAGCACTGATCTAATTATTCTAACACCCCTCCTTCCAGCAGTAGGCTAGTGGCTAGTGCCCTCTAGGCTACCCCTACCATCCTTTTAAATACTATGATAATAATGAATATAAGCAAGGCTGGATTTAGGACTCAGCAAAAGCCCCTTGAGGCCCCCAGGACTTGATGAAAAAATCTTTTCATTTAGATCTACCTTGTCCTAACCCCAAAATAATTCAAGATTTTATAGCTTGTTTCATTTTTTTCATTTTGTTTCTTGTTTTAGTCAGAAAATGAGTAGGCCTACTGGTACTGGTAATGATGAAATCACAACAACTGTATCATTCCTTAGACAAGCTATTGAAGAGCTGGGGAGTAAGAATGTAATATCACGACCAGCTAGTACTACTAGGCCTTCCTTCTCACAACCGATGTCGATGTTTATATAAACTACTCCTAAGCAATTAGTTAGCTTTACTTGCTGAGTAATTAGTCAGCTTTACTTGCTGAGTAACTAGTTAGCTTTACTTACTGAGCAACTAGTAAGCTTTACTTACTGAGCAACTAGTCAGCTTTACTTACTGAGCAACTAGTAAGCTTTACTTACTGAGCAACTAGTAAGCTTTACTTACTGAGCAACTAGTAAGCTTTACTTACTGAGCAACTAGTAAGCTTTACTTACTGAGCAACTAGTTAGCTTTACTTACTGAGTAATTAGTCAGCTTTACTTACTGAGTAACTAGTCAGCTTTACTTACTGAGCAACTAGTAAGCTTTACTTACTGAGTAACTAGTCAGCTTTACTTACTGAGCAACTAGTAAGCTTTACTTACTGAGCAACTAGTTAGCTTTACTTACTGAGTAATTAGTCAGCTTTACTTGCTGAGTAACTAGTCAGCTTTACTTACTGAGCAACTAGTAAGCTTTACTTACTGAGCAACTAGTAAGCTTTACTTACTGAGCAACTAGTTAGCTTTACTTACTGAGCAACTAGTAAGCTTTACTTACTGAGTAACTAGTCAGCTTTACTTACTGAGCAACTAGTCAGCTTTACTTACTGAGCAACTAGTAAGCTTTACTTACTGAGCAACTAGTTAGCTTTACTTACTGAGCAACTAGTAAGCTTTACTTACTGAGCAACTAACCAGATTACTTACTGATCAACTAGCAAGCTTTACTTACTGAGCAACTAGTAAGCTTTACTTACTGAGCAATAGTAATCTTTACTTACTGAGCAACTAACCAGATTACTTACTGATCAACTAGCAAGCTTTACTTACTGAGCAACTAGTTAGCTTTACTTACTGAGCAATAGTAATCTTTACTTACTGAGCAACTAGTAAGCTTTACTTACTGAGCAATAGTAATCTTTACTTACTGAGCAACTAGTAAGCTTTACTTACTGAGCAACTAGTAATCTTTACTTACTGAGCAACTAGTAAGCTTTACTTACTGAGCAACTAACCAGATTACTTACTGATCAACAAGCAAGCTTTACTTACTGAGCAACTAGTAATCTTTACTTAATGAAACTAGTAAGCTTTACTTACTGAGCAACTAGTAAGCTTTACTTACTGAGCAATAGTAATCTTTACTTACTGAGCAACTAACCAGATTACTTACTGATCAACTAGCAAGCTTTACTTACTGAGCAACTAGTAAGCTTTACTTACTGAGCAACTAACCAGATTACTTACTGATCAACTAGCAAGCTTTACTTACTGAGCAACTAGTAATCTTTATTAACTGAGCAATAGTAATCTTTACTTACTGAGCAACTAACCAGATTACTTACTGATCAACTAGCAAGCTTTACTTACTGAGCAACTAGTAAGCTTTACTTACTGAGCAATAGTAATCTTTACTTACTGAGCAACTAACCAGATTGCTTACTGATCAACTAGCAAGCTTTACTTACTAAGCAACTAGTAAGCTTTACTTACTGAGCAATAGTAATTTTTACTTACTGAGCAATAAGTCAGCTTTACTAACTGAGCAACTACTCAGATTACTTACTGAGCAACTAGTAAGCTTTATTTACTGAGCAACTCGTCAGCTTTATTCACTGACTTATACTAGACAGATTTACTTATTTTTTTGTTGGTATATGTTAAGGGGTACATTTTACAACGATATCCCCAAATAAAAAACGAAATAGACTCCAAATATAAAAATCTTTAATATGAAAATATCAAATATAATAGGAAACGTATAACAATTGTAAATTTATAACAATATGTGTTAATATTGCACGAAGGTTTAACTATTTATGTTTTCATTGAGGTTTAACAGACCTCTCTAATATTCTCAAAGGTACAAACAAATTCCTTAATCATCCCCTCCCCGCACCCCTAAAATACTCCCACCCCTAAAATACTCCCACCTCTCCCCCCAAGAAACACACTATCGCACACACTCACCTCCACACACCATCAAACACTCAAACACTTCACCTTTACATAATACTGTAACTTTCAAATCCACACACAGTCACACAATTGTAATGTCTTTCTGTATCCATCCCAACACACATTTATAACGTTCATTCCATTCCACAGACGAGGGTTTTTTTTTTTTGTGAGTTACTCTTCTGTTTTTAAGCACTTGCAGGATCGGAAGAATCGCCTGATAGACTTTAGAACTCGACTTTGCGGTTTAACTGTTTGAACTGAAATAATAAATAAATGAAATTATAAGCCAGATATATTAAATGGTAACCAAATAAACACGATTGACCTCATTCTAACCTCTTTTTGGATTTGAATGTTACATTATTTCAATTAACAGGTAGCTCCTGAGTCCAGTTTAGACGCAATGTTGCAAAACGTAAGGTGAAGTGATTACAATCTTCTGTTATACAGCAAGTTTTAAAAAACGTGTTCAAACATCCTGATTTCTTACCTTCCTGATCACAAGTAGCGACACCTTCAGTCTGTGTAGCTGTATCTTCTGTCTTGATAACTAGTTTAGTAATAGATCTTGGGGTTGTTTTACCAGAATTTATCAAACAATCCTCTTTATCATCAGTTGCTCTTTCAAATTTACTAGTGCTAGCAGACTGGATATCGTACGGGGTGTTCGGTAGGTTACCTACAATAGAATAGATAGACTATTCAGAGTAGCAACAAGTGATAGATGTTAGATTGGTACCACAAGATTTTCTCTTTACAACAAAGTTTCATATTGAAACACATGTATATATATATATTGTTCCAAGGTTCTTTCAGATTAATATTAATTTGGTTTACCGTGATTGTCCAGTAGAATAACTAACAAGCTAATATTCTCCAGTAAAGGTAGACAAGTACGGTTGCTGTTATACGCCACCAAATTTACAATATGCATTTTTTTCTTATGTGGTAGTGATTTTGACTTTTGTATTATAAACTTGACTTTCCACCTGGGTGAAAATACTTTCCACCTGGGTGAAAAGTCCAGACTTAAACATCAAATTTTTCGATTTTCACCGGGGTGAAAATACTTTCCACCTGGGTGAAAAGTCTCGCTTTAAACATCAAATTTTTCGACTTTTCACCAAGGTGAAAATACTTTCCACCTGGGTGAAAAGTCAAAGATCACTACCACATAAAAAAAGCATATTGTAAATTCTGTGGCGTATAACAGCCACCGTAGATAAGCATGCCTTACCTTCATTTTTGGTGATTTTGGAAATTCCTGTAAACCGCTTGAATCTTTGAAAGAGGCTAGGTTTTTCTTCTACCGGTTTATCTTCCAGGAATCCAAAGAACTCTCTTTCGTAATACTTGTATTCCTCCACTGTCATGCACGGATTGACATATTTAGGTGTCTCACCAAAACCAATAAATGGCGGGTGGGGCCTGTATTTCTTGGACATTCTCTAAAAAGAAATTTTTTCTTTATATTTTAAATTCAATTTCAACTTAAGAATTTCTTTAAGCTGAACCCTAGTTACGACGTTTTTAAAAATAAATACAGAAACTGAAATAGTATCCACTCCGAAACGTTAAAATTTATATATAAAAGTTGCTGTGATCCATGAAAATTACCCAGTTACACTATAGTCTAGCGAATAATAGCAATGTTTCCAGGTAAAATTGTTCAGTTTGTAAAAATATCTCACCTTAATATTCAGAAAAATCCTCAAAAATCGCAGAGAAAAATGTAAGCACGTCTTTTCAGCAATGAAAATATGTAGCTTGTGACGTCATACGATTGTAGTATGTATTTTAATTATAACGTCATAATAGACACAAATTATTCTATTTTAACTCCTGCCCCCCCCCCTCCCTCTGTTTCCTTTCTGTTGATGATTAATTTATCTGTTTAAGGGAAACGTTGCTGGTATTGAAGCTACATCCAGTATATATTGTTTCAGGGGTTAACCATATCAATAGTATTCTGATCACAATTAGAGTACCAATTTATATAGAAAGTAACATTAAAGCTTGGTGCCGGAATAGAGCGATGTCGGCCATCACCATTCCGGGGATGTTTCGTTTGCTTACAATAGACGTTCATCTATAAACAAACGTAGGTCGCATTTAAACCCCTTTTAACGTAAAGACAATAATGTTTATTTGTATAATTTAATGGAATATAAAGAGATTTATTTAAGGTGCATAGCTGATTTATTCATTTTATAATAATAATAACAAACTTCGTATAAAAACAAAATAATACAAAGTTTATAAAATATCACAGTAAGCTATTCTAAAAAAATGAGTTTTAAGATTTGAAAATATCAATACTATCTAAAATTCTAGGATCAAAGGGAAGGTTTTACATCTATCAGAATTAGGTCCAATACACATGGTCCTCTCTACATTTCCCCCGTGGTGTCAATAGACATTTCTGCTTGGCATCGACTTTTGGCACCGATGCCCTTCCATACTCACGGGTCACCTAAATAGTTGGTAGGCTGAGATGTATTCTTAATTTAAACACCGGGGTAGGAAACGTGAAAATACTTAAGCATAGAGTATTTTCTAAGCCGATTCAAGTCAGAAACCCATCGCCCCAGCCCCCCCCCCCTCCCCACATGTCTTCTCTTTAATTTTCCGCCCCCACTCTAGACGTCCGGACCCAGCCGACCCTTGTGTCTCCTTATCCTTGGTTTATTTTCAATTCATTAAGCGCCTAGTCTCTACCACAGTATAATTAGATACTTACAGGTAACCATAATTTCCAAATCTATAAGTTCACCCAAATCAAGTTTAGCATCAACTGAAAATATATTATTGTTATAGTAAAAGAATGAAGATTGTCAACTGTTGAACTCTACAAGTCATCACTGAAGTACGTGTCGGACTTCTCTTCAACATCTTCTTATGTCAAACTTTATCAAACTGTGTCTAATACATTGACTGCAATTGCCACCTTTCTATTGTACATTAGTTTGTAAATCAAATACTGGATCAGATCGTATGCTTCTGAATTCAGCCAATCATATCCCCCGATTACATTCGAAGCGACATTGTGTTCAAATATATCTATCAAGGTCGCTTATCGTCACCCTGTCTATTGTGGATAACGTTAATTTGAGATTAATTTTAAGCACGTGCATCCTACGAGTTGACCTTTCAACAAGAGAAAATGCGTTACTTTAGACCTCAGTCTACATTCAGGAGATAACACGTGCATTCTATAACTTGAACTAGTAACAGTAGGAAAGTTAAACCTTACTCTATAGAATTTTACTCACCATCAGCATCAAGTTTAAGAAACAGATCATCTAAATCTGATCCATTTAAACCCAGGGCAGCTCCCAATTCAACTTTGGTGATAACACCACTGTCACCAACGACGAGGTTCAGCTCAGCCAGTATTTCTGTAGCTGCTGAAAGCGTGTTTGCGTTTCCACCTAAAAGACAGCCGAAAATTAAAACCCCAAAACTTTCTCCCAACAGACCCCCTAGAATACCACTTTCTCCTACGAGACTTCCCACAACACCATTGTTACCCAAAAGACCACCGAGGCCACCGAGCACACCCCCATTAGCTCCTCCTCAACAGAGCCTCGGATTCAGGTGTCATCACCATAACTATAGCAACGGCAAAAATATCTGCACACTTCATTCTGAAAGAAAAACAACAGGACGTTTCCGGGTTGACCATGTGTATTTTCAGACTATTGAAAATACAAACAAGTCAAGTTGTGAAAGTAAACGAAATATTCTAGAGACTATTAGATTTCAGTTGAAGTGTTCACATTACTCTTGTCCACGGCCAGAGAATACCTTATAGTCGTATAATTCTTATCATCTACAGAGTTCACCCGGAATTGTCCAACTTACTAGAAGATTGTCATACCAAACTATAATGATCAACCAGCCACCAGACTTAGTCCTACCTTAGGATATCCCAACTTTCAACAAGTGGAATTTAAAATATGTTGATGCTTACTTGGTTTATGAGATGTTTGTAGGGCTTGATATGGAAAGTCGAATGATACGAGTTAGTTTTCGTCTCAATTTATGGTTTTTTAGTGTTAAAAGATATCGGATATTTTAAATTAGGTTTTAGGGTAAAATGTGTAAAAACTTAACAATAAAAATAAAAGAAATACTAATGATAAGATATTTATAGCGATAGTAGATAAGACGAGGTGTAGTGTGAGAAAATGAATTTAATCGTCAATAATTTTTAATAAATTAATTAATCTCGTTTTAATTACTTCAGTTTAAAGGGACGTTGATTGCAACAATATTGAAGTGAAAAGACATAGTCTTTATAAGACCCCAGAACTGTTACTTTTTCTACCGTGTTTCACTTTAGTAGGTAAACCTGGTTTTGGGGTCTGAGATAATAATTATTATGATGTCACGTGATTTTAAATCGGCCAATCAGAACGCTTGAACGTTGCCAATTTTTGGAATTGTTTTGTAAATATGATCACACGCACTTCAGTCGCGAATGATATATGAGAACTCATAAACCACTAATATAATGATCTTTCTACTACCTCACAGAATCAATTGTTAAATGAAATGTTATTGATGAAAATGAAACCTGGTATTTCTATATGAGAAGGGTTTCCCGTATTGTGTTAGAGAATCATGACGTATATTATTGATAATATAAAATCAACGAAATAAAATAGTCACCATACAAATCATTTTAATACTGATACATGTTTACATATAGACGAATTAAACCTCTAGGTGGGGGGGGGGGGGAGGGGTGCGGTGACGGCGGAGTGGGTGGGTTGGACACATGAATTGAAATATGAAAAGTGTAAAACACCATAACCGATTATAAACTATGCCCAGAAAAGGGTAGCCTATTTTAACAGACTGATATTAGATCTTAAATATTTCTAGAATTCAATCAGATGGAATTGGTATTTTGTATAATGAAACTATCGTCTTAGGAGACTTTCGGAATCCGGCTTTCTACGTTTGAAAATTTGACCCCCCCCCCCACGATGTCACGTGTCTGGTGCCCCACTTCAATGGCATCTATCCTATGCTTTTGAGAACTAGATTGTATATTATGAAAGTAATTCACCTGGTTCAACCGATAAAGATCGTGATCAACTTTCGGATATTTCAGCCCGGTTTCCCCCCTGTCGATGATGCAGGTCTGTTGGGACCGGATTGGAGAACATACCGGACCCGTCTGCTACATACTGTAAGCGTAAAAATCCCTTCTACATTTGGAAAATTGCAAAATTGTCCTGGCAAAATTTCCTTCATTTCACACTGCATGGCGTTGTCCGTCTTCATTAGAACAAAAGGTGCAGATGAGTTGGACACAAATCTCCATTTAATTTCAACTAGTATGTACTATTAAACTTTCTGGGTTCATGACCTCATTTCATTGCATAATAAATTAATACTAAATACCAAATTTATTTTCTCACCTGGCAAAAAACAGATTTGATTTTTTTGACAATTCGATATTGACACCTCGTCTTATCTACTATCGCTATAAATATCTTATCATTAGTATTTCTTTTATTTTTATTGTTAAGTTTTCACACATTTTACCCTAAAACCTAATTTAAAATATCCGATATCTTTTAACACTAAAAAACTATAAATTGAGACGAAAACTAACTCGTATCATTCGACTTTCCATATCAAGCCCTACAAACATCTCATAAACCAAGTAAGCACCAACATATTTTAAATTCCACTTGTTGAAAGTTAGTTTTCATCTCAATTTATAGTTTTTTTGTGTTAAAAGATATCGGATATTTTAAATTAGGTTTTAGGGTAAAATGTGTGAAAACTTAACCATTAAAAAAAAATACTAATGATAAGATATTTATAGCGATAGTAGATAAGACGAGGTGTCAATATCGAATTGTCAAAAAAATCAAATCTGTTTTTTGCCAGGTGAGAAAATAAATTTGGTATTTAGTATTAATTTATTATGCAATGAAATGAGGTCATGAACCCAGAAAGTTTAATAGTACATACTAGTTGAAATTAAATGGAGATTTGTGTCCAACTCATCTGCACCTTTTGTTCTAATGAAGACGGACAACGCCATGCAGTGTGAAATGAAGGAAATTTTGCCAGGACAATTTTGCAATTTTCCAAATGTAGAAGGGATTTTTACGCTTACAGTATGTAGCAGACGGGTCCGGTATGTTCTCCAATCCGGTCCCAACAGACCTGCATCATCGACAGGGGGGAAACCGGGCTGAAATATCCGAAAGTTGATCACGATCTTTATCGGTTGAACCAGGTGAATTACTTTCATAATATACAATCTAGTTCTCAAAAGCATAGGATAGATGCCATTGAAGTGGGGCACCAGACACGTGACATCGTGGGGGGGGGGGTCAAATTTTCAAACGTAGAAAGCCGGATTCCGAAAGTCTCCTAAGACGATAGTTTCATTATACAAAATACCAATTCCATCTGATTGAATTCTAGAAATATTTAAGATCTAATATCAGTCTGTTAAAAAGGCTACCCTTTTCTGGGCATAGTTTATAATCGGTTATGGTGTTTTACACTTTTCATATTTCAATTCATGTGTTCAACCCACCCACTCCGCCGTCACCGCACCCCTCCTCCCCCCCCCCCACCTAGAGGTTTAATTCGTCTATATGTAAACATGTATCAGTATTAAAATGATTTGTATGGTGACTATTTTATTTCGTTGATTTTATATTATCAATAATATACGTCATGATTCTCTAACACAATACGGGAAACCCTTCTCATATAGAAATACCAGGTTTCATTTTCATCAATAACATTTCATTTAACAATTGATTCTGTGAGGTAGTAGAAAGATCATTATATTAGTGGTTTATGAGTTCTCATATATCTTTCACGACTGAAGTGCGTGTGATCATATTTACAAAACAATTCCAAAAATTGGCAACGTTCAAGCGTTCTGATTGGCCGATTTAAAAGTCACGTGACATCATAATAATTATTATCTCAGACCCCAAAACCAGGTTAACCTACTAAAGTGAAACACGGTAGAAAAAGTAACAGTTCTGGCGTCTTATAAAGACTATGTCTTTTCACTCCAATATTGTTGCAATCAACGTCCCTTTAAATTGAAATAATTAAAACAGATTATTAACTATAAAAATTATTGACATTAATTCATTTCTCGACACTACACCTCGTCTTATCTACTATCGCTATAAATATCTTATCATTAGTATTTCTTTTATTTTTATTGTTAAGTTTTTACACATTTTACCCTAAAACCTAATTTAAAATATCCGATATCTTTTAACACTAAAAAACTATAAATTGAGACGAAAACTAACTCGTATCATTCGACTTTCCATATCAAGCCCTACAAACATCTCATAAACCAAGTAAGCATCAACATATTTTAAATTCCACTTGTTGAAAGTTGGGATATCCTAAGGTAGGACTAAGTCTGGTGGCTGGTTGATCATTATAGATTGGTAAGACAATCTTCTAGTAAGTTGGACAATTCCGGGTGAACTCTGTAGATGATAAGAATTATACGACTATAAGGTATTCTCTGGCCGTTGACAAGAGTAATGTGAACATTTCAACTGAAATCTAATAGTCTCTAGAATATTTCGTTTACTTTCACAACTTGACTTGTTTGTATTTTCAATAGTCTGAAAATACACATGGTCAACCCGGAAACGTCCTGTTGTTTTTCTTTCAGAATGAAGTGTGCAGATATTTTTGCCGTTGCTATAGTTATGGTGATGACACCTGAATCCGAGGCTCTGTTGAATCTTTTAGGAGGAGGAGGAGCTAATGGGGGTGTGCTCGGTGGTTTCGGTGGTCTCGGTGGTCTTTTGGGTAACAATGGTGTTGTGGGAAGTCTCGCAGGAGAAAGTGGTATTCTAGGGGGTCTGTTGGGAGAAGATGGTATACTCGGGAGTCTGTTGGGAGAAAATGGTTTAATCGGCGGTCTTTTAGGTGGAAACGCAAACACGCTTTCAGCAGCTGCAGAAATACTGGCTGAGCTGAACCTCGTCGTTGGTGACAGTGGTGTTATCACCAAAGTTGAATTGGGAGCTGCCCTGGGTTTAAATGGATCAGATTTAGATGATCTGTTTCTTAAACTTGATGCTGATGGTGAGTAAAATTCTATAGATCAAGGTTTAACTTTCCTACTGTTACTAGTTCAACTTATAGAATGCACTTGTTATCTCCTGCATGTAGACTGAGGTCTAAAGTAACGCATTTTCTCTTGTTGAAAGGTCAACTCGTAGGATGCAGGTGCATTTAATTAATCTCAAATTAACGTTATCCACAATAGACAGGGTGACGATAAGCGACCTTGATAGATATATTTGAACACAATGTCGCTTCGAATGTAATAGGGGGATATGATTGGCTGAATTCAGAAGCATACGATCTAATCCAGTATTTGATTTACAAACTAATGTACAATAGAAAGGTGGCAATTGCAGTCAAGGCATTAGACACAGTTTGATAAAGCTTGACATTAGAAGATGTTGAAGAGAAGTCCGACACGTACTTCAGTGATGACTTGTAGAGTTCAACAGCTGACAATCTTCATTCTTTTACTATAACAATAATATATTTTCAGTTGATGCTAAACTTGATTTGGGTGAACTTATCGATTTGGAAATTATGGTTACCTGTAAGTATCTAATTATACTGTGGTAGAGACTAGGCGCTTAATATTTTGAAAATAAACCAAGGCTAAGGAAACACAAGCGTCTGCGGGGTCCGGACGTCTAGAGTGGGGGCGTAAAATCAAAGATAAGAGTAGTGTATGTTGTGGGGGGGGGGGGCTAGACTAGAGGCGACTTAAAGAATACTCTGTGCTGAAACATCCTCGTGTTTCCATTCTCGGATTTTAAATAAACAAATACATCTCAGCCTACCAACTATTTAGGTGACCCATAAGTGTGGTATATTTCTTGATAAATTCCTTAACATGATTTATTCTGAAAGGTCCAAGCGGTTTATACGGATGCCTCTGACTAAGATGGTTTAAACAAGAGAACCATTTTACATTGTAACAAAATGTCTCTTTCCCAATTTTATATCATTAACATTTCCTTTTTCAGTACAAGGTCTTCTGGGTATGGATGTCGGCGATATCTTAGGAAACCTTGGCAAAATGGCTAACCTTGGTAACGTTGGTAACCTAGAAAATGTTGGTAATGTTGGTAACCTCCTCCGATAAATTGGACTGATTTTGTGAGGATGAATTGAGAATTAAATAATAATACAAGAGATTGTTCTTTATTATTGAGAGTTGGTGTGTGTGTGTGTGGGTGTGTGAGGATTTGTTTTGAGGGGGGAAGGCTGGTGAGTGATGTGTCGCACAAGCCATTTAGAAGCCTAGCCCAAA
Source organism: Nipponacmea schrenckii (assembly GCA_030562195.1). NCBI lineage: Eukaryota > Metazoa > Mollusca > Gastropoda > Lottiidae > Nipponacmea > Nipponacmea schrenckii. The sequence goes on from JAUJPP010000001.1 coordinate 1,062,765, forward strand.
TGATGCATCGGGAAGCATGTTCCCTCAACCACCAAGAGTCCATTCAAAACCAAAACGGGTGCAATACTGAAAACAAGGAGCCACCCAATTCACCATACATTTCTGAACTGCCTTGTAGTACCTATTGTCCTGTATGGTTGTGAAATATGGGGTTCCACTGACAACATACTGTTATAGATAGACTACAGCTAGGATTTTTAAATATTGATTAATGTAAAAACTCTATACTCTAAATGTCATGGTTTATAGTGAGGTTGGTGTATATCCTTTACAAATTTATATAAAATATAGAATGGTTAGGTACTGGTATAAGCTTGTAACGGGTCCTAGATCTAATATCGCTGAACTGTATAATGCTGTGTATATATCATACGAGTCTAATACGTGGCTGTAACTACATAAAAATCACTTTAGACAGTTATCTTATATCTGGGGCACTCGAGCCTGGGATATTCATACTAACTGGTTAAAACGATTTTTACTGTTATGGTTTAAAGATTAATATCAACAAGAATGGAATAACACTGTACATAATTCTAGTAAATGCTTAAATTACCGGTTATTTAAGTCCACTTTCAATCTTGAACAGTACTTAATTGATCTTCCCCTAAAGTACAGACATAACTTCAGCAAATTTAGATGTCGAAGTCACAGACTTCCGATTGAAGCCGGGGTTTTCATAAATATCCCACAAGACAATTGTATTTCTTTTATATGCAATGAAGACGAGGTTGGAGATGAATTCCATTATATGGTTAAGTGCCCAACCCTCAAGAAGGAACGTACTAAATATGTAAATAAATATCACCTGAAATGTCCTTCACCTATCAATATATACAATTTATTTAATAGCTGGGGTACCGAATTAGAGAATTTATGTAAATTGATTTCTATTATTGTATAAAAATTAAATTGAATAAAAGTCGACGAAGATATTTTTAAGAGTCGGACAAACCGAGCGACGATGAAATTGTAGAGAGTGTTGTTGGTGATAAATGACACCACCCCAGAATCTGATGACGAAGAATAAATGTAGACAATGAAGTGGTCATCATTTGCAGACGCTTTTCGAGCTTTAAACACGCTCCGAAAAAGCATGATTATCATTTATGTGAATTGCAAAAAATTATGTGCCTTAGTTTAGTACTGTTTAAAACTGAGATAGTTCTTTTTCTTTGGGATGGTATGGGTAATTTTGACTTTATCCAAGATGGCTGACATAGAAAATGATATAACGAATTTGGAGACAAAATGTGTTTTAATCTGAGGTTTTTTTTTCAATATTATTGTAATATTACTGTAATATATAGGAAAGTTCTGTCGCTTTATAAAAATAAATATTGATGATATTTTGATACATTGGTATAGTTTAGTTGTAGATTCTGTTGGTGATGAGTAGGAACGTTTCCGAATTTTATGTCATGTGCGGGAACCAAGTTTAGAATATGTGTTTTTAATGTCCACACCACACTCCATTCATCATACTATCTCTCTCATTGTGTCCAAACCACACAACTATTTATCAAAACATTTAACACAGCATCGATAGCCCGAGTTGTGTTACATAACTCTAAGTGCGATTTTTCAAATATGACATTTTTTGGATCCAAAAATTCAGTCGAGCCACTGTTTATTGATTTATATTAGTTTTAATAAACTTTTAGCTGTGAAAAAGAACTAAATCAAACAAGGCAGTATCTAAATATAAACTTCATTATAAAATAAATTCTGATATAATAAAAGTCTATTCATTGAGGTCACTGTGACATCAGTTAAATAAATATAATATTTTAACCTGATATTCACAGTTAGCTTTATACTATATTGTATTAAAAAGACATTTCTAAGAAAGTTAAAACAAGTATATTTATTGCCTATTCGTAGAAATCTGACTCATACTGCGTCGGATCTCACACCAGACTGGTTGATACAACCACAGATTACAACTTCTTTATCAAATATTTCCTGACCAACCATAGAATATATTACACCAACATCTCAACTGGATTCTTTTACCTGAATTCTAAAACGTGAATATTCTATTTTAACCGGGAACTTTATAGTGTGTTTTAAACGTGAAAAATCTCTTTCCCAACAATAGAGTTTGTTGTATACCAGAACAGTTCTAGTGTAGTTTTAGAAGAACAAAATGGCCTCAGCTGCAGTGACTAATACACCGGAATGTTCGATTTGTCTTGAATACTTTAAAAAGCCAAAAGTTTTATCATGTGGACATATTTTTTGTTTGTGTTGCTTAGACAGATACATTGGTGATAAAACAGACATATTCCCCTGTCCGATCTGTCAGCAGGATATTACGATTCCAGAAGGTGGTGCCAAGACGTTTACTACCAACTTCAGTGTTCCAGCATACCCGAATACAACACAATTTATTGGTACAACATCACCCACAGCACACCAAACAGACAAAACCTCTTCCAAGGTAAAATACCATTGTTTATGTCACAGAAAGAGACCAATAGAATACTATTGTCTAACTTGCCACTGTGTTTTGTGTCATAAATGTTTTCTGAAAGAACACAAAGACCACGAGTATTTAGATGAAGAATGTGAAACTGCGAGAGATAAAGCTACACAGCTAGTTTTAGCCTCGGAGAAATTTATCCAAAACAAAATCAAAGACTTGGAAGAAACACATGTGGCGTTAGTAGAAGCGAGAGAGAAACTCCAGCGTTTTACTGAAGATGCTTGTAGCAGAATAACCAAACAAACCGATAACATTATAGCAGATATAAAGGCTAGCCGTGACAGAATCGTGACAGACATCAAAAATAAATCTGAAGAATCCGAATCGAATTTGACCGAAACTGACGAGAACGTTATCGGAGATATAAAAAATTTCAAACTGGATCTGGAGATGAATTTTCCTTCTTTAACAGAAGATTGCAATTTGGAAATTTTTGTTTCACTCGAGAAAATAAAAGAGCTTGAAGAATTGTGTAAAGATGCGAAAGTCGAAACACCGGTGGTCCAGTATCTTGATTGGGAAGAAAAAAATCTTGGTTCAAATATTGATATGTTAGGATCCACGGTGTTAAAACAATTTCACATACCCGAACTACACGAGTCCACGGTGTTAAAACAAGATCACATACCCAAACAACACGAGTCTAATTCATATCAATTTTATTTTAATATAAATGATATTAAGGAGGGTAAATTGTATTACAATCTAGACAAGTTTAGTTACAGTAACTTGGTATTGAGTTGTTGTGTGAAGGGGGTTCTTGATTATTTATATATTTGTATTAAACTATTACCAGAAGACAATCCTAGATTTAACTATTGTATTATTGATAGTACAATCAGTGTATTGAATATTGATGGTAGTAAAACTAGCACTGAAACATTTAGTAACAAGAGATTACAGACTGAAGGATGGAATAGCTTGTGGGATTCGATCAGTTGGTCTGAAATCACTAATATTAACAATGGTTATTTAGATTCAAACAATCAGTTTGTGGTCAAATTTGATATTTCACAGGATCAGGGAAATATCATTTGTATAAAGTTTCTTCTACAATTCTTCTTTTTGAAAATTTTAATGTTTTGTCCTGTCATGTTAAAATCAAACAGACCAAATTAAAATAAATTAAAATAACGTGATTTCAATGTAATGTTTATAAAAATGTGATTTGATAGTTTGATGAGATTGAAAATATTGTTTCTTTAGGATTAGTGGGGTGTAACAATTTAATGTAGCTTCAATGATTCTTTAAAATTGTTTTATTTATATATGTCTACTGATTTTTGTTATTTAAACATAAATATGTTACAATTCATAATAATACAATAGGATTTTATTAATTCGTTTCCAAGTCTACTGATATAGCTATAATTTGAGACGCTGTAAATATCAGAAACTGACGAAGGTTTGAAATAGTATGTTTATGTTTGCGCTAGTATATTAAGTACTTTGTTAGTATTTTTTAATACAGGATAATTGTTAATAAATATTATATATAATACAAGATAATTGTTAATAAATATTATATATAATACAAGATAATTGTTAATAAATATTATATATAATACAAGGGTAATTGTTAATAAATATTATATATAATACAAGATAATTGTTAATAAATATTATATATAATACAAGATAATTGTTAATAAATATTATATATAATACAAGATAATTGTTAATAAATATTATATATAATACAAGATAATTGTTAATAAATATTATATATAATACAAGATAATTGTTAATAAATATTATATATAATACAAGATAATTGTTAATAAATATTATATATAATACAAGGGTAATTGTTAATAAATATTATATATAATACAAGATAATTGTTAATAAATATTATATATAATACAGGATAATTGTTAATAAATATTATATATAATACAAGATAATTGTTAATAAATATTATATATAATACAAGATAATTGTTAATAAATATTATATATAATACAAGATAATTGTTAATAAATATTATATATAATACAAGATAATTGTTAATAAATATTATATATAATACAAGATAATTGTTAATAAATATTATATATAATACAAGATAATTGTTAATAAATATTATATATAATACAAGATAATTTTATTGTTAATAAATATTATATATAATACAAGATAATCGTTAATAAATATTATATATAATACAAGATAATTGTTAATAAATATTATATATAATACAAGATAATTGTTAATAAATATTATATATAATACAGGATAATTGTTAATAAATATTATATATAATACAAGATAATTGTTAATAAATATTATATATAATACAAGATAATTGTTAATAAATATTATATATAATACAAGATAATTGTTAATAAATATTATATATAATACAAGATAATTGTAATAAATATTATATATAATACAAGATAATTGTTAATAAATATTATATATAATACAAGATAATTGTAATAAATATTATATATAATACAAGATAATTGTTAATAAATATTATATATAATACAAGATAATTGTTAATAAATATTATATATAATACAAGATAATTGTTAATAAATATTATATATAATACAAGATAATTGTTAATAAATATTATATATAATACAAGATAATTGTTAATAAATATTATATATAATACAAGATAATTGTTAATAAATATTATATATAATACAAGATAATTGTTAATAAATATTATATATAATACAAGATAATTGTTAATAAATATTATATATAATACAAGATAATTGTTAATAAATATTATATATAATACAAGAAAATTTGGGTTAATAAATATTATATATAATACAAGATAATTGTTAATAAATATTATATATAATACAAGATAATTGTTAATAAATATAGATTCACAAACTAGTTGAATCATTTCATAATACTTTTTTTACAGTTCGAGATAAACTTTCGGATCTTTCAACCCTCTTTCTAGTGAAGCAGGTCGGAGGTACTGACATGAAAAAGGCGTCCAGTCGTTCGTATGCAGTGACGTAACCAGTGGGGGGTAGGGGGCTATACAATAATAATATATTATATCCCTATATATTGTTTACATGATTACTTGATTGTTTTGGGGAAGTTCAACCATAAAACGCTGTTTCAGTTTACCGCATCATTATCAGGACGTTTTCAGTGCATGATTTCGTCTTTGCAAAATCGGAATTGCAATTCCTGTATCATCCACGGCTTGCGAACGCAGCTTTTCTTGTTTAAAGCTGACAAAAACTTGCAATGACAAATAATCGATTCCGGTGTCTTGCATATTGAGCGAGAACTCACTACGTCCATACACCTAGATGATTTCATTGACAGTTTCTCAGAGCAGCACAAGAACGTGAGGATAAAGCTCTTTTAAGAAAACTAAGAAAGAACGATAGACATATGAAGTTGTGACTCTTATTGTCTTTTAATTTTACCCCCAAAAAGTACGCACCATAAGGTCTTAATTTTTTATTTTAAATTTCGGCTTCTGATTGGGTTAAAAAAATACCTCCTCCCTGTCTCAGCAAGTGCAGATGGTGCCGCTAACACGCCATTTGGATTGCCCCCCTCCCCATTTATATGATTAATGCAGCTGTTCATATTCCCCCTTTTGACCGTTGCTATTCTTTATTTAACCAGGTGTAGAAGTATTGGACGTCAGAGTTACTTCCCCTTATATGTATAACGTTGTAAAGCTGGATACTGCAGAACTTTTACAGTAGACCGTTTGTAAAGAGTTCAAGGCATTTCAATGCTTTCGTCAATCTTGAAGTTTTCAGTTGGAATTTTTTCGGTAAAGGCGTAATCATTTGTGTAGTCGTGCCAAATCATAGATTCGCAAGAAACGCCGGTGTCCTAATTATTCCAATTTTTAATGGGGGAAATACAACACAAGAATCTTGTATATTTGGGTTATAGATAAAATAAACAGCTAAATTGCAATGTTATTTATTATTTCTATTATCAAATCTTCTCTTTTTTACATTCAGAGATTTAATCCTACTTGACCTAGTGCTGGAAATAAACAAACAAATATTATACGATTAAAGTTTATTTAGATCAGTTGGGATGATCGACAGTGTGGGTTGTTCTCGTTTGGTTCTCCATCTTCTATCACCATCTGTCAGCCACGACAACAGTGAAAACTTCCATTACTACTGATGTAGTTTCAATCACTGATGATGATGCAACAACCTTCTCTGGGGTAGATGATGATTGCATTGTTAATGACGACATCATTTGTGTTGATGACATCATTTCAGAAGTAACAGGTTCAAATGACGTCATGACATGATCACATGACGACGATACGTCATTTGATGACGTCCATATTTCGGACGATGACGTCACAATGCTAGAGGATGACGAAATATTCTCAGCTGGTGTGACTGACATGGAAGAATTTAAATCTAATTCCGATACAGGATTGCGCCATAACTCAAGAAAGTAACGTGCTAGTTGTACTGGATGTCGCAACCAGAAACTAATTCTGGCTGCCAGATTTACAACTCCCGATGATTCTTTCTCTATTTCTGATAAATACAAAAATATAAATATTCATCAGTCTAATCTAGTTAAGTGAAGAAACTTTATCAATACGATGTGATATAACAAAATATATTTACCGTTAAGTTCAGCCTCCAATTGAGCGAGTTCGTCAGCATCAACCTGACCATTGGCTGTAGAAAACAGAAACCATAATCAACAGATTAACTCGATATATTTATACTATATATATAAAACTAATAACTATATAATTATATTAGTTTAAAAATGATATACACACACGAGTAAGTTAATAAAAATATGATGATAAACTTGTATATAGTAACAATTTAATTAATATCTAACGTAAATATAAAATGAACACGGTGTAATATGAAATTAACTCTTACCATTAACATCAACTTTAGCCAAGATTTGATCAAGTTGGTCAGCATCTAAATTTAAAGCAGTTCCTAATTCTACTCGAGTTAAAATACCATCTTCAAGAGCAGCGTTTAAAGCAGCGTCAATATCTAGGTTGAGGTTTAATAATCTTTTACCAAGGTTTAATCCTAAAATACCACCGGCTATAAAAATTCAAATTCAGATATAGGTTATTTAGAAAGATGACTTACGCTGTCCTGTTGTTTTATTATCAAATATTCTACTGTGCTTTGTTAGATGGGCTACCTTGTAGACTGTCACTAAACGAGAGTTATAGTTTCCAACCTTGACACTAAAACTGGATACTGGCAGTTCATTTATAGAACCACATTGTTATATCATAATTATAGTACAATAACCAACATACCATTAATTTGTGTTTTTAGATCGGCAACTTCATCAGCATCAACTTGTCCATTGGCTACAAAATTTAAAACAATATTAACACTTTGATTGTAAAATTCAGTAATAAATATTGAATATATCATATCACCAGTTTTAGACTAAGATAACGAAATATATCTATCATTTTCTCACTGTGCTTATCTGTTAATATATGTAAATAAAAACAGGACGGTGCCATAAATACATCAAGAAGTATTTCAAATTACCATTAACATCAACTTTAGCCAAGATTTGATCAAGTTGGTCAGCATCTAAATTTAAAGCAGTTCCTAATTCTACTCGAGTTAAAATACCATCTTCAAGAGCAGCGTTTAAAGCAGCGTCAATATCTAGGTTGAGGTTTAATAATCTTTTATTGAGTGGGGTAGCACCTTGGCTACTAATTACCATAGCAACAACAAATATAGCTACACACTTCATTCTGTAAAATATTAGATTAGAATTTAATTTTTAAATAAGTGTGCGGGAAAACGAGATCTATATCTAAATATTGAAACTATAATGACCGATACGATATAACAATAATACTTCTTCATGTAGTCATTAGAAATGTATAATGACCGATACGATATAACAATAATACTTCTTCATGTAGTCATTAGAAATGTATAATGACCGATACGATATAACAATAATACTTCTTCATGTAGTCATTAGAAATGTATAATGACCGATACGATATAACAATAATACTTCTTCATGTAGTCATTAGAAATGTATAATGACCGATACGATATAACAATAATATTTCCTTCATGTGTCATTAGAAATGTATAATGACCGATACGATAAAAAATAATACTTCTTCATGTAGTCATTAGAAATGTATAATGACCGATACGATATAACAATAATACTTCTTCATGTAGTCATTAGAAATGTATAATGACCGATACGATATAACAATAATACTTCTTCATGTACTCATTAGAAGAAAAAATTTAATTTTAACCGATACCGAAAAATAACAAAAATTTATTTCCAAGTCTTAAAATTATAATTTTCCCGAAACATTTAACCCAAAAATTCCCTTTTCATTTTAAAATTAAAATTTTTACCGAAAAATTTTTAAAAACCCAAAAATTTATTTCCCTTCCATGTTCAGGGGGAAATTTAATGCCCCGGGGTTCCCCATATAACAATTAATACTTTTCAATGTATCATTAAAATTGTATTTTTTGCCCCTTTCCCCATATAACAATAATACCTTTTCAATGTCTCATTAAAATTGTATTTTTTGCCCCTTTCCCCCATATAACAAAAATACTTTTCCCTGTTCCCCCATTAAAAATTAAAATTAAACCGTTTCAAATTTTCCCCCAATAAAAACTTCTTCTTGTACCCTTGGGGGAAAGTAAATGCCGAAAAAAAAAAATCCTTTTCCTTTTGTTTTTCTTTTGGGGAAATGAAAAATTTAAAAACCCAATTCCGAAAAAATAAAAAATAATATTTTTCATGAAATCATTTAAAAAAAAAAAATTCCTAAATTAAAAAAGTGATTTTCAAATTTTTTGAAGGAAAATTAATTTTAAAAATTTCACTGAGTTCTTCAAAAAATTATTGAAATTTTATTTGAAATCCTTTTTAATTTCCAAATTTATTGGTACCTTTTTTGTTATTTTCCAAAACCCAACGATTTTTCCTATAAATTTTTTTAAAAATTTCCTTTCCTTTCATAATAATTTAACTGCCCCAAACCAGTCCTATTGGGTTCCGTTTCCCCCCTTTCCCCTTTAAAAAACTAAAAACTTAAAAATCTTAATTGACCCCAACACTCAATATTGGGTATTTTTTTAAAAAAACTCATTAAAAAAAAAAACCCTTTTAAAACCGCCTTTTGGGTTCCTTTTTAACCTTTAATTTAAAATTTAAAAACCCCAAATTTCGAAAAAAATAAAAAATAAGGGGATTTTAATTTTTTTAAAAAATCTTAAAAAATTAATAATTTTAATTAGAAAATTTGGCCGAAATTTAAAAAAATATTAAAACTTAAAATCTGAAGGGAAAAATTCCACCAAAAGTAAACTTTTGGAGTTTCTTTACAATAAAATTATTAAAAACAATAATAATTTTTAAATATAACCAAAATAATAGTTGGTCCTTTTAACTTTACTTATAAAATTTTAAAAAATTTAAAAACGAATTTTTTCCCCAAAAAACAAATTGGGTCCATTTTAAAATTTACTTTAATAAAACTCATTAAAAACATAATAATCTGTAAGCTAGTACCACCAACACAGTCAACTAGTTGGTCCAGTTTAACTTTACATTATAAAACCCATTAAAAACATAATAATCTGTAAGCTAGTACCACCAACACAGTCAACTAGTTGGTCCAGTTTAACTTTACATTATAAAACCCATTAAAAACATAATAATCTGTAAGCTAGTACCACCAACACAGTCAACTAGTTGGTCCAGTTTAACTTTACATTATAAAACCCATTAAAAACATAATAATCTGTAAGCTAGTACCACCAACCCCATCAACTATTTGGGTCCAGTTTAATTTTAAAATTATAAAACTCATTAAAAACAAAATTTCTGTAAGCTAGTACCACCAACCAGTCAACTAGTTGGTCCATTTTTAACTTTACATTATAAAACTCATTAAAAACATAATAATCTGTAAGCTAGTACCACCAACACAGTCAACTAGTTGGTCCAGTTTAACTTTACATTATAAAATTCATTAAAAACATAATAATCTGTAAGCTAGTACCACCAACACAGTCAACTAGTTGGTCCAGTTTAACTTTACATTAAAAAACCCCAAATTAAAAACATAATAATCTGTAAGCTAGTACCACCAACACAGTCAACTAGTTGGCCCAGTTTAACTTTACATTAAAAAACCCATTAAAAACATAATAATCTGTAAGCTAGTACCACCAACACAGTCAACTAGTTGGTCCAGTTTAACTTTACATTATAAAACTCATTAAAAACATAATAATCTGTAAGCTAGTACCACCAACCCCGTCAACTAGTTGGTCCATTTTTAATTTTACATTATAAAACCCATTAAAAACATAATAATCTGTAAGCTAGTACCACCAACACAGTCAACTAGTTGGTCCAGTTTAACTTTACATTATAAAACCCATTAAAAACATAATAATCTGTAAGCTAGTACCACCAACACAGTCAACTAGTTGGTCCAGTTTAATTTTACATTAAAAAAACTCATTAAAAACATAATAATCTGTAAGCTAGTACCACCAACCCCGTCAACTAGTTGGTCCAGTTTAACTTTACATTATAAAACTCATTAAAAACATAATAATCTGTAAGCTAGTACCACCAACCCCGTCAACTAGTTGGTCCAGTTTAACTTTACATTATAAAACTTTTTAAAAAACATAATAATCTGTAAGCTAGTACCACCAACACAGTCAACTAGTTGGTCCAGTTTAACTTTACATTAAAAAACCCCAAATTAAAAACATAATAATCTGTAAGCTAGTACCACCAACACAGTCAACTAGTTGGCCCAGTTTAACTTTACATTATAAAACTCATTAAAAACATAATAATCTGTAAGCTAGTACCACCAACCCCGTCAACTAGTTGGTCCGGGTTTAACTTTACATTATAAAACTAAATTAAAAACATAATAATTGTAAGCTAGACCACCAACACAGTCAACTAGTTGGTCCAGTTTAACTTTAATTATAAAACTCATTAAAAACATAATAATCTGTAAGCTAGTCCCACCAACACAGTCAACTAGTTGGTCCAGTTTAACTTTACATTATAAAACCCATTAAAAACATAATAATCTGTAAGCTGGGTACCACCAACACAGTCAACTAGTTGGTCCAGTTTAACTTTACATTATAAAACTCATTAAAAACATAATAATCTGTAAGCTAGTACCACCAACACAGTCAACTAGTTGGTCCAGTTTAACTTTACATTATAAAACCCTTTTAAAAACATAATAATCTGAAAGGGTAGTACCACCAACACAGTCAACTAGTTGGTCCAGTTTAACTTTAAATTATAAAACTCATTAAAAACATAATAATCTGTAAGCTAGTACCACCAACACAGTCAACTAGTTGGTCCAGTTTAACTTTACATTATAAAACTCATTAAAAACATAATAATCAGTAAGCTAGTACCACCAACACAGTCAACTAGTTGGTCCATTTTAACTTTACATTATAAAACTCATTAAAAACATAATAATCTGTAAGCTAGTACCACCAACACAGTCAACTAGTTGGTCCAGTTTAACTTTACATTATAAAACTCTTTAAAAAACATAAAAAACTGTAAGCTAGTACCACCAACACAGTCAACTATTTGGGTCCTTTTAACTTTACATTATAAAACTCATTAAAAACATAATAATCTGTAAGCTAGTACCACCAACCCCATCAACTAGTTGGTCCAGTTTAACTTTACATTATAAAACCCATTAAAAACATAATAATCTGTAATCTAAAATTGGTCTTTAAAAATCTTGATCATATCTGGTCCACTATCACAATAAATATCTTATCGTTCATATTGTTTCATTTCGATTTTAACACATTCTACCCTAAAACTTGTTTCTGCGTTTCTGAAAAATTTAATGATTTTTAGCACCAAAAAAGTATAAAATTGAGAAAATATGACAGTAGAAATCATTGGACCTTCAATCGTCTTATTAACTTACCATAAAATACCGAACCTTACCAAGTAAGTATAAATAAGTTTTTATTGTCCAGACTAACTCTTCAAGCATAGATTCAAATCAACAATTTTGAGTAGAGCCGAGCTGACACCTGGTAGCTCTCTAGGACTGTCTTTGTGAATTTTACAACGATTTTAGAGAGTCTACACAGATTTGGTGTAACGTTTATCGAGATTTAGAGAGTGTACATAGCTTTCCATATCGATTTGGTGTCAAGTTTGTAGAATGGGCCACTCTTTTAGAGAGTCCACCGTTTTATATTAATGTTGAAAGATATATGTTAAGTAGAAGAAAACACTTAAAACAATTCTTAAACTAGGAGGTCGTACGTACAAAATACTTTCATATTCCATCAATTGCTATATTCCAATAAAAACATATTCATTAATCCAGTCAAAATTGTTTTGTATTTGTTTCAGGTTTGAAAATGAAGTGTGTAGCTATTTTTGCCGTTGCTATGGTTATGGTGATGACACCTGAATCCGAGGCTCTGTTAAATCTTTTAGGAGGAGGAGGAGCTAGTGCTGGTGCAAATAGTGGTGTACTCAGTGGTCTGTTAGGATCAGGTGGTTTACTGGGGGGTATCTTAGGACCAAACGGTTTACTCGGGGGTCTGTTGGGACCAAATGGTTTAGTTGGCGGTCTGCTGGGACAAGATGGTTTAGTTGGTGGTGTTTTGGGAGGAAGCAAAGATTCAGTTGAAGCTAGTGCTATGGTTTTAGCCAAAAATAAAAGCTGGAATCGCTGACGGTATTGTTACTAGAGCTGAACTGGGAGCTGCCTTGAATTTGAGTGGTGGTGATTTAGATGGCCCTTTTGGCTAAAATCGACCTGAACGGTAAGTAAAAAGGGTTAGTTCAAGTCAGTTATTATTTATTGATTCAGTATATAAATACACAGATATCATTCTAGTGGAGCAAACGTCAAAATACACTCAGTTTGAGGAAGTTATGATGGTTAAGACGTCAGAAGATTCCATACCCTGTAACCGACTGGATTTCAACCCGTCCTCAAACAAAGAAAACGTTAAAACCCCAACATTAAGAATTATCTCAGCTGGTAAAAATATAAAATCTCTTCCAAAACAACAGTGTAATCTTTATTGATGATGTTTTATTTTTTTTTTTTTTTTTCCAGTTGATGCTGAAATTAATTTACAGGAACTTCTAGATTTTGGGAAAACCTGTTGTCTGTAAGTAAACTATTTATTCAGGTGTTTTCCCCCATTCCAAATTTTTTATTTAGAAAATTCAACTTTATGGGTTTTTTCACAAGCATTTTTTATTATTTATATTTTGCCTTTTCATATCGAGATAACACCCCGTGTGTAACACTTTCATTGATCGTGTCTTTAAATCCACAACTATTCAGTTTAATATTGATGTCAACACTTTTATTTGGGTTGGATATCCAACAGCAACCTCTAAATTAAATTAAGTTTCACCAGTCTAAATATCTAACAACAACCTCTAAATTAAATTAAGTTTCACCAGTCTAAATATCTAACAGCAACCTCTAAATTAAATTAAGTTTCACCAGTCTAAATATCTAACAGCAACCTCTAAATTAAATTAAGTTTCACCAGTCTAAATATCTAACAACAACCTCTAAATTAAAAATTTAAATTTCACCAGTCTAAATATCTAACAGCAACCTCTAAATTAAATTAAGTTTCACCAGTCTAAATATCTAACAGCAACCTCTAAATTAAATTAAGTTTCACCAGTCTAAATATCTAACAGCAACCTCTAAATTAAATTAAGTTTCACCAGTCTAAATATCTAAAACAACCCAATTAAAATTGTTTAAACCCGTTTTTTAAATTTTCTAAAAACCTCTTTAAAAAAATTTTGGGTTTACCAGGTTTAAATTTTTCCTTTCAAAACCCCTAAATTAAATTGGTTTTCCAGGAAATTTTAACGGGGAAACCTTTTTTAAATTAAGTTTTCAAATTAAAAATTTAAAAAATTTAAATAAAATTTTAATTTTTAAATTTTAAAAATCAAAGGGGGGGTTAAAAAATTTAAATTTCAAAGTTAAAAAAATTTTTAACAGCAATTTTTAAAATTAAAATTAAATTTACCAAACTTAAAAACAACAGCAATTTAAATTAAATTAATTTAAGTTAAAAATTTAAAAACCTTTAAATTTTTAAATTTTGGGGGGGGGGTTTCCCCCCCCACTTTTACTGAACTCGTCGGTAAAACGCGGAATCGGTCGGTAAAAAGGGGGGTCATGGATGGAACCGTCGGTAAAACGCGGAATCGATCGATTAAACCGATTAATTAACCTAATCAAAACATTGTGTTGGTTATGATCGGTCGATAAAGACGGCAAGGTGGGACCGTCGGTAAAACCAATTAACCTAAAAAGTAAAAACCTTGTGTTGGTTGTGATTTTATCAGTAAACTGTCAACATTAAAAGTATTTTTTTTTTACTGAAACTACCGGAATCGGTCGGTATAAGTTGGTTATGACTGGAGTCTTCGGTAAAACCGATTGGTTAACCGATACCCTTGTTATTGGTAAGCTGTTCGTTATTTGAATTTGTCGGAAAAAACGCGGAATTGGCCGATAGAAGAAGGTCATAGATGGAGCCGTCGGTAAAACCGATTTGTTAACCGAAAGAGTGAAAACCTTGTGTCTCTTAAGATGTTATCGGTAAACCGTTCGTCTACATTAAAGTGATTTTTACTAAACTTGTCGATAAAACGCGGAATCGGTCGATAATAGACGGTCATGGATGGGAAATAGAGCCTTCAGTAAACCCGATTGGCTGACCGAAAGTGTGGAAACCTTGTGTCAGTTATGATGTTATCGGAAAAATGATCGTCTACATAAAAAGTGATTTTTACTGAACTTGTCGGTAAACCGCAGAATAGGTCGAAAAAGGCTATATAAAACATATGGTTGTCCGACGAAACTTGATAATTTTGCCCGGGTGGAAACGACTTCCAAAATCGCGTCAGATGTATTTTCCGGGTTTCCTAGTTTGTAAAATTTTCAGGGAGAGAACACCCGAAACCAATCCCCCCCCCCCCCAAATGTCGGTAAAACGCAGAATAGGTCGAAAAAGGAAATAGAAAACATATGGTTTTCCGATGAAAATTGATAATTTGGACCAGTGGAAAAGACTTCCAAAATCGCGTCAGATGTATTCTCCGGGTTTCCAAGTATGTAAAATTTTCCGGGGAAGGACCCCCGAACCCCCCGCCACTGCAAGGGCCGAATACGAAGGCCTTTGGCCTGCAGGGCTTGCCTTGGAAAAATCACCTTTCAGTCCCCCCACACAGGCATATTCTAGATACACCCCTGATTGATATGGTTTTCTAAGGTTTAGGATTTGCTTTAACGATGGATTTCGTTCGTGTATAATGTATATACTTAAAAGTGCGAGTAAGTTATTTTTGCCCCGGGAAGAACCACTGTTCGTCGGTAAAACTTTGACGTTACACGTGTTCGTCGGTAAAACTTAGACGTTACACCCCCCCAGTCAAAATGGTCACGCTACGCTCCTGATGTTCTAGCTTTATTAATAGTAAATATTTCGTTATTACAATCAAATCTCTATAATAGTGTTTGATGTTTATAATAATGAATCATCTAAATTAAGTTTTATAATGAATACAAGAGTAAGGGCAGTAACTCACTCTTATAATCAAATCTTTATTCCAACACAATCATAGACAATATAGGACTTAGTCCAGTAAAAAATTGTATGCTAATAATTGTATATTTAGTTTTTACTGGACTATGTCATATATTTTAGAAATCCTCTTTCTCCCTTCCTTTGGGGGTTTTTGTATGCTCATTTTTGAATTACCCACCTTTAAATAGATAACATGAGCCCCCTCATTGAACGTTGAACGTTGGCCTATACAGAGATGACGATCTTTGCGAAACTAAAAGCAATCCAAAAGTAACTGAAAAAAATAAACAAAGATTATGTAAATTATTTGCAAAACAGGGCTTAAGCATCACAATTGACGCGAACAAAAAAGTAGTAGACTATTTGGACGTAACCTTAAATTTAAGAACCGGTAAACATTGCCCGTATTTAACCTGGCAATATTCCTCGTTATGTTAATGCCAAAAGTAACCATCCTCCATCTGTTCTGAAGGCCATACCATCTGGCGTAAATCATCGATTATCATCTATTTCGTCAGACCAACAGGAATTTAACAAAGCTGTAAATGTTTATCAAAATGCGCTCACAGAAAGTGGCTATGATTACAGACTGAAATACGACGAATCAGCTAAATCTAAGGAACGTAGTAAACGGAAACGGTCACGCAGAATAACGTGGTTTAATCCTCCGTATGATAATAACGTGAGAACCAATATCGGAAGACAATTCTTAAAGTTAATTGATAGCTGTTTCCCACCCGATCATATATTGTTGTCAAGGCCTTGTGATCAGTTTCCAAAGTGAACCTTCTACCATACAAATATTGATGGAACTTCTTGATGCCAAATATGATGGAAAGGGCTTCACGTTCCAATTGTGAATAGTTCTTTTCACTGGGACTCAATGTTCGTGATGCAAAAGCTATCGGTCTCTCTTGTCCATTGCTAACGATGTGTGAAATTACTGCGCCGAGACCATAGGATGAAGCGTCACATGCTAATTTTACTAGCAGTTTACTATGTAACAGTTTCTGCTTACACAAATTAAAAGCACGATCACAGTCTTGAGTCCAGTTCCATTTGAAATCTTTTTGTAAAAGTTCATGCAGTGGATGCAATGTTGATGATAGGTTTGGAAGAAATTTCCCATAATAGTTTAGCAATCCTAGAAACGACTTAAGTTCTGATACATTCTTTGGGGTTGAGGCATTTTCTATTGCCGCCACTTTATCTGGTAGTGGATGTATACCATCACAATCTATTGTATGTCCCAAATATTTCACAGATGGTTGCATAAAAGCACATTTAGTCTTTCTAAGTTTTATACCACGTTCACTTAGACGTTTCAAAACAATGTCTAATTTCTTCAAATGTTCCTCTTTACTGCTAGCTGATATTAAAATATCATCCAGACGGCACATTACTCCATCCACACCTTGTAGAATCTGCTCAAGGATACATTGAAAGATGGCAGGAGCACTAGCTACACCAAATGGCAGTCGATTATAGCAATAAAGTCCTTGGTGTGTATTAATAGTCATCACTTTTCTGGAGGGTTCATCAAGCTCAAGCTGTTGATAGGCGTTTGATAAATCCAATTTAGAAAAATAACGTCCGCCCGCTAATGTTGCAAATATTTCTTCCGCTGCTGGTATTGGGTACTGCTGAACTTCAATACAGCGGTTGACCGTGACCTTATAGTCTCCACACAAGCGTATTGTTTTAGGGTCAGGTTTTGGCACTGTAACTATTGGTGTTGCCCATGCTGAGTATGGTACTTTTGTGATGATACCATTCTGTTCTAAGTAATTAAGTTCTTTGGAAACTAAGTCTTTCACAGCATAAGGCACTGGCCTTGGCTTAAAGTAAAATGGCACTGTGTCCTTTTTCAAACGAATATTGGCTTTAAAACCATTGATTTTTTCCAAACCCCTCTTCAAACACTTCTGGGTATTTTGTCAGGACAGCATTAAGTTCGCAGTTTTGATTAATGTCTACTTTAAACACATTCCTCCAATCCAGCTTGATATGTTGTAACCAATTCCGACCAACCACAATCGGATTATCCCCCTTGACGACTACAACAGGTAAGTTCTTTAATTGGTCACCGTAGTTCACTTGAGTTTCAAATTGACCTAATATCGGAACACTTTCGCCAAGGTAAGTTTTTAAGGAAAAGTCTACAGGTTGTAAAGGTAAGTGGCTAAACTCCCTTTCATATAAAAGTTCATTAAACAAGGTCAGGGCTGCACCTGTGTCAATTTCCATGTTGACTGGTTTGTTGTCTATGTTGAACGTCACCATGTATGCAGAGTTCTGAGTAGTCTTATACACAGTATAAAGTCCAAATTCGTCTTGTTCCACTAACCGTGTATCATATTCAGACTGACTTCTCTTACTGCGACAAACTTTCGCTATGTGTCCTCGTTTATTACACAAATAACAATCCGCTGAACGAAACGGGCACTTAGCCTGGTTATGGCTATTTCCACATCTGTAACACTTTTCTGCGTTCCGCTCTTTGCGTTGTTGATTATTGGCTTGGTTAAATTTTCGTTGAACTGGCTTGCGTTTACCATAGTTGTACCGCTCATTATATATCTTATTGAAGGTCTTTGATTCCGAACCATTACCATTCACACTGCTATTCAGGTTACTATTTTGGTTACGTCTCAACTCTTGGCTATTTTTGTCTGCTAATTCCATCGCTGATGCAGTTCCAAAGGCTATACGCATCGTCAACTCTCTGGTAGCTAACAATCTTCTCTGGATCGCTTCATTTCTTAACCCACAAACAAGTCTATCTCGAATGGCTTGCTCCAAAAATTCACCAAAGTCGCAGGTTGCTGCAAGTTTTTTCAAATTCATAAAATAAACTGCCACGCTTTCTCCATCTTTTTGAAGTCTGTTATAGAATTGGAAACGTTCAAAAATGGTCAATGGTGTGGGACTGAAATGATTTCTCAAAACCTGCACCAATTCATCATACTGTTTTGCACTTGGTAATTCTGGGTCTAGAAGATTCTTTAATAAACCATAGGTTGTTGCTCCAATTAGCATAAGCAAATTTGGTACTTTCTTATCGTCTGGTGTGTCGTAAACTATAAAATATTGGTTTAACCTTTCAATATAGCTGTTCCATGTTTCTTTGGTTTCGTCGAATTCACCTATTCCTAGGTGATTTTCAGCCATTCTAATGAAGGAATACAATATCCAAACTCGTCGCCAATTGTAGTATCTTGACTACTTATAGACGGACCGACACCACAGACAACGACCAGACACTTCAAGCCTTTTAATTCAACTGATTACAATAAGCGTGCTACAATAATCGTGCATACAAAACGTAACCTGAAACAGTTTGTACCCATAACCAATTCAATGAACATTAATACAAAACGTACCCAATAAGTATATTACAACTCACATAATGCTGCGACCAGAACGATCCGTAAAGTAAATGATAATAAACCATGCAACTGCCGTCAGAAGCAAGACTGTCCACTAAATGGTGAATGTCGGGCCCGCAGCATTGTTTACCAGGCCACAGTCAGTGCAAATAATAAACAAGAAACCTACGTCGGACTAACAGATACTGAATTTAAATCGAGATACGCTAACCATCGCCAATCTTTTCGAGATGAGAGATTAAAAAACAACACCGAACTCAGTAAATTTATTTGGACTTTGAAAAAAAACAACGAAGACTATAAGATAAAGTGGAAAATTCTAGGACGCTCATCATCATACTCAAATATATCAAAAAGATGTAACCTTTGTACCCTGGAAAAGTTTTTCATCATTTGTCACCCTGAAAAATCAACCTTAAACAAGCGTTCGGAGCTAATCAGCACGTGTCGCCATTCACGCAAATTTCTCCTACAAAATGACGTCTAATTCACCTTGTGTAGTTACTGTGCCCACGTGCATGCATAGCAATATTTCAAACCAAACCGTCTTGTTCTCCTGACGAGTGGTAGCAAATCTACTACGAAACAGACTGTTGAGAAAACTTAATGTTTATGTGAAATTGTTCGTTTTCTAATCATCTATATATATATATACATATATATATAGTTTGGCATCACACGAAACTTTACTGTATAGTTAGGTATCACAAGGAACTACGATTTGTTCTCAATATGAACTAATTGGTCCAGTTTAAATTCACATAATAAAACTCATTAAAAACATAATAATCTGTAAGCTAGTACCACCAACACAGTCAACTAGTTGGTCCAGTTTAACTTTACATTATAAAACCCATTAAAAACATAATAATCTGTAAGCTAGTACCACCAACACCATCAACTAGTTGGTCCAGTTTAACTTTACATTATAAAACTCATTAAAAACATAATAATCTGTAAGCTAGTACCACCAACACAGTCAACTAGTTGGTCCAGTTTAACTTTACATTATAAAACTCAATAAAAACATAATAATCTGTAAGCTAGTACCACCAACACAGTCAACTAGTTGGTCCAGTTTAACTTTACATTATAAAACTCATTAAAAAACATAATAATCTGTAAGCTAGTACCACCAACACCGTCAACTAGTTGGTCCAGTTTAACTTTACATTATAAAACTCATTAAAACATAATAATCTGTAAGCTAGTACCACCAACACAGTCAACTAGTTGGTCCAGTTTAACTTTACATTATAAAACTCATTAAAAACATAATAATCTGTAAGCTAGTACCACCAACACCATCAACTAGTTGGTCCAGTTTAACTTTACATTATAAAACTCATTAAAACATAATAATCTGTAAGCTAGTACCACCAACACAGTCAACTAGTTGGTCCAGTTTAACTTTACATTATAAAACTCATTAAAACATAATAATCTGTAAGCTAGTACCACCAAACACCGTCAACTAGTTGGTCCAGTTTAACTTTACATTATAAAACCCATTAAAAACATAATAATCTGTAAGCTAGTACCACCAACACAGTCAACTAGTTGGTCCAGTTTAACTTTACATTATAAAACTCATTAAAACATAATAATCTGTAAGCTAGTACCACCAACACAGTCAACTAGTTGGTCCAGTTTAACTTTACATTATAAAACCCATTAAAAACATAATAATCTGTAAGCTAGTACCACCAACACAGTCAACTAGTTGGTCCAGTTTAACTTTACATTATAAAACTCATTAAAAACATAATAATCTGTAAGCTAGTACCACCAACACAGTCAACTAGTTGGTCCAGTTTAACTTTACATTATAAAACTCATTAAAAACATAATAATCTGTAAGCTAGTACCACCAACACAGTCAACTAGTTGGTCCATTTTAACTTTACATTATAAAACTCTTTAAAAAACTTAATAATCTGTAAGCTAGTACCACCAACACAGTCAACTAGTTGGTCCAGTTTAACTTTACATTATAAAACTCATTAAAAACATAATAATCTGTAAGCTAGTACCACCAACACAGTCAACTAGTTGGTCCAGTTTAACTTTACATTATAAAACTCAATAAAAACATAATAATCTGTAAGCTAGTACCACCAACACAGTCAACTAGTTGGTCCAGTTTAACTTTACATTATAAAACCCATTAAAAACATAATAATCTGTAAGCTAGTACCACCAACACAGTCAACTAGTTGGTCCAGTTTAACTTTACATTATAAAACTCATTACAAACATAATAATCTGTAAGCTAGTACCACCAACACAGTCAACTAGTTGGTCCAGTTTAACTTTACATTATAAAACTCATTAAAAACATAATAATCTGTAAGCTAGTACCACCAACACAGTCAACTAGTTGGTCCAGTTTAACTTTACATTATAAAACTCAATAAAAACATAATAATCTGTAAGCTAGTACCACCAACACAGTCAACTAGTTGGTCCAGTTTAACTTTACATTATAAAACTCATTAAAAATATAATAATCTGTAAGCTAGTACCACCAACACAGTCAACTAGTTGGTCCAGTTTAACTTTACATTATAAAACTCAATAAAAACATAATAATCTGTAAGCTAGTACCACCAACACAGTCAACTAGTTGGTCCAGTTTAACTTTACATTATAAAACTCAATAAAAACATAATAATCTGTAAGCTAGTACCACCAACACAGTCAACTAGTTGGTCCAGTTTAACTTTACATTATAAAACTCATTAAAAATATAATAATCTGTAAGCTAGTACCACCAACACAGTCAACTAGTTGGTCCAGTTTAACTTTACATTATAAAACCCATTAAAAACATAATAATCTGTAAGCTAGTACCACCAACACAGTCAACTAGTTGGTCCAGTTTAACTTTACATTATAAAACTCATTAAAAATATAATAATCTGTAAGCTAGTACCACCAACACAGTCAACTAGTTGGTCCAGTTTAACTTTACATTATAAAACTCAATAAAAACATAATAATCTGTAAGCTAGTACCACCAACACAGTCAACTAGTTGGTCCAGTTTAACTTTACATTATAAAACCCATTAAAAACATAATAATCTGTAAGCTAGTACCACCAACACAGTCAAACTAGTTGGTCCAGTTTAACTTTACATTATAAAAACTCAATAAAAACATAATAATCAGTAAGCTAGTACCACCAACACAGTCAACTAGTTGGTCCAGTTTAACTTTACATTATAAAACCCATTAAAAACATAATAATCTGTAAGCTAGTACCACCAACACAGTCAACTAGTTGGTCCAGTTTAACTTTACATTATAAAACTCATTAAAAATATAATAATCTGTAAGCTAGTACCACCAACACAGTCAACTAGTTGGTCCAGTTTAACTTTACATTATAAAACTCATTAAAAACACAATAATCTGTAAGCTAGTACCACCAACACAGTCAACTAGTTGGTCCAGTTTAACTTTACATTATAAAACTCATTAAAAACATAATAATCTGTAAGCTAGTACCACCAACACAGTCAACTAGTTGGTCCAGTTTAACTTTACATTATAAAACTCATTAAAAACATAATAATCTGTAAGCTAGTACCACCAATACAGTCAACTAGTTGGTCCAGTTTAACTTTACATTATAAAACCCATTAAAAACATAATAATCTGTAAGCTAGTACTACCAACGTCAACTAGTTGGTCCAGTTTAACTTTACATTATAAAACTCATTAAAAACATAATAATCTGTAAGCTAGTACCACCAACACAGTCAACTAGTTGGTCCAGTTTAACTTTACATTATAAAACTCATTAAAAACATAATAATCTGTAAGCTAGTACCACCAACACAGTCAACTAGTTGGTCCAGTTTAACTTTACATTATAAAACTCATTAAAAACATAATAATCTGTAAGCTAGTACCACCAACACAGTCAACTAGTTGGTCCAGTTTAACTTTACATTATAAAACTCATTAAAAACATAATAATCTGTAAGCTAGTACCACCAACACAGTCAACTAGTTGGTCCAGTTTAACTTTACATTATAAAACTCATTAAAAACATAATAATCTGTAAGCTAGTACCACCAACACAGTCAACTAGTTGGTCCAGTTTAACTTTACATTAGAAAACTCATTAAAAACATAATAATCTGTTAGCTAGTACCACCAACACAGTCAACTAGTTGGTCCAGTTTAACTTTACATTATAAAACTCATTAAAACCATAATAATCTGTAAGCTAGTACCACCAACACAGTCAACTAGTTGGTCCAGTTTAACTTTACATTATAAAACTCATTAAAAACATAATAATCTGTAATCTAAAATTGGTCATTAAAATCTTGATCATATCTGGTCCACTATCACAATAAATATCTTATCGTTCATATTGTTTCATTTCGATTTTAACACATTCTACCCTAAAACTTGTTTCTGCGTTTCTGAGAAATTTAATGATTTTTAGCACCAAAAAAGTATAAAATTGAGAAAATATGACAGTAGAAATCATTGGACCTTCAATCGTCTTATTAACTTACCATAAAATACCGAACCTTACCAAGTAAGTAAAAATAACTTTTTATTGTCCAGACTAACTCTTCAAGCATAGATTCAAATCAACAGAGTAGAGTAGAGCCGAACTGACACCTGGTAGCTCTCTAGGACTGTGTTTGTGAATTTTACAACGATTTTAGAGAGTCTACACAGATTTGGTGTAACGTTTATCGACTGGGCCTCTCATTTAGAGGGTCTACATAGCTTTCTGGTCAAGTCTGTAGAATGGGCCACTCTTTTAGAGAGTCCACCGTTTTATATTAATGTTGAAAGATATATGGTAAGTAGAAGAAAACACTTAAAACAATTCTTCTACTAGGAGGTCGTACGTACAAAATACTTTCATATTCCATCAATTGCTATATTCCAATAAGAATTTATCATTAATCCAGTCAAAATTGTTTTGTATTTGTTTCAGGTTTGAAAATGAAGTGTGTAGCTATTTTTGCCGTTGCTATGGTTATGGTGATGACACCTGAATCCGAGGCTCTGTTAAATCTTTTAGGAGGAGGAGGAGCTAGTGCTGGTGCAAATAGTGGTGTACTCAGTGGTCTGTTAGGATCAGGTGGTTTACTGGGGGGTATCTTAGGACCAAACGGTTTACTCGGGGGTCTGTTGGGACCAAATGGTTTAGTTGGCGGTCTGCTGGGACAAGATGGTTTAGTTGGTGGTGTTTTGGGAGGAAGCAAAGATTCAGTTGAAGCTAGTGCTATGGTTTTAGCCAAACTAAACGCTGGAATCGCTGACGGTATTGTTACTAGAGCTGAACTGGGAGCTGCCTTGAATTTGAGTGGTGGTGATTTAGATGGTCTTATGGCTAAAATCGACCTGAACGGTAAGTAAAAAGGGTTAGTTCAAGTCAGTTATTATTTATTGATTCAGTATATAAATACACAGATATCATTCTAGTGGAGCAAACGTCAAAATACACGTCAGTTTGAGGAAGTTATGATGGTTAAGACGTCAGAAGATTCCATACCATGTAACCGACTGGACTACAACCCGTCCTCAAACAAAGAAAACGTTAAAACCCCAACATTAAGAATTATCTCAGCTGGTAAAAATATAAAATCTCTTCCAAAACAACAGTGTAATCTTTATTGATGATGTTTTATTTTATTTTTTTTTTCCAG
This sequence comes from Nipponacmea schrenckii, assembly GCA_030562195.1. NCBI lineage: Eukaryota > Metazoa > Mollusca > Gastropoda > Lottiidae > Nipponacmea > Nipponacmea schrenckii. The sequence goes on from JAUJPP010000001.1 coordinate 1,087,980, forward strand.
TTGATGCTGAAATTAATTTACAGGAACTTCTAGATTTGGAAATCCTCGTTGTCTGTAAGTAAACTATTTATTCAGGTGTTTTCCCGTATTCCAAATTTATTATACAGAAAATTCAACTTTACTGTTTATTCACAAGCATTTTTTATTATTTATATTTTGCCTTTTCATATCGAGATAACACCCCGTGTGTAACACTTTCATTGATCGTGTCTTTAAATCCACAACTATTCAGTTTAATATTGATGTCAACACTTTTATTTGGGTTGGATATCCAACAGCAACCTCTAAATTAAATTAAGTTTCACCAGTCTAAATATCTAACAGCAACCTCTAACTTAAATTAAGTTTCACCAGTCTAAATATCCAACAGCAACCTCTAAATTAAATTAAGTTTCACCAGTCTAAATATCTAACAGCAACCTCTAAATTAAATTAAGTTTCACCAGTCTAAATATCTAACAGCAACCTCTAAATTAAATTAAGTTTCACCAGTCTAAATATCTAACAGCAACCTCTAAATTAAATTAAGTTTCACCAGTCTAAATATCTAACAGCAACCTCTAAATTAAATTAAGTTTCACCAGTCTAAATATCTAAAACAACCAGCAAGTCTATCTGTTAACTCAGTATCATTAATAAATTATCTAATATATTTTACTTTCTCTTTCAGTACAAGGTCTTCTTGGTTTGGATCTAGGTAACATCTTAGGTAACCTTAGCAATTTGGGTAATCTCGGTAACATTGGAAACCTTGGTAACCTAGGAAATGTTGGTAACGTTGGTAACCTTCTCGGTTGATTAATTGAACTGATATTGTCATGAATTAAGAAATAAAAATATGAGCAATGAATGGTTCTATTTTTAGTTTTGGATGATCAGGGGGAGGGGGTAAGGAATAGGAGTTGCAGAAGTAAAAAAGTTCTGTCAGTACAGCAGTATTGTCTACAGAATAATGTAGTATGTGACCAAACTGTAATCCGACACACGGGGTAGCATTTGGATGGACATTATGTATGTAATTTGGAATGCTTGCAATTTGGAAACTCAGTTTAATATGTTCTAGCTTTATTAATAGTAAATATTTCGTTATTACAATCAAACCTCTATAATAGTGTTTGATGTTTATAATATTGAATCAACTAAATTAAGTTTATAATGAATACAAGAGTAAGGGCAGTAACTCACTCTTATAATCAAATCTTTATTCCAACACAATCATAGACAATATAGGACTTAGTCCAGTAAAAAATTGTATGCTAATAATTGTATATTTAGTTTTTACTGGACTATGTCATATATTTTAGAAATCCTCTTTCTCCCTTCCTTTGGGGGTTTTTGTATGCCCATTTTTGAATACTAGACAATTACCCACCTTTAAATAGATAACATGAGCCCCCTTATATACAATGTCTTGTATAGTTTGGCATTTTACAAAACTATGTATAATTCTTACATGGAAATAACATACACAAAACTATGTATAATTCTTACATGGAAATAACATACACAAAACTATGTATAATTCTTACATGGAAATAACATACACAAAACTATGTATAATTCTTACATGGAAATAACATACACAAAACTATGTATAATTCTTACATGGAAATAACATACACAAAACTATGTATAATTCTTACATGGAAATAACATACACAAAACTACACAAGGTTTTCAGTTTTCAGGAGTTAAAAAAAATAACAGAAATATTATCAAAATTTTTATTTCAAACACAATCATAATCTATTATACACAGACACTAAAATAACAGTTTTTATTCTTTAGGATTGGGACGGGGGAGGGGGCATTCCCCCCATTCCTTGTGGCATCATCCCTGGGGGCATACCAGCCATCCCTGGGGGTAGATGTGACCCAGACACTGCAGCATTGGGTCCCAATAACATCTGAAACAAAAAACAAAATATATGGTGATAGAGTAATATAAGCCTTATGAAACTGTTTAAAGGACTGACATGAAGAAGTGTCTAGTTATTCAGATGGGATGATAAACCGAGCCCATTAAAGATAACTTGATATGGTATCGTTGAAAATTGGATGAAGAGTAGGGTAATGCTGCTGTCCCAGGTAAATTTCCCTCATTGCACACTGCATAATAATGTCTGTCATTTGTAACATTTCTCTTTTTAGCAGATGGCTTGTGTATTCCCCTTTAAAGCATTTTCGATAGATATATAGTGTTATATAGAGATTTTATTCTTTAGTCATGACACCTTGTAGGTCTAACTGATGAATATATACTCTTATTGACCAAGTTTAAGTTAGAAGTGTTTTTCAATAATAACTTAGTGTAATAGATATATCATGTTATATAGAGATTCTATTCTTTAGTCATGATACCTGGTAAGTCTAACTGATGAATATATACTCATATTGACCAAGTTTAAGTTAGAAGTGTTTTTCAATAATCACTTAGTTTAATAGATATATCATGTTATATAGAGATTCTATTCTGTAGTCATGATACCTGGTAAATCTAAACTGATTAATATATACTCTTATTGACCAAGTTTAAGTTAGAAGTGTTTTTCAATAATTACTTAGTTTAATAGATATATAGTGTTCTATAGAGATTCTATACTTTAGCCATGATACCTGGTATGTCTAACTGATGAATATATACTCTTATTGACCAAGTTTAAGTTAGAAGTGTTTTTCAATAATAACTTAGTGTAATAGATATATCATGTTATATAGAGATTCTATTCTTTAGTCATGACACCTGGTAAGTCTAACTGATGAATATATACTCTTATTGACCAAGTTTAAGTTAGAAGTGTTTTTCAATAATAACTTAGTGTAATAGATATATCATGTTATATAGAGATTCTATTCTTTAGTCATGATACCTGGTAAGTCTAACTGATGAATATATACTCATATTGACCAAGTTTAAGTTAGAAGTGTTTTTCAATAATCACTTAGTTTAATAGATATATCATGTTATATAGAGATTCTATTCTGTAGTCATGATACCTGGTATGTCTAACTGATGAATATATACTCTTATTGACCAAGTTTAAGTTAGAAGTGTTTTTCAATAATTACTTAGTTTAATAGATATATCATGTTATATAGAGATTCTATTCTTTAGTCATGATACCTTGTAGGTCTAACTGATGAATATATACTCTTATTGACCAAGTTTAAGTTAGAAGTGTTTTTCAATAATTACTTAGTTTAATAGATATATCATGTTATATAGAGATTCTATTCTGTAGTCATGACACCTGGTAAATCTAACTGATTAATATATACTCTTATTGACCAAGTTTAAGTTAGAAGTGTTTTTCAATAATTACTTAGTTTAATAGATATATAGTGTTATATAGAGATTCTATTCTTTAGTCATGACACCTGGTAAGTCCAAATGATGAATATAGAGATTCTATTCTGTAGTCATATCACCTGGTAAGTCCAACTGATGAATATAGAGATTCTATTCTTTAGTCATGACACCTGGTAAGTCTAACTAATGAATATATACTCATATTGACCAAGTTTAAGTTAGAAGTGTTTTTCAATAATAACTTAGTTTAATAGATATATCATGTTATATAGAGATTCTATTCTTTAGTCATGACACCTGGTAAGTCTAACTGATGAATATATACTCTTATTGACCAAGTTTAAGTTAGAAGTGTTTTTCAATAATAACTTAGTTTAATAGATATATAGTGTTACATAGAGATTCTATTCTGTAAGCATGACACCTGGTAAGTCCAACTGTTTACTTTTTCTCATATTGACCAAGTTAGAAGCAATCTCACCTGTCTCTGTTGCTGCAACTCTTGTTCTTTCATCTGAGCCAGTTCTGATTCAATCATTACCGGAAGGGCAAGAACCATAGCAGACGATGCAATTATCCACACTAATCCTCGCCCTAGGGTAAAACTTGTTTTAGCAAGACTGAAACTTAAACTGACAGCTGATCCACAAGTTTTTCTCAATCCCTCGGGAAACATTTCTGACAGTCCCATCAACCTTTCTGATAACGTTTCATCAAGATCCTAGAATAAGGCAACAAAAATATAATCATTTCAAAATTCAAAACATTGGGAGTATCATACCAGAAATAAAAAATATCAATTTACTTGCAAATCTCTAACAATACAATGACCATTAAATATAAAAATTAATGAATTCAAGATTGAATATAATTTGACAGGCGACAACTAACACCCCTTCTTTAATCATATTCATACAATATTGACAGAAAGAATACACGATTTGAGAAGTCAATAGAACGTTAAGCAACCCTGTCATCAAAGTGGGGTTCACGGTACCCAATAAGTATATTACAACTCACATAATGCTGTGACCAGAACGATCCGTAAAGTAAATGATAATAAACCATGCAACTGCCGTCAGAAGCAAGACTGTCCACTAAATGGTGAATGTCGGGCCCGCAGCATTGTTTACCAGGCCACAGTCAGTGCAAATATAAACAAGAAACCTACGTCGGACTAACAGATACTGAATTTAAATCGAGATACGCTAACCATCGCCAATCTTTTCGAGATGAGAGATTAAAAAACAACACCGAACTCAGTAAATTTATTTGGACTTTGAAAAAAAACAACGAAGACTATAAAATAAAGTGGAAAATTCTAGGACGCTCATCATCATACTCAAATATATCAAAAAGATGTAACCTTTGTACCCTGGAAAAGTTTTTCATCATTTGTCACCCTGAAAAATCAACCTTAAACAAGCGTTCGGAGCTAATCAGCACGTGTCGCCATTCACGCAAATTTCTGCTACAAAATGACGTCTAATTCACCTTGTGTAGTTACTGTGCCCACGTGCATGCATAGCAATATTTCAAACCAAACCGTCTTGTTCTCCTGACGAGTGGTAGCAAATCTACTACGAAACAGACTGTTGAGAAAACTTAATGTTTATGTGAAATTGTTCGTTTTCTAATCATCTATATATATATATATAGTTTGGCATCACACGAAACTTTACTGTATAGTTAGGTATCACAAGGAACTACGATTTGTTCTCAATATGAACTAATTGGTCCAGTTTAAATTCACATAATAAAACTCATTAAAAACATAATAATCTGTAAGCTAGTACCACCAACACAGTCAACTAGTTAGTCCAGTTTAACGTTACACTATAAAACTCATTAAAAACATAATAATCTGTAAGCTAGTACCACCAACACCATCATCTAGTTGGTCCAGTTTAACTTTACATTATAAAACTCATTAAAAACATAACAATCTGTAAGCTAGTACCACCAACACAGTCAACTAGTTGGTCCAGTTTAACTTTACATTATAAAACTCATTAAAAACATAATAATCTGTAAGCTAGTACCACCAACACCATCAACTAGTTGGTCCAGTTTAACTTTACATTATAAAACTCATTAAAAACATAATAATCTGTAATCTAAAATTGGTCATTAAAATCTTGATCATATCTGGTCCACTATCACAATAAATATCTTATCGTTCATATTGTTTCATTTCGATTTTAACACATTCTACCCTAAAACTTGTTTCTGCGTTTCTGAAAAATTTAATGATTTTTAGCACCAAAAAAGTATAAAATTGAGAAAATATGACAGTAGAAATCATTGGACCTTCAATCGTCTTATTAGCTTACCATAAAATACCGAACCTTACCAAGTAAGTAAAAATAACTTTTTATTGTCCAGACCAACTCTTCAAGCATAGATTCAAATCAACATTTATTCTAGAGTAGAGCCGAGCTGACACCTGGTAGCTCTCTAGGACTGTCTTTGTGAATTTTACAACGATTTTAGAGAGTCTACACAGATTTGGTGTAACGTTTATCGACTGGGCCTCTCATTTAGAGAGTCTACATAGCTTTCCATATCGATTTGGTGTCAAGTCTGTAGAATGGGCCACTCTTTTAGAGAGTCCACCGTTTTATATTAATGTTGAAAGATATATGGTAAGTAGAAGAAAACACTTAAAACAATTCTTCAACTAGGAGGTCGTACGTACAAAATACTTTCATATTCCATCAATTGCTATATTCCAATAAGAATATATTCATTAATCCAGTCAAAATTGTTTTGTATTTGTTTCAGGTTTGAAAATGAAGTGTGTAGCTATTTTTGCCGTTGCTATGGTTATGGTGATGACACCTGAATCCGAGGCTCTGTTAAATCTTTTAGGAGGAGGAGGAGCTAGTGCTGGTGCAAATAGTGGTGTACTCAGTGGTCTGTTAGGATCAGGTGGTTTACTGGGGGGTATCTTAGGACCAAACGGTTTACTCGGGGGTCTGTTGGGACCAAATGGTTTAGTTGGCGGTCTGCTGGGACAAGATGGTTTAGTTGGTGGTGTTTTGGGAGGAAGCAAAGATTCAGTTGAAGCTAGTGCTATGGTTTTAGCCAAACTAAACGCTGGAATCGCTGACGGTATTGTTACTAGAGCTGAACTGGGAGCTGCCTTGAATTTGAGTGGTGGTGATTTAGATGGTCTTATGGCTAAAATCGACCTGAACGGTAAGTAAAAAGGGTTAGTTCAAGTCAGTTATTATTTATTGATTCAGTATATAAATACACAGATATCATTCTAGTGGAGCAAACGTCAAAATACACGTCAGTTTGAGGAAGTTATGATGGTTAAGACGTCAGAAGATTCCATACCCTGTAACCGACTGGACTACAACCCGTCCTCAAACAAAGAAAACGTTAAAACCCCAACATTAAGAATTATCTCAGCTGGTAAAAATATAAAATCTCTTCCAAAACAACAGGGTAATCTTTATTGATGATGTTTTATTTTATTTTTTTTTTCCAGTTGATGCTCAAATTAATTTACAGGAACTTCTAGATTTGGAAATCCTCGTTGTCTGTAAGTAAACTATTTATTCAGGTGTTTTCCCGTATTCCAAATTTATTATTTAGAAAATTCAACTTTACTGTTTATTCACAAGCATTTTTTATTATTTATATTTTGCCTTTTCATATCGAGATAACACCCCGTGTGTAACACTTTCATTGATCGTGTCTTTAAATCCACAACTATTCAGTTTAATATTGATGTCAACACTTTTATTTGGGTTGGATATCCAACAGCAACCTCTAAATTAAATTAAGTTTCACCAGTCTAAATATCTAACAGCAACCTCTAAATTAAATTAAGTTTCACCAGTCTAAATATCCTAAACAACCTCTAAATTAAATTAAGTTTACCAGTCTAAATTTTCTAAAAACCTCTTTAAAAAAATTTTGGGTTTACCAGGTTAAAAATCTTAACCAGCAATTTTAAATTTAAATTAAATTTAAACCAGGAAATTTTAACGGGGAAACCTTTTTTAAATTAATTTTCAAATTAAAAAAAAAATTAACAAGAATTTTTAAAATTTTAAATTTTTACCCGTTAAAATAATTCAAAAAAAAAGTTTTTCGTTTAACCCGTATTTTAAAATTTAATTTTATTTTACCCTTTCGACAAGGGGGGCTTTTGGTTTTGGAAATTTTGGGAAATTTGGAACCCTTGCAATTTGGGAAACTCGGTTTTAAATTAAAATTTAATAGGAAATTTTGGTTTTTAAAAATAAACCCTTTGGTTTTATTTTATAAAATTGTCAATAAAATTTAAAAAATAAAATATAAGGCAATAATTTTTATTTTTTAAAAATTTTATTCCCAAAATAAGGAATTTGGATTGCCAAAATAAAAAATTTTGTAATAAGATATTTGTTTTTCGGGTAAAGTAATTTTTTTAAAACCCCTTTTCTCCCCCGGGGGGTAGCATTTTGATGGGCAAATTAATTAAATAGTAACATATTATACAATGCTTGTATATTTGGGTTTAAAACTATGTATAATTTTACTGGAATAATAAAAAACTATTTTTTTACATGAAATAACAATACACAAAATATGTATAATTCTTAAAAAATTACATCACAAAAATAGTATAATTCTTACATGGAAATAACATACACAAAACTATGTATAATTCTTACATGGAAATAACATACACAAAACTATGTATAATTCTTACATGGAAATAACATACACAAAACTATGTATAATTCTTACATGGAAATAACATACACAAAACTATGTATAATTCTTACATGGAAATAACATACACAAAACTACACAAGGTTTTCAGTTTTCAGGAGTTAAAAAAAATAACAGAAATATTATCAAAATTTTTATTTCAAACACAATCATAATCTATTATACACAGACACTAAAATAACAGTTTTTATTCTTTAGGATTGGGACGGGGGAGGGGGCATTCCCCCCATTCCTTGTGGCATCATCCCTGGGGGCATACCAGCCATCCCTGGGGGTAGATGTGACCCAGACACGGCAGCATTGGGTCCCAATAACATCTGAAACAGAAAACAAAATATATGGTGATAGAGTAATATAAGCCTTATGAAACTGTTTAAAGGACTGACATGAAGAAGTGTCTAGTTATTCAGATGGGATGATAAACCAAGCGCATTAAAGATAACTTGATATGGTATCATTGAAAATTGGATGAAGAGTAGGCTAATTCTGTTGTCCCAGCTAAATTTCCCTCATTGCACACTGCATAATAATGTCTGTCATTTGTAACATTTCTCTTTTTAGCAGATGGCTTGTGTATTCCCCTTTAAAGCATTTTCGATAGATATATAGTGTTATATAGAGATTTTATTCTTTAGTCATGACACCTTGTAGGTCTAACTGATGAATATATACTCTTATTGACCAAGTTTAAGTTAGAAGTGTTTTTCAATAATAACTTAGTTTAATAGATATATCATGTTATATAGAGATTCTATTCTTTAGTCATGATACCTGGTAAGTCTAACTGATGAATATATACTCATTTTTGACCAAGTTTAAGTTAGAAGTGTTTTTCAATAATCACTTAGTTTAATAGATATATCATGTTATATAGAGATTCTATTCTGTAGTCATGACACCTGGTAAGTCTAACTGATGAATATATACTCTTATTGACCAAGTTTAAGTTAGAAGTGTTTTTCAATAATTACTTAGTTTAATAGATATATCATGTTATATAGAGATTCTATTCTTTAGTCATGACACCTTGTAGGTCTAACTGATGAATATATACTCTTATTGACCAAGTTTAAGTTAGAAGTGTTTTTCAATAATAACTTAGTTTAATAGATATATCATGTTATATAGAGATTCTATTCTTTAGTCATGATACCTGGTAAGTCTAACTGATGAATATATACTCTTATTGACCAAGTTTAAGTTAGAAGTGTTTTTCAATAATAACTTAGTTTAATAGATATATCATGTTATATAGAGATTCTATTCTGTAGTCATGACACCTGGTAAGTCTAACTGATGAATATATACTCTTATTGACCAAGTTTAAGTTAGAAGTGTTTTTCAATAATTACTTAGTTTAATAGATATATAGTGTTATATAGAGATTCTATTCTTTAGTCATGAACCTGGTAAGTCAATGTTATATTCTATTCTTAGTCATGCACTAATCCACAGTTAGAGATTTTCCTTTTATGACACCTGGTAATCTAACTTTTTCTCATATTGACCAAGTTTAAGTTAGAAGTGTTTTTCAATAATAACTTAGTTTAATAGATATATCATGTTATATAGAGATTCTATTCTTTAGTCATGACACCTGGTAAGTCTAACTGATGAATATATACTCTTATTGACCAAGTTTAAGTTAGAAGTGTTTTTCAATAATAACTTAGTTTAATAGATATATCATGTTATATAGAGATTCTATTCTGTAGTCATGACACCTGGTAAGTCCAACTGTTTACTTTTTCTCATATTGACCAAGTTAGAAGCAATCTCACCTGTCTCTGTTGCTGCAACTCTTGTTCTTTCATCTGAGCCAGTTCTGATTCAATCATTACCGGTAGGGCAAGAACCATGGCAGACGATGCAATTATCCACACTAATCCTCGCCCTAGGGTAAAACTTGTTTTAGCAAGACTGAAACTTAAACTGACAGCTGATCCACAAGTTTTTCTCAATCCCTCGGGAAACATTTCTGACAGTCCCATCAACCTTTCTGATAACGTTTCATCAAGATCCTAGAATAAGGCAACAAAAATATAATCATTTCAAAATTCAAAACATTGGGAGTATCATACCAGAAATAAAAAATATCAATTTACTTGCAAATCTCTAACAATACAATGACCATTGATGAATTCAAGATTGAATATAATTTGACAGGCGACAACTAACACACCTTCGTTAATCATATTCATCCAATATTGACAGAAAGAATACACGATTTGAGAAGTCAATAGAACGTTAAGCAACCCTGTCATCAAAGTGGGGTTCACGGTGGCTGGGGCCTGCGATTAAATTAAGGCCTGTCCCCTCTCTTCAGTAAGCACAGATCGAGAAAAAGTTACAAAAAACAAAAAGATTAACATTTTGATTGGAATTTTGGTGTCTTGGAATCATCAGAAATATGTTCTCAAGGCTTCTCATTATCAAAATTTCTTGGGGGAGGGGTGAACCAGGACAAAAATAAGTGCTTCAGTACCAATTATTCATTTGAGGCAATGAGGCTGACTTTGAGGGATGTCAAATGGATGACATACACACTATATCTACCCTTGAATCCATGTTAGCTAGTCAAAATCGTATTCTATAGCAAGAACAACAAAATAAAATTCGCAAGGTAAAAGTTTTTCATTCTTTATTAATCATGTTATGATAGAGAGCATGTAGGCCTATTGAGATTCTACATGACCAGTTACATACTTCATATGTTGCATATTTTCATAGGCCTAATAGACATGAGCAGATGATGACAATCAATGATGTCTCTAAGGCCACAATAGTCTACTTATGGACTCTGTTCAAAACAAAGTGTAGTGTAGCGAAACTCCTTTCATCTATGATTTTGTATATAAGGCCAATTGACTATGAGCAAATTTGACCCTGCTGCAGAAATTGTTGCAAACGCTTATGAGTTCAGGTAAAATAACTTCATAAAAATGCCCCCCCCCCACTCTCCCAAAATCAGATACAAAACCGTACAAACCCCATCATCATCGTCTTCAATTGCAGGGGGGAGATCTGGATGCGCCAAACTGTCTAAAGGTTGCACTTTAGTGCCAAATAAATCACCTTGGTCCATGACTTGGTCCATGTTTTATTAATTTGTTAAAATTTAAATATTTCAGCGTGTTTTTATTGACCGGAAGTACTAGACGACATTGGGCTCCGTACAAATTCAATAATATTATAATTAATAATAAATGACACGAAATATTTGTTAGTTTTTTTATTTGATTTTCATGAATATTTTGATAGATATGTTCAAAAAAATATACATAAGTTAGAAGTGTGTGCGTTCTTAATACATTCATCAATGTTATGTTAAACGAAAATTGAAAATTTTGTCTCGGGTGTCAAGACTGGAAATAAAGGTCTGGATAATATTTCTACAAATCGAAAGTAAAGAATCCGGCATTCAATTCCAATGAACTTCAATATTTTACATCTTTAATGTTAAGAACCATCTTATCCCGTTTCAGCCCCCATTTCCATGGAAACGGAGCGAATAGCATAATCAATACTAGTGTTAAGCATAGTCAGGGTTGAAAAGATTTGACCCTATACAATGTCATCTTTAGCAAATATAGCAAACTTTTTAAGATTCAGAAATACAAAATGTTGCTCTTCAAGTTTCAAATTCAACTCCAAGACTCCGTCAGTGTTAACCAGAAAATACTGTTATATTAAAAAGCAAGATGTAGAATACAACAGAGTTTTTCATAACAGGTATTTCATATCAGATCCGCCCCGTCGTTAGGGTGGGGTCCACATTGGGTCTACAGGGGCTGGGTTCCGGCTAGTGAGAATTTAGCCCTACAAATTGTCCTCTCATAAGATCTTTCAATTAGCAGAGATTTATGGACATTTGATTGGGATTTTGGTGCCCAGGAATCCTCAGAAATACGTTCTCTGGGCTTCTAGTTTTCAAAATTTCCTTGGGGAGGAGAGAACCAGGAAAAAAATAAGGGCCTGGGTACCAACCGATTCAGTCCAGGTGACACTGAGGCTGTTTCAGATTGTAGTAGGCCTAGATGATTTTTAGAATGGCTTCTGTATCACTTTGAAACTCCAGGCTTTATGAATTAAATTTTATGTGATATTTAAAGTTATAAACCAAATATTGATGATGTGTTTGATGTTAGGCTTACTATTTTCAGATATAATCGTCCAGTCGTCGAGCTAGTGAGAAAATTGTCCACAGTAGTAGTAAATCCTATCCAGACTGAAAATAAATTAAAAGATGAGAAATCTCGGTACTTACTACAGCATGCCAACAATCCAGTTTATTGGTAAGATTTTGATTGATTTATTTAAAGGGATACTGTATCTTAGAATGAATGGCCAATTAGAGCTCTTTTCATCAGTAAATATACCTGCTACCATAAATAACATAAAAAATAAATAAATAAATATCCAAAACTCTAAGTAATAATCCAAAAATATTTATTTGATTATTGAAAAATACTTAATAAATTGATTAAGCGTTCTTCAAAAATGACTTCATTTTGTGAGGTTTCCAGATTTTAAGAGATTCTGTTACTTAAGCAGCAGTTAAGTTCTCTGATGAATATATACTCATATTGACCATTCTTGAGAAGTAAAATTTTATATTCATGCTAAGACGCAGTATCAAGCCTGCTAAACAACAGTTTGGATACCCATTTAAACACATTTTAGGCATAACACATGATAAATCAGTTCACAAAAAAATGACCTGCTTGGTAGGCCTACTGTTAAGAATAGAGCCTGCTTAGCTACTAGTCTTAGCAAATCATACGACATGAAACAACATGTTTTAGGTTCTATTTTAAATATTTCTAAGTCTGAATTTCCTTCAATCTTTTTGTCAATTCATGAAATTTATCACCTTGTCTTGTCTTTTGTAGGTATCCATGGGGAGAGGAAGCATTTAAGAAAGCGCGAGAAGAAAAAAAAATGATATTTTTATCGATTGGTTTCTCCACGTGTCACTGGTGTCATGTGATGGAACGAGAATCTTTCCAGGACGAAGAAATCGGGAGAATACTGAACGAAGAATATATCAGTATTAAGTTGGACAAGGAAGAACGACCAGATGTAGACAGAATTTATATGTTATATGTAGAGGTAGGGACAGACATTAAGATTATAGGTGGAAAGGAAGGGGGGTAAAAAATTGGCATTTTTGGGTGAAGGGTAAGTAGGAGAATTAGGAATCAATGAAATGAATGTTGTTTTACGTCCTACTCTTCTGCACCTGATGGGCTAATGAAGATGGCCAACACCATGCAGCGTGCAATGAGAGGAGTGTCACAAGGACAACGATCACTGATAAATTTTCTGATTTTTCCGCCCGTTTTCCCTTTGTCAGTGGTGCAGATCTGATGAACTGCAAAAAATCGCAACAACAAAAATTTGGCTTAATATAAAATTACAAAGAGGAGGGGTTATCTGATGCTTTTGTTACTATTTTTATGAAAATTTTGAAATGTTCTAATTTATTTAAGGCTACATCAGAAGAGGGAGGGGGCTGGCCACTCAATGTCTGGCTGACCCCAGAGTTGAAGCCTGTTTTTGGTGGAACTTATTTTCCTCCTGATGGTAACATCTATAACCGACCTGGATTGAAATCTGTTTTATTAAATATGGCCAATAAGGTACAGTAGTTCTAATCTTATTGTGTCCAAACCACACCCCCATTTGTCATTCTTTCTCTCTCATTGTGTCTAAACTACACCCCATTCGCCATACTTCCTATCTCATTGTGAACCAAACCACACCCCCATTCATCATACTTCCTATCTCATTGTGTCCAAACCACACCCCCATTTATCATACTTCCTCTCTCATCGTGTCCAAACCACACCCCCATTTATCATACTTCCTCTCTCATAGTGTCCAAACCACACCCCCATTTGCCATACTTCCTCTCTCATTGTGTCCAAACCACACCCCCATTCGCCATACTTCCTATCTCATTGTGACCAAACCACATCCCCCATTTGCCATACTTCCTATCTCATTGTGTCCAAACCACACCCCCATTTATCATACTTCCTATCTCATTGTGTCCAAACCACACCCCCATTTATCATACTTCCTCTCTCATGTGTCCAAACCACACCCCCATTTATCATACTTCCTATCTCATAGTGTCCAAACCACACCCCCATTTATCATACTTCCTCTCTCATAGTGTCCAAACCACACCCCCATTTATCATACTTCCTATCTCATATGTCCAAACCACACCCCCATTTATCATACTTCCTCTCTCATTGTGTCCAAACCACACCCCCATTTGTCATACTTCCTCTCTCATTGTGTCCAAACCACACCCCCATTTATCATACTTCCTCTCTCATTGTGTCCAAACCACACCCCCATTTATCATACTTCCTCTCTCATCGTGTCCAAACCACACCCCCATTTATTAATACTTCCTATCTCATAGTGTCCAAACCACACCCCCATTTATCATACTTCCTATCTCATAGTGTCCAAACCACACCCCCATTTATCATACTTCCTTCTCATAGTGTCCAAACCACACCCCCATTTGTCATACTTCCTCTCTCATCGTGTCCAAACCACACCCCATTCATCATACTTCCTCTCTCATCGTGTCCAAACCACACCCCATTCATCATACTTCTTCGAGACTGTGGCAACACAAGTGAGGCTGAGGCAAAACTGTGATCATTAGTCGTTGATTAGTGGTTCTGCTTTTCAGACCATAAACCAATATTTTACGCTTTTTGAACCATTATTAACAAGCTTTCTGTGAATTTTAACATTTACCTTTGTTTACTGGCACTTCTTCGAATTATACATCATGTATGTGAAAACGTCGAGCCAATCTTTCAATATAGGTTAACTACAAATCGATGTAGAATATATTTTATTTTGTGTATGAACATATTTACTGATAACCACATCAAAATTTGTATCGAACTCACTAGGTGTTCTCTGTGAATGATAGATTTTGAAATGTTGGTATCAGGGCTGTTGATTGATTTTTTCCCAACTGGACATTTTTTTGGTATGAAACTCTGTTTTTATTTCAGTGGAAAGAAGATAGTAAAAGTATGTCTGAAGATGGTGCTAGAATTATAGAGCTCATCGATGAAAGAATAAAAAATATACGAATGATCAATCGACCTAGGGTGGAGGAATGTCACGTGGTGTCTTGTTTTAACGCTTTAAGCAACTCATTTGATCCTGAAAATGGTGGTTTTGATTCAGCACCTAAATTCCCTCGTCCTTGTAAGTTTCATTCTTGATATTTTTTATCCTTTTTCATTAAAAATAAAATGCCTCAGTAATCTAGAATACTAGCAGTTCCACAGTTGTCTATGACATCTATACCAGAGAAAGGTGATGATGCTAAATTATAGTTAGGAATTATCTTATTTATATCATTCATTGACTTGTCATCATAGGCTGAATGTTAGACAGGACATCTTAGTAAAGTGCAGAAAAGAAACGCTTCTGATTGCAAAATTTGATTTTATCTGTGATATTTTCCCTTTGTTTTAGGTAATTTGGAGTTTTTTCTACGATATTATTCGTACAAACGCACGGAGAGTAAGGCGCTAGAAATGACACTTTTTACACTAAATAAAATGTCTAAGGGAGGAATTTATGATCATATTGGACAGGTAGGGTTTGTTAACTTTGTGTCATGTTTTCATGGAATGAAATTCACAGTTCAACACCCTCAGGTCAATTGATATACCTGGGCCCTAAACTGGGCTGTTGATTTGGCCATATATGCCGGTCACAAGTAGGCTCTGTTGAACATCAAGTACAGAGATTCCTAACACTATCTGTCAATTAATTAAGGTAATTAAGGGTTTACCGGTAAGAGGTGGTTAATTAACAATCGGCTGCTGGTAAACGCTTTCAGTTCCAAGAAATCGACCATCTCAAACTACTTACTTTTAACAAATAATAGGAAAAGTTGACACGATAATTTGTTATGTGTTTTAATATATCTAATAATATCTCTAGGTTTTTACGTGTACATGTATCTTGTATTTTTTTCTAGGGTTTCCATAGATACTCTACAGACAGTAAATGGCATCTTCCACATTTTGAGAAGATGTTGTATGATCAAGCTCAGTTAGTTGTTACGTACTTACACTCCTATCAGGTTAGTTAAACACTGTTATATTACATACTTCACCCTTTATAATCTCACTTTATCATTTTAAATTCTTATTGTTCCAGATTTAGAATTGAACTAGATCTATGTCAAGCGTGCTAGTGGCTGAATACGTTAAATTAGATCATGTGATGATATCCTATAATTAGATCCTATGATTACATCCTGTGATTACATTGAGTGATCATATCCTATAATTAGATCCTGTGATTAGATTCTGTGATCATATCCAGTAATTAGATCCTGTGATTAGATTATGTGATCGTATCCAGTAATTAGATCCTGTGATAAGATACTGTGATTAGATCCTGTGATTAGATCAAGTGATCATATCCTGTAATTAGATCCTTTGATTAGATCAAGTGATCATATCCTGTAATTATATCCTGTGATTAGATCCAGTAATTATATCCTGTGATTATATCCTGTAATTATATCCTGTGATTAGATCCTGTAATTATATCCTGTGATTATATCCTGTGATTATATCCTGTAATTATATCCTGTGATTATATCCTGTCATTAGATCCTGTCATTATATCCTGTCATTATATCCTGTCATTATATCCTGTAATTATATCCTGTGATTATATCCTGTGTTATTTTGTTTTTAGATAACCAAAAATGAAGAGTTAGCTAGAATGGGAAGAAGTATTTTAGAATATATATTACAAGATCTCAGACATCCTGTAAGTTCAAATCTAAAACAGACCCAACAAAGAGGGGGGTGCGCACTATATACAAAAATGTGGCTAGTCGATGTTGAGGATCCGCCATTTTGTCCATCTTCATTAATTTTTGCGGTAATAATGATTTGTGTTAAATATCAAATTATGATTTTAACTAATGGCTCAACTAGTAGAGGCTTTCATCTTAAATGGGCCCAGGCTTGATTTGTTTCAGACAATTATCCGACAGCCTCACACTCATGAAATCTTTTGCTTAGCTAATAAGAAATAGTCTACAGAGCTTACCTTTGAAATTTGAGCCTCCAAATCCATGTGTATCCATAATTACCCGTGTTTGAAAAATCATATTGTCTTAAGATATTACGAACATTCGCCATATTGGAAAACGGTTCGTCTTGATAATCAAAGACTTATCCTTCCCGTCATGCAATAGCGGTCATCTATATAAATAGAATAAAACGCATTTTCAATTGTAGACTTTGTCAACAGGACACACAATTTTCAGACTGACTGGAGACCAGCCGCGTACAGCACGGACCTTTGAAAAAAATTAAAAGTGAAATTTTTCGTTTGAGGTATATTTCAAGGTATTTTGCGATTTTCTTAGAGCTTGAGTATTTCTGAGGACTGTTTAGATATAACGAAGGCCCAAAACGACCCCTAAAAATCAAGCCTGGGCCCCTTTAACAATATTCTACAAACAACTTGATAATAACAACATGAGAGATGGGAAACAGTAACTACGTGATTAAAAATTCTAACGTAGATGAAATTCAATGCTTTATAGTGAACCATTTGATTCTCTTCAAATTCAGAGTGGTGGTTTTTACACGGCCGTTGATGCTGATTCTTTCCCTACCCATGATTCAACAGAGAAGAAGGAAGGTGCATACTACACCTGGACTAAAGAAGAAATCAATCATCTGTTGTCAGGGAATGTTGAAGGCCATGACAACCTGAAATTATCCGAGATATTTTGTTGGTATTACAATGTTAAAGAAGATGGTAACGTGGATCCCTTTCAGGTATTGATCATCTCTTTTCAATTTTCGGTTGGAGCCGAGGTGGCTCAGTGAGTGAGACACTTGCCCGCTTTCCTGAAAGTCCTGTTTTCAATCCTGGCAAAGGTCGAGATAAATTTTTAGATTTTTCACTCCAGTTTTCCCTTGTCAGGGAAACAAGGCAGAGGGACTGCCATGGAAAAAATGTTGAGTCATTCGAATAGGACCATAAACCAAGGCCCAGTGTGCTACAGGCTGTTAAAGATTGACGGTTAAAAATCACATAATGAGTAGGTTAATGCAATCCTAGCAATATTTTCCTCTTTGCTATGGTTATCTTCCTCTAGATCTAGTTCCCACCAGATGTCAGCTCTCTATTACTATTTATAATAATTATATTCGCTCCAGGACCCACATGGTGTATTTAAAGGACAAAATATATTATATATCAAGAACACGGTTCTAGAAGCAGCGAATCATTTCTCCATGACAACAGAACAGTTCCTGAAAATGAATGAACAATGTCGAGAAATTTTATACGCAGAAAGATTAAAACGACCCTCTCCTCAGCTGGACACTAAAATTGTTTCTTCCTTAAATGGTAATTTGGGTATTTTTTAATATTCGTACTTGACTACATTCAATTCAAAATCTGATAAAAATCAAGTCGATTAAAGGTGTACTAGATCTTACAATTGACATAAAATTCGCAGAGTATAAATTGATTAGTTTGACTGACCTATAAGATGATACACCAGGCAAATCTGATTATCAACAAAGACTTGTTCTGGCCAAGTTATAATGTACTTTTAAAGTATAAGTAATAATTAACAAGATGGCCAGATGAATGACATCAACTTCATGTAGCCTTGAATGAGGGAAACTTAGGCAATCAGAGGAGAGAATAGAGAGCTTTCGAA
This sequence comes from Nipponacmea schrenckii, assembly GCA_030562195.1. Lineage (NCBI taxonomy): Eukaryota > Metazoa > Mollusca > Gastropoda > Lottiidae > Nipponacmea > Nipponacmea schrenckii. The sequence goes on from JAUJPP010000001.1 coordinate 1,106,786, forward strand.
TTATCAAATTCTGAAACTGACTTGACAAATCCTGATGAAATCACCATTTTTTTTTATGCATTTGATAATTACATTTCTCCTATTTTATTTATCTGTGGTTATTCGTTTACCGTTCAAATTCACGAAACTGTTTTGTGTTTGAAATTTCCAGGTTTAATGTTGACAGCGCTATCGAAGGCGGGACAAATTCTCGGAGATCAGACGTATATAGATTTAGCGAAGAAAACAGGGAAATTTATAATAAATAATTTATATTCGGTAGAAGGTAGCCAGCTGAAACGATGTTTATATGTAGATACAGATGGTAGTCTTATTCAGAGGTAATTTGCTGTTGTTTAAAAATTAGCCACACTAATCTGGCCACACTTATTCCTCAGTGCATGGTAACTTGGACACACAGAAATCACAGGAATTTTGTCTCTGGAAGTAAGAAATATGGTACAGTAATACAGATAGGCTACATGGTATTATTGTAAGGTCAATATAGGACATGTTGTTCGCAGTAATAACTTGTGCCTGTATTAATGTAACTATTTTATTCAGTTTTCCGAAAACAACATTTCCTGTGACCAAATACCATGTGCCTGTATAACTCTATTACTGTGACAATAATACATTGTGCCCATAGACTATGATTATATTTCTGGTGACCAAATTTCTTACATCATTCTCCTAAGATTTGACATTCGCAGGAATCCCTAGGGCCACATTGTTTGGTTTAAGTTGATTACTGCCCTTGTCTGAGAGAATTTAAACCCAAAATAAGGGAATATATACCTAATAATAGTCTCACTCGCTTCTGTACAATAGGTACGTTTGAGATTGGTGTGAGATGTAGTTCAATAACTGATCATTGATATATTTATCTTTATTTGTTTGCTTAATCTGACCAAATAGTTGTCATGGATTTTTATCTTGTAGTCATGGTGATAGAAACTAGTTACCTAAGAAAAATTCATGTTTATTTCCTTATTCTCTTGATTGTGACACTATGTTTCTTAAATGACCCACCTACCTTTCTCCCTCCTCTCCTTCTGACATTCAGCTCCACCCTATTTTGAAATCCTGTACTGACTAACCATAATACTCCCTATCTTGTTTTGGAATGTTTCAGGTCCACACCAATACCAGGTCTTTCCGAAGATTACGCGTTTGTTATCCAAGGATTGTTAGATTTGTACGAAACAACGTTTAATGGAGAATGGCTACGAATGGCTAAAAACCTGTATAATACACAGTCCAGGGTTTATCAGGACCCTAAGGGAGGGTATTTCGATGGCCCCGAAGATAAATCTCTTATTTTATTTTTGAAAGACGGTCAGTGATACATTTTCTCATAAAAAAAAACAACTTTTGGGACCATTTTTCAAGAAAAAAAATTCAATTTAGAAGATATTCTAGCATTGCAGTTATGAACCTGTGTCATATTGTTTTTCCAAATTTGCATTATGAACTTGGTTACAGTACTGTTGGTTGATAAATACTTGACTAGAATATCTTATTCTGTTACTTTATGACACCAGGTGAGTTCACTGATGAATATAAACTCATATTGACTGTTCTTGAGAACTTATATCTGTCCATTCTAAGACAGAGCATCATTTTAAAGTTGTGCTTAGGGTTTCGGTCATGATTTGGAGTTTTCTACCAATGTGAATCTATTGTTACATGACTAATAACTAATTTGGGTTGTGTTTTCAGATTCTGATGGAGCTTTACCCAGTCATAATTCAATATCTGCCATGAATCTCCTTCGTATATCAGCCATGTTGAATGAGGAAGAAATAAATCATAATGCAGTCAGACTACTGATGACCTTTCACACCAGACTGGTTGAATTTCCTCGCTCCCTTCCTGCCTTATACTCGGCTTGTATATTTCTCTTTAAAAAACCAGTTCAGGTATAGATAGTTCTTTCATTTTTAAATTGAAATCTTCACCATTTCACTGATAAATCCAGGAATAACCTCTCCATCTATCAAGGTCGTAGCACTACCCAAATCATAATGAGGCAAAGAAGCATCTTGGTGAATTAGACATATTTTTAAAAAAACCACCAATATTAGTTTGTAGGCCTACTGACTAATTACCAGTAATGAGAACGGGCTCCATTAGCAATTAACCCTTTAAAAACCAATTCAGATTGATCAAGTAGATACTTACTAGTAGATGTATAGGACTAATGTACAATGTTTTTGATAATGAAAATTTGGCATACTACTTATTTTAAGATGGTTGTACCTTTATCAATCTGATGTTAGATAAACCCTGCACAGACTCTACTTACTCCTCTCATCCAGGTGGAACCATACCTGAAGGTTTCAAATACAGTCAAAGAAATATCAGGAATTCTTTTCTTTAAAAAAAGATATATATATGTGTGTATACTATTAAGAAGTGTGTTATGTACCTTGCTATTAAAGAAGTGTGTTATGTACCTTGCTATTAAAGAAGTGTGTTATGTACCTTGTTATTAAAGAAGTGTGTTATGTACCTTGCTATTAAAGAAGTGTGTTATGTACGTTGTTATTAAAGAAGTGTGTTATGTACCTTGTTATTAAAGAAGTGTGTTATGTACTTGTTATTAAAGAAGTGTGTTATGTACCTTGTTATTAAAGAAGTGTGTTATGTACCTTGTTATTAAAGAAGTGTGTTATGTACCTTGTTATTAAAGAAGTGTGTTATGTACCTTTTTTATTAAAGAAGTGTGTTATGTACCTTGTTATTAAAGAAGTGTGTTATGTACCTTGTTATTAAAGAAGTGTGTTATGTACCTTGTTATTAAAGAAGTGTGTTATGTACCTTGTTATTAAAGAAGTGTGTTATGTACCTTGTTATTAAAGAAGTGTGTTATGTACCTTGTTATTAAAGAAGTGTGTTATGTACCTTGTTATTAAAGAAGTGTGTTATGCCATAATTTATTCCCTTGTGTTTTTTTAGTTTTATATAACAAGCTCTCTGCTTCTAAATGTCATTCAAATCCTATCATGTACTGAATGTGTTTTATAACTTTGTGTATTTTCAGCTGATAATAACAGGTCGACTGGATTCGGAGGATACTCAGGCATTGATTCAAGTTATAAACTCGTATTTCATATTTAATAAAGTAGTGTTAGTTGTCGGAGATCAGAAATATTCGCGGTATCTAGAGGATGAGGTGTACGTGTTGGAGAATTATAAACTAGATAAAGAAGGAACTAAAATTTCTGTTTGTGATAATTTTAATTGTTTACTTCAAATGAAATCAGCCAACATTTTAGACACAATGTTTAAAAATTTAATGGTTGTACACAAATAAATGTTTTTTGAAAAAATCTATTTTGTTTTTGTTTTGTTTAGTCGTCTTTGGCCTTGTAACTAAAACTTAATTATACTTAAAATAAACCATTTACACCCATTCTTACTAAAATAGTGTTAGGATTCTCATTGACTAAACATGATTTTTGGGTAATTTAATTTTCAATTCTTTTTTCACTGACCTACACTTGATGTCAGACGGAGCTTATTTGCAACCTGTGCAATGACCGGCATATATAGTCAAATCAACAGCCCTGGTCAACATTCCTGACAATTACAGATAGAATGAAGACTGTGGTATCCAGTACACACAGTAGTTAGGGTGGGGATGTAGACAGTTCAACCCAAAGGACAGACAGAAAGGTGAATCCCAGGTTAAAAATAGAATAAAAAAAAGGGTATTTAAAGGTGATTGGTTTTTGCAGTGAAGTATAAAATGAGAAAGTTTTACAGTAAATTACTGGACTGTTTAAAGGGACAGTTAAAACTGAAAATACCCACACTGTCACATTTCTTGTGTATTGAAATTATAAAATGGAGTGATTTGCAAAGTTAAAAACATACAGTCTTATCTTATTGACAGTCAATGAATAATTACACTCATGCCTTGTTCATTCAAAATTTCCTGAGATTGAAATTATAGCAGACGGGTGTTCCTTAAGATCTGAAGATCAATCCATAACATTCATTCTAGTTTGCTTCTTGAACAGTTCGGCATTGTTCTCTTTAATGTGAGAATGTTCGATTTGATGTCACAATGTCCGATTTAACGTTCATGTGTCCGATTTGACGTTAATTTGTCCGATTTGGCGCGCTTCTGTTAATCTTGATAAACTTAGTCATTACAAAATTCTATGATGCAATATTTAATGACCGATCTGACGTAAAATGTCCCCTTTGACGTTATAATGTCCAATCTGTTTCAACATTGGGGCGATCTAACCTACTCGCGTCAACCTCTACATTTGCAAGCATGGCGGCTGTTTTCATTGGAAAAGCTCTTTCACAAGCATTTCTGCTTCGTCAAGCTGTCAGATCTGTACCTCTGTGAGTAATTTATTCTAAATGATACGTTTTGTGTACCAATATACCTTGAACAATAATACTTCAGTACCATCATGTCGGTAAAAACTCTTTAAATCAGCACTACAAAAAGTCAACACTCTTGACAGTTTCTTCAGACACAGCTCTCTTGCTGATTTATTTAGTGCAGTGCTTCTCAACTGGGGTCCATATGGATCCCTAGGGGGGAATTGAAAAGTCTTAGAGGGAGGGGAATTTGAAAAGAAGGAGTAATATGTGGGGAATTTAGAAGGAAGGGGAGAAATTGAGGAATGAGTGAAAATGGGACACATAGGCCCACTTCGAATTATAACATAAGTATCAATAGAGATAAAAGTGCTATTGTTGGTGATTGATCATCAAGAAGCTTTTTTTGAAATCTTGTATTTGTTCTTTAGTAATGTGTTTCCAGGTGCTGATCAAGCTTAACAGAGATAAGGGGGCGCCCCCATGTAAAGAGATGGCTACCCGGAATGGTCTCAGATGCACGGAAATTGATCCTAATTTCTAAAAATTTCCCTAGGAGGAGATCGCTTTCTTGTCCCCCCTCCAGTGGCTTTGAGCCTGCGGAGCTCAAACCGCCAAAAGTTGGGGGAAAATACAATACATTTCGCCAAGGGGGGAATTTCATAAAAATGTTGAGAAGCACTGGTTTAGTGTGTTATTAGAGATGTAGTTTGATCTGCTTGATAAGAGGATACTTATTGAAACATAGCAGTATTAATAAACAATAGTTGTAATCTATAAAGACTTCTTCTGTGTTATATATATAACAATAAGAGGATACTTATTGAAATGTAGCAGTATAAATAAACAATAGTTGTAATCTATAAAGACTTCTTCTGTGTTATATATATAATGATAAGAGGATACTTATTGAAACGTAGCAGTATAAATAAACAATAGTTGTAATCTATAAAGACTTCTACTGTGTTATATATATAATGATAAGAGGATACTTATTGAAACGTAGCAGTATTAATAAACAATAGTTGTAATCTATAAAGACTTCTTCTGTGTTATATATATAATGATAAGAGAATACTTATTGAAACGTAGCATTATAAATAAACAATAGTTGTAATCTATAAAGACTTCTTCTATGTTATATATATAATGATAAGAGAATACTTATTGAAACGTAGCAGTATTAATAAACAATAGTTGTAATCCATAAAGACTTCTTCTGTGTTATATATATAATGATAAGAGAATACTTATTGAAACGTAGCAGTATAAATAAACAATAGTTGTAATCTATAAAGACTTCTTCTGTGTTATATATATAATGATAAGAGAATACTTATTGAAACGTAGCAGTATTAATAAACAATAGTTGTAATCCATAAAGTCCTCTTCTATGTTATATGTACCAACTATTAAATGCCATTCAAGGATGACCATTAGATACAAAAGACTAGAAATTTCCAAGTTTTATTTTTTGTTTTTCCAGTGTTAGCCAAGTAAGACATGGCCATTTTGGGTCAAAATTACGAGATCCAATTATAAAAACTGAAGAATTATCGGAACTGTTTGCAGAAGGTGATGACAGAAAATACGAGAATATTAAACCAGCTGCTAATTATGAAACAGCTTCTGTATTTTATGATCCTTTATTAGAGTAAGTTGTTTTTTATTTAACTTGTAAGGTTATATAATAATTTATTCTAAGCCTGGGAGATATTGATAGGGGTTCAAATTAGCCATTGGGGGACTAAAATTCTGGTGAAGGTTGCCCAGGCGGACTACTTTCGCTTTATAATGGACATTTAATGATAGCCGTACATTTATCACAAAAAGAAATCTCCGTGTGAGGTATTGACGCTGTTGTCCAGTCCTCGATTTTTCTTTAATTGTCATTGAAGGCTGGAAGAACACTAAAATATATGTAATATCTTTTAGTTATTTTGTATTTGTATTTCAGAAAGTTTATTTAGTTTGCATTTCAGAAAGTTTATCTAGTTTGTATTTCAGACAGTTTATCTAGTTTGTATTTCAGAAAGTTTATTTAGTTTGCATTTCGGACTGTTTATCTAGTTTGCATTTCAGACAGTTTATTTAGTTTGCATTTCAGAAAGTTTATCTAGTTTGTGTTTCGGACAGTTTATCTAGTTTGTATTTCAGACAGTTTATCTAGTTTGTATTTCAGAAAGTTTATTTATTTTGCATTTCAGAAAGTTTATCTAGTTTGTATTTCGGACTGTTTATCTAGTTTGTATTTCAGAAAGTTTATCTAGTTTGTATTTCAGACAGTTTATCTAGTTTGTATTTCAGACAGTTTATCTAGTTTGTATTTCAGAAAGTTTATCTAGTTTGTATTTCAGAAAGTTTATCTAGTTTGTATTTCAGACAGTTTATCTAGTATGTATTTCAGAAAGTTTATCTAGTTTGTATTTCAGACAGTTTATCTAGTTTGTATTTCAGAAAGTTTATCTAGTTTGCATTTCAGACAGTTTATCTAGTTTGCATTTCAGACAGTTTACCTAGTTTGTATTTCAAAAAGTTTATCTAGTTTGTATTTCAGACAGTCTATCTAGTTTGCATTTCAGAAAGTTTATCTAGTTTGTATTTCAGACAGTTTATCTAGTTTGTATTTCAGAAAGTTTATCTAGTTTGTATTTCAGAAAGTTTATCTAGTTTGTATTTCAATAAAGTTTATCTAGAATGTATTTGTATTTCTGAAAGTTTATATTGTATTTTAGAAAGTTTATCTTGTTGGTATTTCAGAAAGTTTATCTAGTTTGCATTTCAGAAAGTTTATCTAGTTTGTATTTCAGAAAATTTATCTAGTTTGCATTTCAGAAAGTTTATCTAGAATGTATTTGTATTTCAGAAATTTTATCTAGATTGTATTTCAAAAAGTTTATCTATATTGTATTTCAAAAAGTTTATCTAGTTTGTATTTCATAAAGTTTATCTAGAATATATTTCTATTTCATAAAGTATATCTAGAATGTATTTGTATATCAGAAAGTTTATCTAGTTTGCATTTCAGAAAGTTTATCTAGTTTGCATTTCAGAAAGTTTATCTAGAATGTATTTGTATTTCAGAAAGTTTATCTAGTTTGTATTTCAGAAATTTTATCTAGTTTGTATTTCAGAAAGTTTATCTAGAATGTATTTGTATTTCAGAAAGTTTATCTAGATTGTATTTCAGAAAGTTTATCTAGAATGTATTTGTATTTCGGAAATTTTATCTAGATTGTATTTCGGAAAGTTTATCTATATTGTATTTCAAAAAGTTTATCTAGTTTGTATTTCATAAAGTTTATCTAGACTATATTTATATTTCAGTTAATATATCTAGAATGTATTTGTATTTCTGAAGTTTATCTAGATTGTATTTTAGAAAGTTTATCTAGATTGCATTTCAGAAAGTTTATCTAGTTTGTATTTCAGAAAGTTTATCTAGTTTGTATTTAAGAAAGTTTATCTAGTTTGTATTTCAGAAAGTTTATCTAGTTTGTATTTCAGACAGTTTATCTAGTTTGTATTTCAGAAAGTTTATCTAGTTTGTATTTCAGAAAGTTTATCTAGTTTGTATTTCAGACAGTTTATCTAGTTTGCATTTCAATAAAGTTTATCTAGAATGTATTTGTATTTCTGAAAGTTTATATTGTATTTTAGAAAGTTTATCTTGTTGGTATTTCAGAAAGTTTATCTAGTTTGCATTTCAGAAAGTTTATCTAGTTTGTATTTCAGAAAATTTATCTAGTTTGCATTTCAGAAAGTTTATCTAGAATGTATTTGTATTTCAGAAATTTTATCTAGATTGTATTTCAAAAAGTTTATCTATATTGTATTTCAAAAAGTTTATCTAGTTTGTATTTCATAAAGTTTATCTAGAATATATTTCTATTTCATAAAGTATATCTAGAATGTATTTGTATATCAGAAAGTTTATCTAGTTTGCATTTCAGAAAGTTTATCTAGTTTGCATTTCAGAAAGTTTATCTAGTTTGTATTTCAGAAAGTTTATCTAGAATGTATTTGTATTTCAGAAAGTTTATCTAGTTTGTATTTCAGAAAGTTTATCTAGTTTGTATTTCAGAAAGTTTATCTAGAATGTATTTGTATTTCAGAAAGTTTATCTAGATTGTATTTCAGAAAGTTTATCTAGAATGTATTTGTATTTCGGAAATTTTATCTAGATTGTATTTCGGAAAGTTTATCTATATTGTATTTCAAAAAGTTTATCTAGTTTGTATTTCATAAAGTTTATCTAGACTATATTTATATTTCAGTTAATATATCTAGAATGTATTTGTATTTCTGAAGTTTATCTAGGTTGTATTTTAGAAAGTTTATCTAGATTGCATTTCAGAAAGTTTATCTAGTTTGTATTTCAGAAAGTTTATCTAGTTTGTATTTAAGAAAGTTTATCTAGTTTGTATTTCAGAAAGTTTATCTAGTTTGCATTTCAGAAAGTTTATCTAGAATGTATTTGTATTTCAGAAATTTTATCTAGATTGTATTTCGGAAAGTTTATCTATATTGTATTTCAAAAAGTTTATCTAGTTAGTATTTCATAAAGTTTATCTAGAATATATTTGTATTTCAGTTAATATATCTAGAATGTATTTGTATTTTGAAAGTTTATCTAGATTGTATTTTAGAAAGTTTATCTAGATTGTATTTTAGAAAGTTTATCTAGTTGTGTTTGTATTTCAGAAAGTTGATCTAGATTGTATTTGTAGTTCAGAAAGTTTATCTAGTTTGTGTTTGTATTTCAGAAAGTTAATCTAGATTGTATTTGTATTTCAGAAAGTTTATCAACATGCTGATGTGTAATGGAAAGAAACTGGTTGCTAGGGAAATTGTAGAGGAGGTAGGTAGCATTCAATCTTTTGAAATAATCAGTTGGGTGAGAAACCTTACCTGATAACCTGTTTCTACCCATCTGAATGATTAATTTTAGTCCATCTAACCTGAATCATGGACAGGCAGTCTAATCTAAATAAGACCAAACTTTCTTGTATTTTTTTCTTTAGCTTTTATATTTACTATAGTCACTTCTGTAGAGACTAACTATATCACTATTGACAACTGGTAAATACAGTCAATTTTACTAAAATTTGGTTTAATTTAGATTAGATTGGACTGATGGAAAAATTGAAAAATTATAAGGTATTATTTGACCTATATCATGATAAAGCTTCACAGCGCTACAAAATTAAGGGGAGATAAATCTCTACACCTTATGAAAAGAGCACTTTTGTATCATCAATATGTTTTTTTAATTGGTAGATGCTGGCGGAGATTAAACTGATGCAATTGTATCAATATAATCGTGCTAAGAGTCCGAAGGAACGCACGGCCATCGAATGTAACCCTTATTACATCTTTCAACAGGCTGTAGAGAATATCAAACCAGCCTTAATGATCACTCATGTAAAAAAAGGCGGGGCGACATACAAGGTAGGTGTTGCATTCCCCAATTGCGGATTTAACCAGAATATTGAATAATTTAATCACAATTTTGTATTATTAATTTAAACACAATTTGGTATTATTAATGTAAACACAATTTCGTATTATTAATTTAAACACAATTTCGTATTATTAATTTAAACACAATTTCGTATTATTAATGTAAACACAATTTCGTATTATTAATGTAAACACAATTTCGTATTATTAATGTAAACACAATTTCGTATTATTAATTTAAACACAATTTCGTATTATTAATGTAAACACAATTTCGTATTATTAATGTAAACACAATTTCGTATTATTAATTAAACCAATTTTATTTTAATAAACACAATTTCGTATTATTAATTTAAACACAATTTCGTATTATAAATGTAAACACAATTTCGTATTATTAATTTAAACACAATTTCGTATTATTAATTTAAACACAATTTCGTATTATTAATGTAAACACAATTTCGTATTATTAATGTAAACACAATTTCGTATTATTAATGTAAACACAATTTCGTGTTATTAATGTAAACACAATTTAGTGTTATTAATTTAAACACAATTTAGTGTTATTGATTTAAACACAATTTTGTATTATTAATTTAAACACATTTCGTATTATTGATTCAAATACAATTTTGTATTATTAATTTAAACACAATTTTGTATTATTAATTTAAACACAATTTCGTATTATTAATGTAAACACAATTTCGTATTATTAATGTAAACACAATTTCGTATTATTAATGTAAACACAATTTCGTATTATTAATGTAAACACAATTTCGTATTATTAATCTAAGCACAATTTCGTATTATTAATCTAAGCACAATTTCGTGTTATTAATGTAAACACAATTTAGTTTTATTAATGTAAACACAATTTAGTGTTATTAATTTAAACACGATTTCGCGTTATTAATTTAAACACAATTTTGTGTTATTAATGTAAACACAATTTCGTATTATTAATGTAAACACAATTTCGTATTATTAATCTAAGCACAATTTCGTGTTATTAATGTAAACACAATTTAGTGTTATTAATGTAAACACAATTTAGTGTTATTAATTTAAACACGATTTCGCGTTATAAATTTAAACACAATTTCGTATTATTAATTTAAACACAATTTCGTATTATTAATTTTAGGTACCAATGAGTTGTCCACCGAAACGTCAACAATTTCAAGTTTTTAAATGGTTGATAACATTAAATAGAGATCGAGAAAGAAAAATTCCGATGTCTAAAAAATTAGCCATAGATGTACTGGATGCTTTTAACCATGAGGTTTTGAAAAGTTATTTTTATGTGGTTACACACGGGTTGGGTTCACGTCTGAAATAACTTATTTATTTCCATCTCAGTTTTTTTGCTCTATGGGACGAAATTGGATAGCAATTTAGAATTTTGTGGAGCAGTTTGTCTCTGAGATTTGAAAGATGTATAGCAATTTTTGTTAAGTTCTACATTTATAGGCCTATCATGTACGCACCTCGTCTGGCGAAAAATTACATTTTGCTGAAAATTGTATCGCAAACTGCACATGGATAAAACAGGGAGCCTCAGTGCCTTTGTCAGTAAGATGCTTGTTCAAATACAAATATCAGTGAGATAGCATTGTGTCTTCCTTGTGTATTTAGTTCACTATTTTACGTTTGGTTGTTGTCATCAGGGGCCTAATTTTAGAAAGTACTAACGTAAAACACTAACATCCAAGAATAAGGCCCCAGATGACTGGAACAATAAAATCATCATTAGCGGTAATGAATACCTAAGGAACCAGATGTATTAGATTTGATATTTGCGAACCCCCCCCCCCCCTTCAAGATTATCTGATATAAACTGTTTAATATTATTAAATGTTGTTTTACAGGGAAAATGTATAAAGAAGAAAATGGAATTATTAAAACTATGTGAAGCTAACCGAGCTTATGTTAACTATCGATGGTAGACTGAATATTTTAGACAGACGGACTAAGATGGTAGACTGAATATTTTAGACAGACGGACTAAGATGGTAGACTGAATATTTTAGACAGACGGACGGTGAACTAATTGAGTGATAGTGATGGAAATATTTTCAGTGTTTAAACAGTGCTAAATACATCAATTCTAGAGCGATATGGAAATACAGAAACATTAAATCAGAACCTGAAACATGTGGCTTGATGGAACTTGAACTAGACCTGACCCTCTCTTAAATGATACCAAAACCGAAGCGAGAGTCTATCAATTGAAGCTACACTCCCTCAACAGGATACTATATATTGATTTCAGGATTTAGAATGACCAGTTTGTTGGATGTTAAACATTTCCACAACATTTTTTATTTTCATACTATCAACGATCCCTAAAAAAAATTATCAAGGTTTTGAGGAGACTCGAATTGTATTTTATAAAGATTTATAGAGATTGCTTTGTTTTGACGAATTGATTTGATTGTCTTAAAAAAAAAATGGTTCGTTGGATAATTGGTGTTAAATAAATGTCCGCTTCCAGCTAACTGATATCACAGACAAGGTAGTATATGACATGGTAACCATGGGAACGATACTTTGATTATCTTATGTTGAAAGCTATGTATAGTTTTGGCTAATATACCATCAAAACCTGAAATGAGAACAAATTGACTTGGACTCCATTATAAGGTACCAAAACACAATCTGAACTTGAATGGTGTCAAAAGTTGAGTTAATTTCAAATTGTTGAGTTATGTAAATATTAAAAATATATTTATATGATAATTTTCTGGTGTTTTAATTTTAATTCTCGAATTTTGGCCTATTATTGCTGGGCTGATCTAATCTTAACAATGGAGAATCTCGATTTGATGTACTGCTTGACAATCTTATTACGGGTATTGATTATCGGCGCGAAGATTTGAAAATTTAACTGTAGTCTGAAACATAAATTATTAAAATGTGTTACCTCCCTTGAGCTTTTAGCTTCATGGCAGAACTGAATAAGTTATCAGATGCTCATGTGTTCGGATTTTCATCAAATATAAAAAAAAATTCTGATTTTTGCGTTAGTGCTTAGCGTGGCCAGATATATCACCTTCCAACTGGCTAACAACTGAGCTATTTCACTGTCACAGTAGATTATTATTATTGATTATTAGAAGCTTCCATTCCATTAGGGTTTAAATATTGATTTCGGAAGAATTGACTGCGTTACAGTTTTTATATGCCCACACATTAAAACGGATAAACCCTATTAAAAATCAAACCAATCGAAAATTTATTTACTATGAGTTATTGCCCGTGTTCTTGAATTCTTTATGGACACGATAGAAAACTTAGTGCGAGTCTTTGTAATTACCAAAGGATGGCTATCCCTATTTTTATTCCTTTAGGAGATTTGAACCAACATTACCTTATCACCTTGCTGACAAATCTGAAACTCTAGCAACTGAGCTAATGAAACTCAATAAATACAAAAATAGTGTTTCGTGTTAGTATTAACACTGTTTAATTGATGTTAACACCAGATAATATAATATATTGATATGAAGGATGCGTTCAAATATCGTGTTATGTGATGGTGGTAACACGAACATGGAACACTAACACGAGATTTGACCTCACCTATTGTTGAGTAGGATAGTGTCCAGCACACAACGCGATAGTTGGCATGAGTTCTATACAGGGGCGTAGAGTGGACATTCTGGTCGGGGTGTAACGTCTAAATCTTATCGACGAATACCCCTTCAGAAAAACCGACTTTCCATTTTGAAGTACCGGTAGATAAACAGTTCATAACCAAAACATGGTTTTCATACTCTGCCGTTTTTACTGAATGATTTCATGTTTTACTGAAAGGTTTACGAGAAATGGGGGGGGGGGAGGGGATGCTTAAACTTTTATTTCCCTGTATGTATATCAGTGTTCACCTCTCTACCAACTCAGCTATTTCACTGCAAGTCAGACCCGTGGTCAGTCTGTTTACCTATGGGGGGGGGGGGGACACTGTCAAATAATTTTCGAAGAAAGATTCCAGGTAACGACTACCCCCCCCTCCCCCTCTAAGTATAATTTTGTTACATTTTCTTCCAGTGCATGATTCTTGACTTATCATTCTGACATTTTGTAACATTTTCTGGTGAGTGTATTAAACAGATTCCAACCAATCTGGTGCTCAATTAGATTATTAAAAATAAACAGGAACACAAGTCAGTGGATATATTCTGTTTGTTTCAAAGATTAAAATCCAATATGGTGCCAGCTGAGTCGAGGAAATTTGATATTATTTCTGATAATATCTGCAGAAAGTTTGTTTAAGATACGGTAAATATTTGCACGTCTGTTTTATAGTACCGGTAGGCCTAGTGTGGGGAGGGTTAAGTTGTTAAGTTGTTTCCTTTCTTACGTTGGCTTACAGGGTTACTTTTACTATAGTGTTGTTTTAACAGAAATAGATAAACATTCCTTAAGATTTGGGGAAGGAGGACGAAATACCCTTTTTACTCTTTTGTCAATTCTCTTTTCATTTTTTTTATAAAAAGTAAATAAATTCTAATATTAATCCTTTATTCGTCTTGTTTGTCCTGTGAAAAAAACCGAAGGTGACAATTTAATTCAACAATCAATTAAGACTGTCACAGTTAATTAGGATACTTGTTAATTAACTTGAAGTGAGAGTGAGTGAGGGGGGGGGGGGAGAGGGCTGGATCATGTCAATCTGTCAACCAATCAGTGAAGTCGTTATAAACTCTACTCTATGGCGTGAATGTAAACTCGTCTCTGATTGGTTGAACTGACGGCGCATGTGTAGAAGGTAAATGTAAACAGTCGACCAGGTGCTTTGTGAACGGGTGGAAAAATGTCCACTGTGTCGTGTCCAAACTTTTAACTTGTGTTTAATGGCGATTAATCAATTAACTGGATTATAATTTCCTTCTGAATGTGTTGGATTACATCTGATGATTTTATCTCACAACTTTTTATTCAGTTTTAAAACTTTATAAAGTAAAATAAACTCGATAAACAGCGCGCTCATTTGAAACGAAAAGTTTTCTTTTTCTTCCTCGTTTCAAAATGACAACAAAGTGAAAGAAAACATACTTTGAATGGATTAATTCGTTACTATGGGGAAAGACCAAGAATTACTTCAGGTTGTCAAGGACCAGGATATTCCAGCTTTGACAAAATTACTTCAAAAAGTTGGAAAAAGTCCTAAATCAAGTAAGAAAACTTTATTTTTCATTCTCGTCTTTCACGTTTCTTATGTTCAAGAAAAGGTTTCGCCAACCACTAAGTCTAAATCATTAAAACTGAGAAAATTGACCTGAATTTGGCTCAGAAATGTAGGTTGACATCTTGGCCAAATCTTCTATTTTAAGATGACATCAATCTCGCCAGACATTGAGGACATGTTAAACAACAATTTGTTTTGTTTGTCAACCGTTTTGTTTGATGTCGGCTTAAACTCAAGTCGTACTGACTTCAATGTAGGAAAGTTCAAAACAAAATAGATCTAATTCTAGGCTAGAGATCTATCAATAAAAAATATTTTTTTGGGCTGAATATAGAATAATATTTTTTAGCAAAAGGACAAGCCTTTTTCTCACACTCCTCTTTTACAGATTTAAAAAATAGAGCAGTTTCTTTTTAGTCGCATTTCAAAAAACCCTAACCCACCATTTTAACTGTGGGTTCATTCACCCTTTATGTCATTAGAGCAGGTATGTCACCCCACCCTGATCAACTGTCACTGATGTCATGGTTTATCTTATGTTATATAATCTTATTTACCCTTTTATAATGACATCAAATTAATATTCTTATCATTCATTCATTCTCTTACTTTATATTCATTCATTCATTCTCCAACTCCTGTTTATTTCATTTATTCTTTTCTTTTCTCTTGTTTTCATTCATTCTTTTGTTCTTTAAGTTTATATAGTGTTATTAATTTGTTCAACTGACAAAATTTTTATTTATTCATTCATTCATTTATTTTATAATTAGAACAAACTTTATATCCCAGTAAAAGAATATTGGAAAATTTGTTATTTGCTTGAAACAGTTTTAAAGTTTTCACTTCAATGTATTCATCTGTTCACTTGCCAAACTTTCATTCATTCACTCATTCATTTATTCATTCTACCTTTATCAAAATATTAGATATATTCTGTTACCCAGGGATACCGCACTGTCAGTACATTTATTTGTTTGCCCTTTCTTACATTCGTTGTTGATTTTTCTGTGTCTTTGATATTCATTCATTCATTCATTATTCTGTGTATTCATTCCTTCATCCATCCAGTAAGAAGCCTACAGCTATGAGTCTATGACATATCCCATTACTGTTAATAGTTATCATAATTATTATTACAACCCCTGACAGACGACTGACTGACAGCCCTGGGGCACACAGTTTAGTTTTTATTTCTTTACACATTTACTGGGTCAGTTTGTTGGTTGGTTTAATCCTGATAGGACCACATGACTTTTGAAGCCAACTTTATATTTATAAAATATTTGAAAGTGTAAAAGTATACTCTTGATCAAATAAAATGAACCTCCAGCTTTAATAACAATTAATCTGCAATATTTGATATTCGAGGAATGTGCATCTAGAGACAACAGACAGAATAACTGTTTTGAAATAAACTGCCCTTTCTTTAGCTGCATGTAATTACTGGATACTATTATATCACTAACAATTACTTTATTAAATAACTTGCAACAATTTGACAGAGGGAACTCCTGTCTTTATCAACCTGTGATACAAAATAAAGTTATATACTATATTTATATATTCTCTTTGGTCTGTTATTTTGTATCATAAGTACCAGTACCTTCGTAGAAACCTCAAAAGTATTTTAATAAAGTAATTGTTTTCTATATAGTGTCCAATTATTAACTTAACTACCCCTAAGGGCCTGAGGGCACCCACCTCAAGTTAACTACCCTATCTCTTGTAGCCATCAGATAATTTAAAAACCTCTATTATTACTATAACCACTGGTAAATTATTAGATGGTGACTGTAATGAGGTGTTAAATAAAATAATGAACTGGGACCAGGAGAGTGTTGATAATATCGGAAAGTGTGAACAACAAGAGAATGTGACCTGGTGATATTTTATCTGGATGACATGTTTTACTAGTTTTAAACTCAACTTCAAATCTATTTTATTTCGGACCATTTATTAGTCACCTGTGTTAAAATAGAAAAAAATGAAATGAAATAAATTCACTAGTCTTCTGTACCTAATGGGCTAATGAAGATGGACTGTTTGTAATAGAAATGAAATGAATGGAGTTTTACATCCTACTCTTCTGCACCTAATGGGCTAATGAAGATGGACTGTTTGTAATAGAAATGAAATGAATAGTTTTACATCCTACTCTTCTGTACCTAATGGGCTAATGAAGATTGACTGTTTGTAATAGAAATGAAATGAAGGAGTTTTACATCCTACTCTTCTACACCTAATGGGCTATTGAAGATGACTGTTTGTAATAGAAATGAAATGAAGGAGTTTTACATCCTACCCTTCTGCACCTAATGGACTAATGAAGATTGACTGTTTGTAATAGAAATGAAATGAAGGAGTTTTACATCCTACTCTTCTGCACCTAATGGGCTAATGAAGATGGACTGTTTGTAATAGAAATGAAATGAATGGAGTTTTACATCCTACTCTTCTACACCTAATGGCTAATGAAGATGGACTGTTTGTAATAGAAATGAAATGAATGGAGTTTTACATCCTACTCTTCTACACCGTATGGGCTAATGAAGATGGACTGTTTGTAATAGAAATGAAATGAATGGAGTTTTATGTCCTACTCTTCTGTACCTTATGGGCTAATAGGACGGGCAATTGTGCAACAAGAGAAATTTTGCCAGATTAGGGTCATTAGTCTTCTCCTTTGCGATTTCCAACTGGGGTAAAATGAAACTGAAGATTTGATGATTATAAGCTCGGTTTGAAAAGGTTTAAAATAAGGAACATCTGATTAAATAAAGCGTTTTGAAATGAAGACTGGAAAGATGATGGTATACCTTGAAAAGTTAACTTAGTCATACTGCTACAATATATCTCAATATTTAATTGACTCAAACTTCTTTTTATGGGGCAGACAGACAGGCTATGACTTTTGAGAAAAAGGACCCTGTTTTTTATGTTAAACAAGATATCTATTTTGGTAATAATTTCCTGGTTTACATTATATTTATTAATAGACTTCAAATCAAGACTCATTTTTACCTAAAAGTTTTCCTGGGTTTTTTAGTTTCTGACTAGAGAGTCAAGGAAGAATGAGGATGTATTTTATTGAAAATAAACACTAGGGGTAAGGGGGGTCTGTTAGGGTGAAATATTAATAGGTGATAATGTGATGATTTATGGAGTAATAAGAGGAAACCTGATCAGAACCCCAACTGATAGTGAAACCATGACATCTGGTTGGCATCATATAAAAACAGGAATAACGGGTGGTTAGAAATGCCCAAGGTGCCAGAAAGTTAATTTGATGTCTAGTTATTTAGGGTGATGATGTGAAGAATAAAAATATCAATTTATCTGTATCTAGATGATGTTTTAAATAATTTAAATATATATACCTGAAGAGTAGGTATCCCTCTAACCAATCGCAGATTGGCCCTTTGCAGCCTTATCCCGCTCCTGAGAACACCTATACAGAGGTTTTACAGTTGTCTTCTATCTTCCTTAATATATATACCATAACTCAATTTATGACAGATTTTAGTTTGACCAATCAGATGATGCAGAATGTTACGATTTTGTAAATTTTGGACAAATTTTAATGATTGATCAATCAGATAACTAGTACATTAAAATTATTATCAGAAAGTTAGGGTTTGGTAAAACTGGCATTTAAGTTCAGTTTATTTTCTTGAGATCTGATTATTTGCCTTAAACCTACAGATTTAAACCTGTAGTATGGTACATTATTAGTTATGGGAGCTTATAGAGATAACAAGGAGATTTTTTATGTATCAGGGACACTGATAGCATCAATTTACACCATTCTAATTTTCAATCAGACGTCTGTATTGTATGTGTATCAGGGACACTGATATCATCAATTTACACCATTCTAATTTTCAATCAGATGTCTGTATTGTATGTGTATCAGGGACACTGATAGCATCAATTTACACCATTCTAATTTTCAATCAGACGTCTGTATTGTATGTGTATCAGGGACACTGATATCATCAATTTACACCATTCTAATTTTCAATCAGACGTCTGTATTGTATGTGTATCAGGGACACTGATAACATCAATTTACACCATTCTAATTTTCAATCAGAGTCTGTATTGTATGTGTATCAGGGACACTGATAGCATCAATTTACACCATTCTAATTTTCAATCAGACGTCTGTATTGTATGTGTATCAGGGACACTGATAGCATCAATTTACACCATTCTAATTTTCAATCAGACGTCTGTATTGTATGTGTATCAGGGACACTGATAGCATCAATTTACACCATTCTAATTTTCAATCAGACATTCTGTATTGTATGTGTATCAGGGACACTGATAGCATCAATTTACACCATTCTAATTTTCAATCAGACGTCTGTATTATATGTGTATCAGGGACACTGATAGCATCAATTTACACCATTCTAATTTTCAATCAGACATCTGTATTATATGTGTATCAGGGACACTGATAGCATCAATTTACACCATTCTAATTTTCAATCAGACATCTGTATTGTATGTGTATCAGAGACACTGATAGCATCAATTTACACCATTCTAATTTTCAATCAGACGTCTGTATTGTATATGTATCAGGGACACTGATAGCATCAATTTACACCATTCTAATTTTCAATCAGAATCTGTATTATATTGTATCAGGGACACTGATAGCATCAATTTACACCATTCTAATTTTCAATCAGACCTGATATTGTATCAGGACACTGATAGCATCAATTTACACCATTCTAATTTTCAATCAGACATCTGTATTGTATGTGTATCAGGGACACTGATAGCATCAATTTACACCATTCTAATTTTCAATCAGACGTCTGTATTATATGTGTATCAGGGACACTGATAGCATCAATTTACACC
The DNA here is from genome assembly GCA_030562195.1 of Nipponacmea schrenckii. Taxonomy (NCBI): domain Eukaryota; kingdom Metazoa; phylum Mollusca; class Gastropoda; family Lottiidae; genus Nipponacmea; species Nipponacmea schrenckii. The sequence continues at coordinate 1,126,665 of JAUJPP010000001.1, forward strand.
ATTCTAATTTTCAATCAGACTCTGTATTGTATTGTATCAGGGACACTGATAGCATCAATTTACACCATTCTAATTTTCAATCAGACGTCTGTATTATATATGTATCAGGGACACTGATAGCATCAATTTACACCATTCTAATTTTCAATCAGACGTCTGTATTGTATATGTATCAGAGACACTGATAGCATCAATTTACACCATTCTAATTTTCAATCAGACGTCTGTATTGTATATGTATCAGGGACACTGATAGCATCAATTTACACCATTCTAATTTTCAATCAGACTCTGTATTGTATTGTATCAGGGACACTGATAGCATCAATTTACACCATTCTAATTTTCAATCAGACGTCTGTATTGTATATGTATCAGGGACACTGATAGCATCTAATTTACACCATATCGTGAATATTTCACATCAGACGTCTGTATTGTATTGTATCAGGGACACTGATAGCATCAATTTACACCATTCTAATTTTCAATCAGACGTCTGTATTGTATGTGTATCAGGGACACTGATAGCATCAATTTACACCATTCTAATTTTCAATCAGACATCTGTATTGTATATGTATCAGGGACACTGATAGCATCAATTTACACCATTCTAATTTTCAATCAGACTCTGTATTGTATATGTATCAGGGACACTGATAGCATCAATTTACACCATTCTAATTTTCAATCAGACGTCTGTATTGTATATGTATCAGGGACACTGATAGCATCAATTTACACCATTCTAATTTTCAATCAGACGTCTGTATTGTATATGTATCAGGGACACTGATAGCATCAATTTACACCATTCTAATTTTCAATCAGACGTCTGTATTGTATGTGTATCAGGGACACTGATAGCATCAATTTACACCATTCTAATTTTCAATCAGACTTCTGTATTTATGTGTATCAGGGAACTGATACATCAATTTACACCATTCTAATTTCAATCAGAAATTCTGTATTATATGTGTATCAGGGACACTGATAGCATCAATTTACACCATTCTAATTTTCAATCAGATGTCTGTACTGTATATGTATCAGGGACACTGATAGCATCAATTTACACCATTCTAATTTGCTTCTAAAGCACATCAAAAGTCAAGAAAACTTCATTACAATCTCTTTAATTATGATAAATATGATTGTTCAGGCCTATCCAGACAATGAGGTACTTTAACCCAACCTGAAACCCATGTAACCAGGAATTCTCATCTAATTTTTTATGACAAAAACTTACTTGTGTTACATCAACAAAAACAACAGGAAAAAAAATATAAAAACGATTTTAAGTATATTTTGGATTCTGTGTTTTTAAAAAGACTTGGAAAAAAAATTTGCAACTAAATTAATTTGGAGTTTTCAACCAATTTTTTCAATGTTTGAAATAAAAATATTGTAGATTAAAGTTTTTCGTCCTTCCCTTCTGCACCTAATGACTATAACAACGGTAAAATTTACGAGTTTTACATCTTCTTCTGCACCTTCTGGCTAATAAAGACGTGAAATGAATGGAGTTTCTCCTTCCTTTGACCTAATAGAGATTCTATATAACAACGGTAAAATTAACGGAGTTTTTCGTCCTTCCCTTCTGCACCTAATCGACTAATAACAACGGTAAAATTAACGGAGTTTTACATCCTACTCTTCTGCACCTTCTGGGCTAATAAAGACGGTGAAATGAATGGAGTTTTACATCCTAATCTTCTGTCCCTTATGAGCTTATAAAGACGGTAAAATTAATGGAGTTTTACGTCCTACTCTTCTGTTCCTTATGAGCTAATAAAAATGGAAAAAATGAATGGAGTTTTACATCCTACTCTTCTGTTCCTTATGAGCTTATAAAGACGGTAAAATTAACGGAGTTTTACGTCCTTCCCTTCTGCACCTAATCGACTAATAACAACGGTGAAATTAACAGAGTTTTACATCCTACTCTTCTGCACCTTCTGGTCTAATAAAGACAGTAGAGAGAGTTTATAGTGATAATAATGGATGAGAAATAAACAAGATGTTGATCGTGAGACGTAGGTACGTAGCTAGGTGTAGGTGTCAATTACATCAACTATATTTCTCACTGATATAAAGTTTGTTTAACAGTCAGTTCACAAGCTTCAAGAAAAATAAGTTTTAAAAACTGTAAAAATAAAGAAATGTTTATTAAATATTTTACATTGTTTGATTTAAATTTGAAGTGTTCAAGGATTTATAATATATACAGAGAATTGTTCAATATGGGATTACAATATTAATTTCTATAGTCTGGGATAGGGATACTGTATTTTAAGTCACCAGTGAGTTGAACCCTGGGGTTGAAGTCAACTTCAACTTTCCCCTCCAACCCCCTACCCCCCCTTCTTCTCTCTCCCTATCGCTCTCCCTTTCAGATGTCTTTATAATATATAGATATATATCTAAATATTTACTCATTGTTATATCTCTACCTGTATTTATGGTGGGGAAATTTTAATTGAATGTAGAGTATGACCAAGGACCAGCTGGTAGAAAAGGATCCTTGTCACGATGGACTTGTGAACCTAAGTTGTTAACCTTGTAAAATATAGTTTCTTTTCTTTCTCATATATAGTTTTACATAAGATACATATTAATATATAGTTATATATAACTTTAGATTTCTATAATAATTAATAATTTGAAATATCAGCCTACCTTGGAAAATTTATCCAGAAATTGGCTGACAGAATAATTTTTATTTTCTTATGGTCTAGTTCTATGATGAGGGGTGGGTGGTTTATTTTATCATAAAATCTCAATCAAGATGGAGTTTAGAATTGTTAAAATCTAATCTAATTGAAATGAATATCAATTTCCAAACCCTGTTAAATTAGAGGGGGAGGGGGAGGGGGAGGGGGTTAAAGTGTAAATCACAGAGTTTAATAGTGGATTAACCCTCGACTTGACAAAACCACTTTAATTTCACAGTTACTTTAGTTTGAGTTCTATACCCAGTGAATCAATGACCTAGAGGTCATGTGAATAAATTAACTGTCCAGACAACATGTGGGGGAGGTGATTAATGATATTGATAGGTAGAAAGTTGGACAGGTGAAGTACATTGAGGTCAGATTAAAATGATAAAATGGTCAGACACAATCTGTTGACCTTCCTGTAGTTTATCTTCAAGATATTACAAAATTTTTTCTTTTAATATGTTGACTGTAAACTTAGTGTAATCTACGGATGTTGTTGTTTTTTTTTATGCTGTCTCCCTACCTAGCGACAGTAAAATTTCACCCTTTGTACAGGACTTTTATCTGCAGTGAAATAGTTCAGCCAGACCTGAGTTTGATCCTCATGGGCTTCATTGCTGTACATTTCTAGTTTGTTAAAAATTCATCCTTGTAACGGACTCTTAATTTCAGTGAAATAGTTCAACCAGACGCAAGTTTGATTCTCATCTGCTTACAATAAAGTTACTTTGACTTTAGTTCATGAGGAACTGAATCGGAGCCCTTTCTCCCGAATTAACCAGAACATAAACTACAGTATACCAGTTATTATCCACCATTTTAATATATTTTATAATAAACCTAATCTTGACCACTAGTCAGTTGGTCACCAGCTGGACTTTCAAACTAAGATGAAAGAAACCAGGTCATTGAATCGGTGACCCTTGGCTAATTACTTCCCTTTCTCTGGACTATCTAGGTAACCAGGTTTGATTCATGTTTCCATGGGAACAGATTATTTAATTATGATACCTGTATTGTAGATTTATGGTATTCTATAAGTAGAGCCTTGGGCTGCTGAATACCTTCATTTCCTTTGTTTATTTCATATTAGATTTTTTTATCAAATTCAATTCTGTCTTACTCAAAGGAAAATTGCTAAAAAAATTACTTGATTCCAGCAAAGTTGGGAAGAATGTTTGATATTACTGACATTTTTGGGGATATGCATTGAAATGTCTTTATTTCTTGAAGATTTACACCCTCTATGTTGGCTGAGTACAATTGTCCATTTTGGTTTGAATGAAACTTTTGATTATTCATAACTGACAACAAATTCTTCAAATTCTAAAAAATAAAAAAATTGAAAAGAATTTTTCAGAAAGAAATGTTTATTTTAAATCATAACAAATTATGATAAGATAATTTATATTTCTGGGCTGACAGACCAGATGAGGACCAGCTGGTACTTGACTGTATACATCTTTACACTACCCATATTCAAACTATTACAAAGTACAAACTATTAGATATGTTTGGTGTAGGATTTGAACATCATTCCCTTGTGTTCCTTGTAATATATATGTCTGGTAACTACAGATAATCAATAACCCTGTGTATCTATATTTGTTGGTGTCTTTAGCAAATTAGTTAGTAGTTAGAGCTGTACTGATTGTAGTGCTTATGGACCTTATTCTTGAAATCTTAACTTAAGAGTTGAGGGGACTAATTTCAAAATCTTAACTTAAGATAATTTCAGTGTTCCATTCATTTGATTGGTCAATCACTTAAATTGATTTTAAATTTAGTTTTATTATCCAATCAGATTACTGTATCTTATAAAACCTGTATTTTATCTTTTTATCTAATTAAAGTTTTTGAGAGTAAGGCCCCAGTACTATTGGCTTGAAAAAAGAGAAATATTCAGATGAGATGAGGTCAGGTTGGGTCAAATGACATGGCCTTGAGACTCTATATTAACATTATTTATATTTGTTATATTATAGCCCTGAGATATAACACCTGGTTTATAATATTCTATAGATATCAGGTTTTACAGGAAGGAATATTCCTGATATTACACACCTTTAACATTTCTTCACTCTTAGATTTATGATAATATAGATTGAGGTTTTTATATCACAGCGATTAGAGCTGTAGGTTCTTAACGTCATGATGTCATTTGCTTGGATACGTTGAAAATGTCGGACGTGAGTTATAAACTCGACCGGAGTGTGAAAGTCCGATGACCTTGAATAAGTCATCTTCACTCATAATTCCAGTCCACCCAGCTGTAAATGGGTATGGATAATCTAGGAAAGATCAATGCCAAGAGGTTAGGCCAAGGACCAGCTGGTAGAAAGGATTCCTGTCTCAGCTGACTTGTGAATCTTAGTTGTTATCCTTGTAAAATATAGTTTAACTAGGCCAGTGTTTTTATGAGTTGTATTTAACACTAATCATCTCTTGACCTTTGATTTTGTTTCTTACTTCATAACCCAGGCTTATATTCTTAATCTGTGAACACTAAAATTGTTTTAATTATTGCTCTCTCTTAGTCTGTACCTGAACTGATCTCACTGGACAGTGTCACCTTCTGTTATTGACCAGTTTACTGAGTTTTCAGTCAGGCCCTTTACTTTTAAACACTTATTATGTATGAGTCATTGCCCTCTCTTAGTTGCTTAACTGACCTGAACTCACTGGACAATGTCACCTTCTGTCATTGGTCAACATACTGAGTTTTCAGTGAGTTTCATCACCAACCAGTCAGAAACTTTATTATTATCTAAATCTTTCTAGAAAAAGGAAGTATATTCCAACTTCTGTCTTTATATATGAAGTGAGAAGCCAAGCTATTTCAACCTTCTGAAATAATGGTCATGTTACCTGATCTGTTTCATGATAGAATTATTTCCTTCAGGTACCATCAAAGGTATGTGTGTTTAATATTCTACCTGGTAAAATTGATATTTCTGACTGACTGTTTTTTAAGAGGGATGGTCAAATGTAACACATATTTTCAAAATTTTAGTAATGGCAGCCATTTTGAATTTCTAAAATTTGGTTCAGATTAAGATTATTTCGGTGATGTTTTTTGTCAAGTTTTAAATTGATAACACTAGTTTGAATTACATCATCTCAATTCACTATTTAAATTTAGTTTTATTAACCAATTATAATACCAGTACAGTGTTGTTTCAAATCTGAATATGACCCTTTAAAGGGGCCCAGGCTTGATTTTTAGGGGTCGTTTTGGGCCTTTGTTACATTTAAACAGTCCTCAGAAATACTCAAGCTCTAAGAAAATCGCAAAATACCTTGAAATATACCTCAAACAAAATTTCACTTTTCATTTTTTTTCCGTGCTGTACTGCTGGTCTGGTCTGACTTTGCAAGTCATGAAAATCTTGTAAAATTAGTGCGATCGACTATCAAGACGAAAGCTTCGTATTTCTTAGATTGATTTCAAAATATACAAGTTTGAAAAAAGTCTCTTAGACTATTCTGATTATAAAGTTTAGTGTTTGACCATGTTGTCTGAATGGTTGCACACATCAATATCTTTGGTAAAGGATTTTTAAACAATTCTATGTGAACTACGAATACTTGAAACGTGTTTCTAGTAGTTGGTAGATGTTCAAGTAATGTTCTTTCAGTGATTGATGTTCAAACAGATAGTTATGATATAGTTGTTGGCTGGAATGGTTCAAATCAGATGATTCAATGTTGTTGGTTTTTGATTCTCCATATATAGATTTAATCTAAATGCACCTTAGAATATTTAATTTATCAAAATCTTGTAATATCTATAATAACTATTTAAATAGTCAAAAGGAAATCCAAGGTGTTTGTGACAGCTGAAGTATAATGAGAATATTATACCAACACATGGCCAGGTCTATTGTTGGAATAACTCTAGACATAATCCTCGATAAACAGCCAGACAAATTACTCTCTAGTTATATATTGAATATTACCTTGATATATCGGCTGCCAGACAGGTGGGGTTTGAACATATAGACAGCTGTTTTAGTTCAGGGATGTTACTTACTATGTTTCTACCAGACAGGTGGGGTTTGAACATATAGACAGCTGTTTTAGTTCAGGGATGTTACTTACTATGTTTCTACCAGACAGGTGGGGTTTGAACATATAGACAGCTGTTTTAGTTCAGGGATGTTACTTACTATGTTTCTACCAGACAGGTGGGGTTTGAACATATAGACAGCTGTTTTAGTTCAGGGATGTTACTTACTATGTTTCTACCAGACAGGTGGGGTTTGAACATATAGACAGCTGTTTTAGTTCAGGGATGTTACTTACTATGTTTCTACCAGACAGGTGGGGTTTGAACATATAGACAGCTGTTTTAGTTCAGGGATGTTACTTACTATGTTTCTACCAGACAGGTGGGGTTTGAACATATAGACAGCTGTTTTAGTTCAGGGATGTTACTTACTATGTTTCTACCAGACAGGTGGGGTTTGAACATATAGACAGCTGTTTTAGTTCAGGGATGTTACTTACTATGTTTCTACCAGACAGGTGGGGTTTGAACATATAGACAGCTGTTTTAGTTCAGGGATGTTACTTACTATGTTTCTACCAGACAGGTGGGGTTTGAACATATAGACAGCTGTTTTAGTTCAGGGATGTTACTTACTATGTTTCTACCAGACAGGTGGGGTTTGAACATATAGACAGCTGTTTTAGTTCAGGGATGTTACTTACTATGTTTCTACCAGACAGGTGGGGTTTGAACATATAGACAGCTGTTTTAGTTCAGGGATGTTACTTACCATGTTTCTACCAGACAGGTGGGGTTTGAACATATAGACAGCTGTTTTAGTTCAGGGATGTTACTTACTATGTTTCTACCAGACAGGTGGGGTTGAACATAAAACAGCTGTTTTAGTTCAGGGATGTTACTTACTATGTTTCTACCAGACAGGTGGGGTTTGAACATATAGACAGCTGTTTTAGTTCAGGGATGTTACTATGTTTCTACCAGACAGGTGGGGTTTGAACATATAGACAACTGTTTTAGTTCAGGGATGTTACTTACCATGTTTCTACCAGACAGGTGGGGTTTGAAATATAGACAGCTGTTTTAGTTCAGGGATGTTACACATGTTTCTACCAGAAGGTGGGTTGAACATATAGACAGCTGTTTTAGTTCAGGGATGTTACTTACATGTTTCTACCAGACAGGTGGGGTTTGAACATATAGACAGCTGTTTTAGTTCAGGGATGTTACTTACTATGTTTCTACCAGACAGGTGGGGTTTGAACATATAGACAGCTGTTTTAGTTCAGGGATGTTACTTACTATGTTTCTACCAGACAGGTGGGCATTGAACATATAGACAGCTGTTTTAGTTCAGGGATGTTACTTACTATGTTTCTACCAGACAGGTGGGCATTGAACATATAGACAGCTGTTTTAGTTCAGGGATGTTACTTACTATGTTTCTACCAGACAGGTGGGCATTGAACATATAGACAGCTGTTTTAGTTCAGGGATGTTACCTACTATGTTTCTACCAGATGTAAAGATACTAAATGAGATCAGTTACTTGCCCCTTAAGATATTCTATGAGACTTGAACTGTTGTGTTAAAAAAATATCTTTATTATTTTCATTGTTTCCAATACAGTCATGTTTTACATAAATTCAGTAATTCTGATGTCAAAATTGATGAAAAAAAATTATTAACAAATCCAGTTAAATAAAAAGTTCAAATTGTCAATAAACGACTTTCCTTTTGTATGTTTAAAAGTCAAAGGTAGACATGACTTTCGTTAAGATCAAGTGGGGCTTACATAATGTTTGATTTGAACTAACTTTAGTCAAGGCTTAGGTTAACTACGAGCACTGCATACAGCCCTTAGTAAGCAAGGCACCTGTTATTTTCTCTCAGTGTGCAGGGGGGCCTTAAGTAAGGGATGCTGAGCAGACAAATAGACACATCATTGGCTATTTGGACTCTCTATTTGAAGATCTAGCTGGAATTCACCATCAATTTTCCTGAAGAGTAAACTACCCTGTCTGGCTATTTAAATATTGTTAAATTTTTAATTAAAAAACATATATAATAATTATTAATTGATTTTTGAGACCCGGCGGGTTGAAATGTCAACAACCAGTCAGCTGTACAGTGGGAGGTAAGAGTAGGTCAAATGTTGATACCTGCCTAATATATTCATAAAAACCTATTTAAATATATCTGACCTATATTTATAGTACAGGTATAAATATATTGCTGATATCACAAAATATATACTTTAAATGAAAAAATAAAATTTAAAAATTATTTTAAAAAGTGAGCAATATGACCTTGAGGTTTGAAGTTTGATTTCGGCACAGATGGAGCTGTACTCACCAAGCTATCAATAACACAATTTTACCTCTTCAGATCTACTTATCAGATTGGCCAATCAGCAATCAATTTCAAATTTGTCTTCTGTTAGCCAATCAGAAGCCTTATTCTTCTGAAAACCTTAAGGTGAAATCTAGATTTAAGAAATACATTTATATGATTGGATAATAAAGCTAAACATAAAATTAATTTTAATGTGTAGCCAATCAGATGTCTGGAAACTTAAAATCATCTTTTTTTTCAGGAAAAAATCCATAAACAAGAAAATTATTTCGACTAGCTGTAAAAAACCCAATATTTCATTCCTTTTAACAGTCAGTCTAGTAATAAGTTTTTAACATACCAACGTTTTTAAGATTTCAACTCTTGACATTTCCGAAGTTTCTGTGTGTTTTTCGCCAGGATAAAAAACTTGTAAAAATCTCCGACATACAGGAAGTGTTATTATAACACCCTGATTCAAGTGAAAATAACAAATTATTTCTTTGTTTTATTATTTATCACAGAAACTTGCAAAATATTTCACAGGTTGTCTTCAAAGAAATTTTTTTTTCCGAAAAAAAAAAATGTGATCTTAAAAAGGAAAATGGTTGTCGCTTAGTCTCCAAAGGAAAATGAAAAATATATCAAAGATTTATTATGTTTATTTCAAAATCATTGATCTTAAGTAGTATTAGCCTATATTTGACTCCCCTTTTACATTTATGATTTTTTTCAGCCATTTTCTCTGATAAAAGAGACAGGGGTGTTTTTAATCACCGAGTTTTGAGTTTTTCACCTGACCTGTCCTGAGGCCGTTTATTACAATGATTTATGTTAATCAGGATTAAACTAATCTCTCTTTGATCTTTACTAAGCCTCACTTTCATCTTGACCTTGAGACCAGACGTCATGTTAATAAATCGACCTTCGAACCTCTTTCATTCATGTTTTGACTGAAAAAAGTGAATTTTAATGTAAAAAAAACTTGTTATGTAAATGGGCACGAGTCTTTTAACTGAACAATGTTAAAAATGTATTCACCTTTTGTTGTGTTTTTATTGTTGAAGTAACTCCTCTCACAACACTCTAGTTATATCTTTCAAAAGATCATTTTACAATGGCTAAACAAGGACCTTTCAAACTTTAGTGTGATCCATTGGCATAAGTTAGGTTTGACACAGTAGTTTTAGGTGAATACAGGGTTGTGCCTGAACAAGGTTATGCCTAAACATGGTTGTGCCTGAACAAGGTTGTGCCTGGTTGTTTCTGAACAAGGTTGTGCCTAAACAAGGTTGTGCCTCAACAAGGTTGTGCCTAAACTTGGGTTGTGCCTAAACCAGCTTGTACCTAAACAAGCTTGTGCCTAAATGACCCAAACATAATGATCGTCTGTCTTGTGTAATACTACTGTGTCAGACTGTGTGATGCCTAAAATTAGTAGTGCCTAAAGGACAGTATTCAATCTGATCTAGCCCATACAGACATTTCTGTGAACACCCCTGATACATAGTACACATTCTTTTCTGCTTCTCAAGTTTTGAATAATGCTCGTTAATTTACCCCTTTCTGTACTTTTGTCAGTTAACCCCCAGAATTTTGTGATTTTCACCCGAGATGTTTGATGACTGTGTTAGTTTCTCATTGTGAGTTAAAAAAGAGTTGAATGGACCAGTATTACTGGGATGTTTACTCAACCGCCAGAAAAAACATGGTGGACAAATAACACAGATCATGGCCAATTTAATTTAAATGGGGACGTACTTGAGTCAAGGTTTGATAGTATTAGTAGTTGAGATATTTGATCCAGTAGGTCTGGTGTCAGTTGATTTATGAATCAAAATTAACACTACCCTAGGAGACCTTAGTCTTGTCATCTTCATATAGTCAAGGTTTTTACAATCTCTGACTTATACCCAGGAGCCTGTTTCACGAAAACTTAACTTAGGACGATTTTAGTGTTCCAATGATCAGATTGGTCAATCACTAAAATTGAGTTTTTATTAACCAATCAGTTTACTGTATTTCTTAAAATCTTGATTGTATCTTTGTTAAACAGGTCCCAGGGCTGTTGATTTATTTTTTTCCAACCAGACATTTTTTAAACGATGTTTTGTTGATGTCAAAAACTATACTACACTAAGTTCTATTTCAACTGTTAACTGTATAAATGTCTGTAATCTATAGCAAACATAGGCACATGAAAGGTTGTCAATTCAACAATTTGATTAGATTGTACGCTAACCACTACCATATACAGCTATTCAGAGATCTCGGTAGAAAAACTGTTAAGATATGAGATGAGGTCCCTGATTGATTGTATTCGTTAACTTGTATCTCAATTGAATGGCTACATTTTCAATTTCTGTGGTAGAAGAATAGTGACTATTGCAGTCAAGGTATAAGACAGAGTTTATAAAACCTTGACCCAGTGAAGATGTGATACAAGAATAGTGACTATTGCAGTCAAGGTATAAGATGAAGTTTATAAAACCTTGACCCAGTGAAGATGTGATACAAGAATAGTGACTATTGCAGTCAAGGTATAAGACACTATTTATAAAACCATGACCCAGTGAAGATGTGATACAAGAATAGTGACTATTGCAGTCAAGGTATAAGACAGAGTTTATAAAACCTTGACCCAGTGAAGATGTGATACAAGAATAGTGACTATTGCAGTCAAGGTATAAGACAGAGTTTATAAAACCTTGACCCAGTGAAGATGTGATACAAGAATAGTGACTATTGCAGTCAAGGTATAAGATGAAGTTTATAAAACCTTGACCCAGTGAAGATGTGATACAAGAATAGTGACTATTGCAGTCAAGGTATAAGACACTATTTATAAAACCATGACCCAGTGAAGATGTGATAACAAGAATAGTGACTATTGCAGTCAAGGTATAAGACAGAGTTTATAAAACCTTGACCCAGTGAAGATGTGATACAAGAATAGTGACTATTGCAGTCAAGGTATAAGACACCATTTATAAAACCATGACCCAGTGAAGATGTGATACAAGAATAGTGACTATTGCAGTCACGGTATAAGACAGAGTTTATAAAACCTTGACCCAGTGAAGATGTGATATTTTTATAAACACCACCCTGTACCTATTATACTATTATAGACTGTGTCTTCTGTTTGTAATAATCTATTAATCTAAATATTGTCATCTTACACCTTTTTTACCTCTCTCTCTATATATAACTGTTTTATTTCTTTATTTAGTCATTGTCCAGTGGATGAAGCAACCGATGATGGACCAATACTGACCATTGTGTGAGAGTTTTCTTGGTTTTTGGATTGTATTTTGTCCAATGAACTGAACGAGGATGACTAAAGAATTTAGTGTGTATGTTTTAGATTCTCCGAGCACCTGAGGTGTGTGTCAGTAATTTTGGGGATTGTTTTTGACTTCAGTCTACAGAGCAAGGATAACAAATTTTGATCTGTGAATGTTTTGTAATCGTATATTTAGTTGTGGGTAAATTTATTTTTTGGAACATTGTTGTTATTTGTCCAGTTGATGGATCGTCCAGGTTAAAGGATTAATGTTAGGTCAGTTGATAGAATATTTTACTTGATATGAGAACAAGTAACCAGGATTTATTTCCTTGCTGATGGAACAAGGTAGTTTAGATTTTATTTCTGTGAATTGTGGACAGGCCATGAAAAGAAATCGCAAAATTTGCCTTGAAAACTCAGGATATTGGGTGACAAATCAGTTATGTAAACTGTACAAAATTAAATGGATTGCTCAGTGTTATATTTCGGCAAGTTTCCAATTAAAGGTTTTGGTTAGAATGTGTCTAGTATTATTCTTTAGAATAAATTATTATATTGCAATGTTTTCTGTGATTTTAAAACAGTTTTTGAATTGAAAATAATATTGAGTGAGGATGTTATGAGGTTGGCTCCAGGTTATATATATGGTATTGTCAAAGGGTAACCTGTTACTGTATGTTACCATGTTTATCAAACTAGGTTATTATATAACTAGGTTATTATATCAAACTAGGTTATTAATTCATTCTAGGTTATTATTATCAAACTTGGTTATTATATCAAACTTGGTTATTATCAAACTTGGTTATTATCAAACTTGGTTATTATATCAAACTTGGTTATTATCAAAATTGGTTATTATATCAAACTTGGTTATTATATCAAACTTGGTTATTATAAAACTTGGTTATTATCTGACTAGGTTATTATATCAAACTTGCACCTTGTTTTATCATAAATCTTACTTGGTGACCTAGACCAGTGACAGTGTTTTTATGAGACTATGTTCTCATCACCATCTAACACTAGGTTAAATCTCTAACCCATCTCAAACTAGGTTATTATCAAACTAGGGTTTTATCTCAAACTAGGTTATTATATCATACTACCTTATGTTATCAAACTATGATAATACCCGTCTGGTGTCGGCAGATAATTGTAATATTTTCTAATAATTTAATTCTCTTGAGTCTTATTATCTAATTATTCACCATTTATACTAATGAGTGATCTCCCCTAGTTCTCATGTCTGACTCGTTATTGATTGATCCTTATTCTGGTTCACGTAAAAGATTTATTCCATTTTTTAATTATAAGAAACCATAAAAAAGTAGTTCTCTGAAAAATTGGATTGATGCAAGTAGAGACCATAAATTGTTAGAAGAAACATCTTCAGAAAACTTATACCAGGCCTAAAATGGTAGGAAGTAAAACTCTGTTTCAGTAGAATGTGTGAAACTATGTTAGTGGTTAACAGTAAAATATGTTACACTATTCCAGCCTTTGATAGTTATTCTGACAGATGTAGAATGGTGTAGTCACTGTTAAATAGGAACATCCATTTATGCCACTTGTCCAGTTCCATCAAAGGTTCTATTTAGCAAAACTTGTCTCTAATTTGTGGCCTATTTAAACTGCATGTGCAGGCAAACTTGAAAGGTCATTGCGTCATATGATACTAACGAAGCAAATATTTCGTTAATGTCCAGCATTATTTTATAGTTATCATACAGGTAATTTAATATAATATTAGAAAAAATACAGGTGTGGACAATCCTCATAAAACAGAGTCATTGCTTTTCTGACTCTCCCCAAGCCAAGGAGTATCACAGGGTAGATGTTATGGACCAGGTAGTGATATTTCACAACAGTATAGGATATTGAGCATGAAAAGAGAGATGTGTAAATAACACCATTCATACTGCCAGTGAAAAGTAGACTCCATTAATAATTTACATGGAACAGTTTTCACGGTAACCTGGAATTTTAACAAGTCTGTTGGTAGATAGACTAAGATGAGGATTTAAAATGTTAAATTTGGATCTCGCCTGACTGCTCCTGGAATTGATTTTTATAGAGTAATGGTTGGAATAGTAAATCCTAAAGCATTTATTCTCATCTGAATGAACCTCTGTTAAGTGTGCTGGGTATAAATAATTGTAAAACAATTCCTCAAACTTCTCAAGACAGCATTGCATACCTTCATAGGCTTCATCCAGATCTTGGTTAAAACTTTGGTTTGTTGGTTGGTCATTCACTCAATCATTCATTCATTCATTTCATTTATTTATTCCTTCTTTAGATATCTTCTTTAACCCAAGGAAACACTGTTAGTACGGTACATTTATTTGTTTGCCTTTTCTTATTTGCGTTTTCTTACATTCTTTGGTTCTTTGCATTCATACCAACTTCATTACACCATTGGTTGGTTGCTTCATTCATCCATTCTTTCATTCATCCATGTATCCACTCGTTCATTCATTCATTCCTTCCTAAATTCATTTATTCATTCTAACTTTATCGAAATATTACATATATTCTCTAACCCCGAGGATACCTCACTGTCAGTACATTTATTGGTTTGCCCTTTCTTACATTCTTTTGTTAATTCTTTTGTGTCTTTGATATTCATTCATTCATTCATTCATTTTCCTAGATTAACTTAACTTTCATTATTAGACTATTACTCTAATAGATTCACAGACCTGTTTATTGAAACATCAATCAAAGAAAATGGTGAAGAGTTTAAACTGTAAACTGTAGAAAGGAAATTAAAACTTAAACCCTCCGTTAAGATAAAGATTGTAATTAAAGCTAGTCGTTTTGTAATTCTGTTTTTACGACCCATCGACTGCAGAAATTCATCAAAACCATTTCTTTAAATCCCTCGTGATTTAACGTGAAATGAGAATTGGAGAAGTAATGAAAAGATAGATTACTTCATGTTATAACAAGCTTTCTGATTGGTTAGTAGAATTGAATTTTGGTTTCCAATCTCATCGATGAATTCTATATTCCGTAGAATTTCATTTTTTAGAAACTTGTGATTCTAATTTTGTTATGTATTAAAAAATTTTAGTTGAATGGTGTTTTACATCCTACTATTTTCTCATTAAGCTAATGAAAACAGGCAACATCTTGCAGTGTGCAGTGGTGAAAATTTTGCTTTGACTGCAACATAAGCACTTGTAATTTCGAACTGGCTAAAATAGGCCACATAGATTGCTTGAACCAATACTATTTCAAAGTTTCTTATTTTTCGTTTGAAGGTAGACTGGAGTTTGATACTATTCATTCTATTCAGAGAGTCCACATGGCTAATATTACTATATTGATAATAAATGAACAGTCGGTTGATATTAAAATACCGGTACAGACTAACATGGAATACGTTATTGATTGGTTCTTCATTCTCTCTTCCTACAATCTCTTTCTCAAGTTGAAAATTGTCAACTCCAATAACATTTCAAATTGTGACTGGAATAACTGACTTTAGAAAGTTACCATTTGTCGTTTTATTGATCCATGTTCTTGTAAATTGCATCATCTGATAATGCAGCGAGAGGCTTGTCGACAACGCCACCTGTTTGCTGATAAAATACAACCGTTGCCATATTTGGTGTGTGTGTGTTTGAAATTTCTGAGATATTCTCAATTCTAAGATTTAAGAGAACACTGATAAAATGGCACCAACTGTTATTATACTATTAAAACGGTTTTAAAACGGTACCATATTTTGATGTGATTGACTGAAATCTGAAATTGTTTCCAGTTTACTTCTCTGGAAAGTGTCACAGTGCATTATGTGAAATAACAGTATGGTGAATAAGAAGGGTAAAGACTAAGAATGTGTTATGTAATATACTTTATACTTGGTGATTTCGTACATCCTAAATTTTGTACAGCGAACATCTTAGATTTTGTACATCGTACATCTTAAATTTTGTACATCGTACATCTTAGATTTTGTACATCGTACATCTTAAATTTTGTACATCGTACATCTTAGATTTTGTACCTTAGATATCGTACATTTTAGATTAAAACAGAAGTCATAAAGTTTGAGCAGTTGAAAGATAACTTTGGACTGACTTTCGAAATCAATTGTTGTGGCAGTATTTTTGTCTGGAGGCTAAATCTAACACTGTCAAGTTATTTCCTGGTAGACAGAATTACAACTCAGATATAATTCAATTATAAAAGACAAATGCTCTCCTAGCTAAGCTTAAAGGAAAGCTAGGCACCACCCAGAGCTAGTGTTTAAATTTCTTGAAATGATAGCAGACAATTTTAATGTGTTACCATCTTTTGTGGAATCTGAATCTGAATATATTTTATTGAAATGTTAAACAAGTATTTCTATTTGTAAGATCGAAATGGATTTAACCTTTATTGGGCATTTAAACCCTCTACAAGAAAACCTCAATTATATTGAAATGTTAGACGTGTGTTTTACAATGATTAAGATGGATTTAACCCTCACCAGACTTAAAAGCATTCTATAATTTCAACTGAGACATGTAATTTAGATTTACTGATATAACTTAGAACAATTGTTATTGAATATTTCAGTGGTTTGACATTTGGTTTTACAGAATCATGACTTTATTGAAGAAATTCAAAGATATCCTATTGAGGAATAAGTTAGTTTAAGCTTGGGATTTGAACCTGCAAGCGCCAATATACTTAACCAATTGGAAACTCATATTACTGAAAACCTTGCTGGTTTTGTAGTCTTGGTTGTAGTTATTATATTAATAACAATAAGTGTATTCATTCATCTGTTGTTTAGCTGATTCAGACCCGTGGCACCAAGCGATTGAATGTGGAACTTGATAGCCAGTTTAACAGGAATATCATATAATACTGAGCAATCTTAAACTGGGTTATTCCATGTATTCAACTTAGTACCACATTTTTTCAAGTTTAAGTTTTAAGTAGAAATAATGGCATCATACATAATTTACTTTCAGATTTCAGGATTCTTTGATATATGCTTCAGGAATTTATAACAATATTGACAATCTTTCATAATATTATTCCAGTAGAACAGCAAAAACTCATTATCAGAAGCTCAAGTGCCATTGGATACAATTTCCTAAGCCAGACTGTATTAAGCCAGACTTTATTAAGCCACAGACTATACCCTGGAGTCAGACTGGATCAGAGATTATGACATGTAGTTGTACAAAGTGACAATAAAGTGATAATATTGACTTAATAAATAAAATATTACTGTCAGATGAGACTGTTACAGATATTTAATAATATTCTTAGATGATTTCGGCTTGGAATATTACTTGTTAAATAATTCCGGGCAGAGAATGAGAATTTCATTGAAAGAGAAGAAGGCGACTGACAAGTTTAACCTAGGATCAGAATGTTAATATTACCTCTTGTATGATATTGAACGAGAAAGTAAAGATTTAGGATCAGAATGTTAATATTCCAAGACGAGGTCAGTCAGTACAGAATGACAAGATAATCTAGAGTAAACAATAGTCTATTGTCTCTGACATTTCGGATAAGACCTGGCTCTCGGGAACTTAACTACTATTGTGTCTGTCATAGTGTTTTAGAAAAACTTCCGCTGTTTAAAACTTGACAACAAAACAAAATACCTGTATTATAATGGTAAATAACAATCTTTTTTCTGTCCTTTCTGATTAGACGTGGCTCTGGAAATGTTTAATATTGTGGTCCATCATTTCTTTAAAAGTATTTTATGAAACAAGGATAATCAACTTGGATGTGAACTAACTTTATTATACCTATCTTGTCTTCTGTTGTCATAGTGACTCATTTGTCTTTTAGTTCCTGCTGAGGGAACTCAAGTTGAGATGTAACAATTTATAACAAAATTTTAGATTCTTTGGATTAAAAAATGTGGAGTGACTTGGTTAAATAAACCAATTCTTGTGGATTTTAATTTTGAGTAAGGACGTTTCAACCAGCATTCTCTGGTCTTGATCAAGCAATATAGAATACAATTACTAACTTTATTTGAGCGACGTTTCAACCAGCGTTCTCTGGTCTTGATCAAGCAATATGGAATACAATTACTAACTTTATTTGAGCGACGTTTCAACCAGCGTTCTCTGGTCTTTATCAAGCAATATGGAATACAATTACTAACTTTATTTGAGCGACGTTTCAACCAGCTTTCGTGGTCTTATCAAGCATATAGAATACAATTACTAACTTTATTTGAGGACGTTTCAACCAGCGTTCTCTGGTCTTTATCAAGCAGTATAGAATACAATTACTAACTTTATTTGGTCGTTTTGTACCTGGTTTGAAAGATTTGAAATTAAAGGATTATTTAATTAAGGATTAATTAGCGACTGTTCATGTATATAATGAATTAATTAATTAATCCAGGAATTAAAATGGATGCCAGTAATTCTGGATGTGAACATTGTTCTCATCATGATCATGTTCTAATGTCCGGTAAGTTACCATGGTGATTAGATGTTGTCTGATGTTGTAATATTTTCAGAATACTTAACAAAGATCAAAGGTATTTGACTGTGTGCTGACTCAGCATCAGAGTTTCGCTTCCTTGAGAAAACACTGCATGTAAATGCCCAGTCGTTGCCAATTTTATGTTTCTGACTTTGCTATGTGTTGTCTCTTAGATTCAGTTTTTGCTATTTAGATTTCATATTTACTGTGTTTGTAGTTTTACAAGGCCAGTTTGGTTGTAGAACCGTTAATTCCTGCTCTTGACTGAATAGTCACTAGATGTTTTTTTCATGTCAGCCTCTCCGACCTGCATTACTGCCGGGATTGAACCCTGGACCCGTAGGTTTAGTGAGCAAGCATCTAACTCACTGAGCCACCACAGCTCTCTACTGACAGGATTGAAGTATTATCTCAACCTATACTAGGATTGAACCCTGAACCTTCAGGTTATCCAGCCAGTGTCTAACTCACTGAGCCACTGTGGCTACTTTCTATAATAATTGTTGAGATTTCTATGTCAATACACTGTATAAATAGACTCAAGTCTAATATATTCCTGACAATAAAAGATGTCTAATCGTAAAAAATCACGATGACGAGAATAATACAGACTAGATTGTGTTTATTACCACAGTTACAGACAAATTCAGAAACTTCCCTACAATCAAATTCCATCAAACCCATATTTTATTGTCATATAACAATCAGAATGTCTGGAATGGCGGAGGTAAGTTCCTGATAATTAAGTTTGGTTTACACTTCGTCTCAGACACCAGTCGGATAGAAGGGTGTAAATATCAAAGTTCAACCAATTTCAATCATTCCTTACTAACGAACGACTTAAATTGAAAATTACTTTTCGTCCTTGAAATAGATCACTGGTATTTTTAAAAAATTATTTTTCATCCAGTCGAGTGGCAGTTATTTAATCAAGACTACCTTGGGTAACTTTGTATCTTCTTTACCATGATTGAAGATTTCTGGACAAGAGAGACTCATGGAAATTAATCAGAGTTTTACTTCATACTTAATTTGAAAAATAAACCAGTCTATTGTGAGTCTGATTGTAACTGCTAATTTCATTGGTAATTTGTGGGAACTGTTCAGGAATCTTTTACCTATCACTGCCTGTAGTACATAGCTAATAAAGTTGAGGTTTTACCACTTCCATTTCAGAGAGTCCACATAGTTTATTGTG
The DNA here is from genome assembly GCA_030562195.1 of Nipponacmea schrenckii. NCBI lineage: Eukaryota > Metazoa > Mollusca > Gastropoda > Lottiidae > Nipponacmea > Nipponacmea schrenckii. The sequence goes on from JAUJPP010000001.1 coordinate 1,146,686, forward strand.
TATGTATTTGGTATATTGATATCGTATCTAATAAAGTTTAGTGCTTATAAGATATATAGAAATAGGCGCAAGTAAAGAGAAGCACAAGATATACTATTTATTATTCTTTATTAAGAAATATCTTAATAACACTGCCTGTATGAAACATTGAGTTAATATAATGTTATAGTATATCTATATATCTTGTGCTTCTTAATAAAAATTTAGGTTTGTTGAATTCACTTCTAGAGAGTCCACATACCGGTAGGTTATTGTGTATGTATTTGGTTTATTAATCTCATAGACATTGTATTCATATATAATAATCACCCATTAGCCCTGTTATAATATATAATATATGTTTTATTCTCTTCTATATTCACCAGTTATAACTCTATAGAGTTTTATAGTTATATATTTTATGATTTATTCTGAGAAAACTACCATGAATAAAGTTTAGGAGAAATCTAGGGGTTATTATCGTGCTGTTCTTCACAAATCGACAAATTGAATTTAGAACTGAACATAATCCGAAACTTAATACCTGCTTCTGGTTTATGACTAATGTTGATGTCCGCTGGCTTTAGTCAGTAATTCTGCCTCCAATCATTTGTAGCTGTTAAGCTATTAAGTTAGCAATATTAGCCATGTGGACTCTCAAAATCATAAACATACTTCCCTCAAACCATTATAATACAGGTGAACATTAATAAAGTTTTCAAATGTTTTATGTGTTAAGTCATCTCATCTATTCTTTTAATAGAGGAAATTCTTTTAGATATTAAAATATGATTGAATAACAATTTTTCACTCTGGACATTTTTTTTAAACTCCAGGTTAACTGGACAGAACTTTCACAGATCTATGTATGTTTAGCAGAATTAAGCTTTAAACAGAGTTCAGTTAAGCTAGAGTTTACAGGCAGTTAAGCTGAACTGTTTTAAGCTTAATTCTGCTAAACGTACATCTGTGAAAACTGACTGCAACCATGTAAGTCTAGTTTGAGTCAGTAAGGTAAAGTGTTCGGACTAGACACGAACATGAAGATTGTGGTAATTTTCAGCAATATTGAAATCATCAATAAAATGGTCCATTACTCAAATTATGGCAGTCGGAAATCTGATTTATTTTTATTTCAGTTCTGTTTTCTTGAAGGTTTCTTTCTCATGGAAACATAAAATTTTACACTTAGTTTCTTTATCACTAGGAGTAGACAGTTGGAAAAGAGTAGGTGTATGCCACTTTCCTGTTGCACACTGCATTACAAGACCTTCATTAGCCCATTAGGTGCAGAAGAGTAGGGTGTAAAACTCCATTCATTTCATTTCTATTACAAACAGTCCATCTTCATTAGTCCACTAGGTAGAGAAGAGTAGGATGTAAAACTCCATTCATTTCATTTCTATTACAAACAGTCCATCTTCATTAGTCCACTAGGTAGAGAAGAGTAGGATGTTAAACTCCATTCATTTCACCGTCTTCATTAGCCCATTAGGTACAATAGAGTAGGATGTAAAACTCCATTAATTTCATTCTGTTTGTTCAGAATTGGTGTCAGAGAATAAAATATATTTTTTATTGTAAAACAAACCAGGAATATTCAAATTAACCCTCTGGAGACCAGAATTCTGACAGTAACAACGGAACTCGCGGTACCGAACTCAAATTATAAAATAACACTTCTACTGTTCTTACATCATTTACATCTTTCAGTCATTTATTATCGGATAGTGGTGTATAGAGTTACTGGAACATCGGAATTCTGTTGAAATAGCATGGTTAATAGAATGGGAAGAATTAATTTCTCTTAAAAAGCATGGAGGAAAGATAATTAGTAGAATGGAATAAGAATTAATTTCTCGGAAATTGCACAGAGTTGGTTTTAGACTGAGAAATTCTGTTTAAAGGTTGTTTCAGTTGATGTTTTTTGCTCTCAGATTATTTATTATCACAGATCTGTGTATAGAGTTACAGGGACTTTAGAAATTCTACAGAATATGATATTGAGTTAGTGCCCCTCTGTCGGATATGATTAGATTCGTTGGAAACTATCGGAATTGATTTTGTGTTTAGTTTAAAAATAAGTATTGATATGATGTTATCATTAATTCTAGTGAGTTTTTGTTGTCATCTTGTTTGCTATTTATATATATATGTGAATTGAAAGGGTGATATAAATTAAAGAGAAGAAGTGTATAGTATTTTATATCATGTTCTATCTGATCCTGAATGTAGTAAATATAAGTTGTGGTGTTCAATATGTTGGTCAGTTGCTTATTAAAAACGACATATTGGTCTCTGACAAGGTTTCCTAGTAATACAAAGAATAGAGAAAAAAATAACAGTCCATGTACTTTCTAAAATAAAATCATGAATTTGAATTAAATGTTTACAAAATATACTAGAACTGACATTCTGAAGTTTGTTAATTTCAAATCGTATTGCATATGCTAGATATCTTCAATTAACTGGCATCATAGTTCATGGTCAACGTTTAGAAATACTAGAGTGTATATACGTACTGTCTGTGTTCGTTGAAAATGGTACAATATTTAAATTAACACTTACAGTATGGAATATTGTAAAATCGGTTGAGATCATAAAATTGAATAACTAATCACATAGAAATTAAATCTTGTAATAACAGATTGAGATAATATGGTACAGTAGAATAATTAGGTTACTAGTTGTTAATTGATACAATATGGTACAATGTTGTACAAAATAAGAAATTGAATCATAAGGTACAATGTTGTTCAAAATAACAAACTTGACATCAATAGGTACAATGTTTACAAAATAAAAATTGACATCAATATGGTACAATGTTGTACAAAATAACAAATTGACATCAATATGGTACAATGTTGTACAAAATAACAAATTGACATCAATATGGTACAATGTTGTACAAAATAACAAATTGACATCAATATGGTACAATGTTGTACAAAATAACAAACTGACATCAATATGGTACAATGTTGTACAAAATAACAAACTGACATCAATATGGTACAATGTTGTACAAAATAACAAACTGACATCAATATGGTACAATGTTGTACAAAATAACAAACTGACATCAATATGGTACAATGTTGTACAAAATAACAAATGACATCAATATGGTACAATGTTGTACAAAATAACAAACTGACATCAATATGGTACAATGTTGTACAAAATAACAAACTGACATCAATATGGTACAATGTTGTACAAAATAACAAACTGACATCAATATGGTACAATGTTGTACAAAATAAACTCTGATACATCTGTAAAATGGTTGATGTTTTATCAGGTCCTGTTTGAATACTCAATTTGTACAGATCAATAAAGAAAGAAATTACATATTAATTTGTCAGTTGAAATATAATTCTAGTATATTGTTAAACTGTCAGTTCAGATTGATAAGAAACTGGACATAATGTATCAGATGGATAAGATAGGATGTAGAGGGGTAAAGTTTATTTGAAGTGTTAATTAACTAATTATTAAACTTGTTAATTAAGAAGAGGTTCTAATTAAGACAAGATAATCTTGTTATTTTATATCAGGGCAGTTTAAAAATTAAACCATTAAGTCTAAAAATCTATTCTCTCACTGTGGTTTTGAAGGTATCGCTGTGGTTTTAAAATCATTGCTTTTATTGATGGTAAATTGTTATATTCTAGTGTATACAGCAGTTGGCAGTCTGCTGTTTTCAAGGATCTATTTTCCTGAATATGCAGAAAAAGGTTAAAACTTCTCAGAATTGACTCGAATGGTCTTTATTTCCAGAACGTTCAATTCCTATCCTCTTGTACAGAGAAATGGAAGAGAACCACTTTTCAACGCTTGTATCAGGGACATTGATGGTATCCATTAACACCATTCTCATTTTCTATCAGATGTCTGTGGTTCCTGTAATTTCATTTAACCTTTGATGATGTCACTTATCGCAATAATTTTTTGTATCACATTAAAGTCCCTTAGCCCTTAGTGACGTCATTAAACACTTAGTTTTAGTAGAATTACAGGAACCACAGACATCTGTTTGAAAATAAGAATGGTGTAAATTTCTGCATTCAGTGTCTCTGATTAAGAACAAAATCTATATACGACCCCTTTAATGCAAAACAAGATTTACCAGGCATGCAACTGTTGTTTTGAAATAATCTACTCTTTAAATACCGGTAGTTGATTTGTTTTAACCCTATGTTTTCAAAACAATTCAATGGTAACTCTACTCAGGTATTTCATGTTTTGTAGAACACCCTCCGACTTATATAAATCAAAACAATAGGCGAGTTTAGTTTATCCTACTTTAATATTAGAACAGATATTTGGACTATATTTTAAGGTTTGGTCTGTAACTGATAGAACTCCAGGGTGTGGTGGTTAATTATCTTAATTAATTCTTGTTAATTAAGGTAAACACTATTATTGATTCTATATCTGTTTCAATGATAAAATATTGTATGTAGAATTAGTCATTTGGTAAATTTGTCACAATTTGACTGCCTTTATTTGAGAATGGACTAAACTCTGCTAATTTTGATGACTTCATGCTGTAGACATTTTTTCTGTGATCGTGGAATTTTTTTTTGCAGATTTACTGCATTTTGTTTTGAATTGAAGAGGTATACCTCAACTGTAGTACAAGTAATATTTTGTTGGTTAAGTTGGATCTTTTCTTGCTGGGAAACGTTGTCAGTATAAATTAACAATAGTTGTAATCCATAAAGACTTACTCCGTGTTACTTCTTCACGTGATTTTTTTCTCTTGTCAGTGTAAATATCAAAAGTTTATTAGCTGCCATAGATGATTTTGCTGTTTTGGATTTTTGGTGTTGATATGTGTCTGGATTATTAGAGCTTTGGGCCCCATTCCACAAAAAATCTCGCAATAAGAATTGTTGTAAATGTAGAGTTTTACATTGAGAAATACCATAGTTACCATAAATTAATGTAAGAATTGATGTGTAACATGGACTTGGTTACTATTTATATTTTTGGGGTTTTTAGATTTTGTTTTACAGTTTATATTGTAAAGATTTGGTATGGAGTAACTGGAAGTTTGATCTGACCTGGCTCGTGTCAGATATTTAATTATTTTATGTATAAAATGGAGAAGTTTGTAGATTTGTTTGAACGTTTTGTTTGATTACCATACATATAAAACCTCGTGTTGATTTTCAATTGACAGATTTTATATATCGGTGGCAATATTTTGTTTTAAGTTTTGAATCATGAAGGTGTTTTTGAAGTAAATTCAGTATATTGTTATAGATAGCATCACCAACAATCTGGCACCTCTGTTATAGCATCACCAACAATCTGGCACCTGTAATAGCATCACCAACAATCTGGCACCTCTGTAATAACATCACCAACAATCTGGCACCTTGTAAATAACATCATCAATAACCTGGCATCTGTAATAGCATCACCAACAATCTGGCACCTGTTATAGCATCACCAACAATCTGGCACCTACGTTACTCATAGGTATTGTGGGATTTTACTAGAAGAAAATGCAGACTTGTGACCGCAGTTGATGGTAAGGGACTGAACCCTAGACAGGATCTGCGCGGTTTCATTTAAATTTGAACAAAGTCACAACCTGTAATTTTGTAAAAGGATTGAGTAATCTGTGTACAGTAATAATAATCTATGTTTCAATGGCAGAACAATGAAATAAACCTAAAAGAAAGTGAACATTCTGAGGTACATCTGGAAGATTAAAAGCTAAAAATCTGTTGTAATTGGTACCAAATGTCAAACTAGGCCTGTTTTGATTTGGACAGAAATTAAATACCATGGTAGGGTCAGGAGGAGATGAAGGTGGAGGTAGAATTAAAAGTCTGTTTAAAAAATCAGGAATAATTGTCAAGTGTTTTAGAAGAATTTAGTCTTTTTATAGGAACTTACTTTCTGTTTTTGGTGTTAGATGGTCATCAGAGCTTGTCTCCTATAAGCACTGTCCTGGGTCACAAAGTAAAGTTTCAAGTTTATACAAGGTGTTAAAGTTTAGAAAATTCGAAAGTTAATTATGAATATGAATAATTTTAAAGGTGAAACAAAGCCTGGAGTATATTCAATACTGTTTTAAGATGAGAAATTATAAGAATCAGTTTATTAATGTGTTACAGAAGTTTTTGCCTAAGGTTTGAAGATTCAGGAGTTAGTACTAAGTATAAAATTGTTTTGAGCAGACTTATACTTGAGTCACATTTCAAAATAATTATTTTTTGGTCCTTACAATAAAAAATTTAGACCAGATTTTTTACAGGAATAAAGTTCCAGTTTCAGTGCTGTAGGGAATTCTGTTTTTGTTTTATTTGAAATTAAATATCATTGTGGTCGGAATAGACGTTGTTGTTTTATTGAAGAGTAAACAATGTTGAAGGTCAAGAGATTTAAATCAGAAGGTCCGGTGGGTTTTCAGGAATTCTGATTATTTTTAAAGTAAGAAGATAACTGAATGGTTCAGATACAGGTTGATTTCTACGGCTGTTTTATGGTTTTAGGATGGAACAGGGATTTAAGAATCCAACTTTATTAAACAGGAATCCAAATTAGGCTAAGAAATACGAAGTTATCCGTTTTTATTGAAAGGTTTTGTATACTTGAAAATTACAACAGGCCTTTAAGAATCTAAAATTGTTAATAGGAATGAAAACTAGGCTAAGAATCAGAAATTTGCCGTTTTTTAAACTTTGAAAGTTTATTTTGAAGGTCATGTTTGTTTCTAATGAATAAAATCTCTGATCAGATTGAAGTAAATGTTTAGTTTAAATTGATTTATTGAGTTTTCCAGATTTAATGTGAAAAGTCTGAATAAAATCGATCTATTAAACGTTTTTTTTTTAAATCAGGGACAATATTTTGTAAATGTAGTTCTGATACTTATATCTAGTGTTGTTTTTATTTAAAGTTTATAATCTGTGATGGACAGAGAGTGAAGTGTCTGACAATAGTCAATGTATGAGGAAATGATCTGGAGACGTGTCTCGTTAATATTAGAGTTGTAATTTACCTGGTTAAGGTAATTGTGAGGAGCCCACTCGAACGAATGTTTGTTTAATTCATCTCTCAATTAGTGACATGACCTATTTCGTTCTTTCTGGATATTTAAACCGAGGTTTGTACAATTTTTTTTCAATTTTTTTGTCTACTTCCTCTTTTTTTAAATTTTTAACATCATTTACCCTTTACAGATGATATTGTCTAATCACACAGTGAACTTCTCTATTTTATCATGTGAACCTCGCTCGCCAGCTCGTCTGTAGTATTTCCTATTGTTTTATTTCCTCTAGTCTTAATTCATCATGATTGGTTGTGGTGGTTGTATTTGTCTCAGGTTGTCCAATAATCATAGCATCCTTGCCTCGCTTGCTCGCTAACCTGAAGGATAGGGTTTAAACACAGCATATGTCAAGATGAACTCAGATTTTTTAACCTTGTTTCCTTTGTCAGTGATGCAAGCCAGAGAGACTGACATGGAAAAAGTCTCTAGTTGTTCAGATGGGACAATAAACCGAGGCCCTGTGTGCTACAGTCTCTGCGCGTTAAAGATCCCTCAACACTTGAAGCTGCTGTCCTTATAGAATATCCCTCATGGATTATGGCAGGCGAAACCAGTCTTCATTTGCCTAGAAGTAGGAAGTAAAACTCTATTCATTTCATCTTTCTTCAAACTTCCCTTATTTTAAATGGAGGAGATGGAAAAAAATATTACTGAACATTGCTCTTGTCCTTGATCTTAAATTGAACAGTCACCCAGGTACTGCAGATCACCTTTACAGTAGGGGGTGGGAGAAGAAACGTCTTAACAGATGGTATGGGTAGCAGTTGTTGAGTGTTGAACAATTATTCCCATTAATCAATCTGTTGGTGGACAATGTATTGAAAGTTTGGACGTCAAGTCTTTATGTCTTGGCTTTCTTTCTCGTTTAAATCAATTCTGACCGACCATTAAACTATGATTATGTAAATAATGGCTTCTAGGTCTGTCTGGTCATTATTTAAATTACCGTCAGGAGGAGAGAAGAGTTGTTAAGGGAGGTAATTACATCACTAATGATGATTACTGATGTTCATATTAGCCAATCAGTTGTTGGTAATCAATCATTACCTCCCGCGGTCCGTCCAGTCGTTTAGTCAGACATGACAGATAACTAATAAGATGAAAAATGGCTTGAATCTTGACCAGGTGTAGACCCAGATGGTTGCTAAGGTGATTCAGATGACTGACGACACATCTGTGATATAAACAACAAATAGATTCTAAAATTCAGATCTAGTTTTGTTTGGTGTTTTTGCGTTAAGTACTGAATTTAATCTTGTATTGTGAACAACAAAACAGATCTCGAAATTTAAATGCAGGACAAACAACACACCTGTGATAGAAACAAACATTCTGTACCAATTGGATTCAGATTTAGCGTTTTGTTTTTACGCTGGTCGAAAAACTTGGTCTTTTATTGTACAGTATATAACCAAAGAAAGATGGCTGACTAGCTGGTGTAGATCTAGTTGGTTGCTAAGATAAATAAAATGGTGGTCAGACATGTAACGAGCGTCAAGTCGTTCTGATGGGACTGTAAACCGAGACCCAGTGTGCTACAGGATGAGCACGTTGCAAATCACAAAATGTGTAGCCTGTCCTGGAAAAAATATCCTGTATTGTACAGTTCATAACAAATAGGTGAAAGATGGCTGACTAGCGGGTGTAGATCTAGTTGGTTGCTAAGCTAATTTAGTCGATGGGCAGACAACCCACCTTTTTTTGCTGTTGATGCAATGTATATTACTACCTAACTAAATATAAGTGAAATGACAGGCAACCCCTATGGTTTATGGACTGACTCGAATCAAACCTATGTTATGAAATCATTCTTAAGAAATCTTTTCTTGGAGTCACAATACAATGTTTTCATTCTATTACAGATCCTGTAATCTTAGTCTGGAAAAATGTTAACCAATTTTTGTCTATTCTCTTGATTTTTATAGTGTCAATCTAATTGATGTTAAACCCATGTTAATCTGGCATCGCCATGGCAATTTTAAACTCTGTTTATTGGAGATACAAAAAAATATATTTTTATTTTAAACAAAGATTATAGTGTTGCCTGTATACAGTTAACGTAATGTTTGTCTTTCTGTTTGTTTTCCTCCACCCTCACTCTTTGTTTTGTGGTCAGTTTGTTGAATGATTTTGATCTCCCACAATCCTTAAAACTGTTGACAAACCAACAGACTGGCGGCCATATTGTATTCGTCTGATCTCTACTCTAATCAATTGGTCTACTTTCTCTTGTAAAATTTGAAAGACAATTCATAATGTCCTCTATTTCAAACTATTTTGTCTGTCTTGCTTAGGTCATAAGGTGTAGAAGAGTAGGACATAAAACTCCATTTTATTTCACTTCTGAAATATATTGAAAGTCAAAAGAACTTCTGTCACTAGTAACAGTGATACTAACTGATATCAAATAAAAACAACTTTCATCACAAATAAATAAAAAACTAATCAAGTTGTTTGTAAACATCACACCTAGCTGGATATTATATATCTCACACTGTGTAGTATCCCCACCCTGGTGTTTATTTAATATCTCCCCTACTGCTGTCTCTTTAGTATCCCCACCCTGGTGTCTCTCAATTATCTCCCCTACTGGTATCTCTGTAATTTCCCCACCCTGTTGTTTATGTTGTATATTTCTCACCCCTAGATAATGTTTGTAAACAACAGGTGTTGGTTGTATTGACATTGTTTACCTATCATCTCGTCATCATACTGAACTGAAAGCATCATCTCTGCCATTGTCTACTCTCTCATAGTTGAAAGTGTTAAATACAGAACTTCTGAAACTATCGCGTCATTCTTACTTCATAGAAATAATAGACCTGAACTTAAGTGGAGTCCATTAAATTACAACACCAGACTAAATCATTGGAATGATATAAAGGGTCATGATATTATCTGGTATAGAAAAGTAATCCAACAAGATCATGCTTTTAAAATGTCTCCTAATTATCCTCGGGTCCTGATTCTGGATAGGTCAGAAAACCAGGGTGACATAAAATAATCATCATAGAAGTCATGATAAATCACTGAAGTTAATCAAAGTTGACATTCCAAAATCTGACCATATTTTAAAATGTACTCACTGATTATCCTCGGGTCACTGTATTTTACTAGGTCCTTATTTTTAATAACAGTGACATAAAATAGTCTCTAAAACTCGAAGCTTGATAATTTACTGATTCCAGTCATTAATTAGCTTCCATTACTAAATGTATATTTTTAATTAGTTTTATTATCATATAGAATTACTGATATATAAATCTTACTACATCTGAATACCTTTTACGAGTAATAAGTTCTCTGTACATCACTGAGTTCCTGATCTAAGATAGTACTCATGTAAAATACATAGAATCCTATATATTAATATTATATTATTAATTATATACACCATGAACAATTTATGAAGATAATCTAGGCTGTACTAATAAAGTTAACTGTACCCAGTATATAATTACACTGTACAATACTGAGTAAATGTCACATAAGAGTTAATTTGTATAATCTTATATTAACGTGTCCCACTAATGTTTAATTACAATGATATTATATAATAATTAACTACCAACTCTATCACTTACAACTACATGGTTAACATGTCACCAACTACATAGTTAACTGTCACCAACTACAGGAGTTAACTGTCACCAACTACAGTTAACTGTCACCAACTACATAGGTAACGGGGTCACCAACTACATAGTTAACATGTCACCAACTACATAGTTAACAGTGTCACCAACTACTAGTTAACGATGTCACAACTACAGTAGTTAACTGTCACCACTACATAGTTAACGTGTACTAACTACATAGTTAACGATGTCACCAACTACATAGTTAACATGTCACCAACTACATAGTTAACATGTCACCAACTACATAGTTAACGTGTCACCAACTACATAGTTAACGTGTCACCAACTACATAGTTAACGTGTCACCAACTACATAGTTAACGTGTCACCAACTACATAGTTAACGTGTCACCAACTACATAGTTAACGTGTCACCAACTACATAGTTAACGTGTCACCAACTACATAGTTAACGTGTCACCAACTACATAGTTAACGTGTCACCAACTACATAGTTAACGTGTCACCAACTACATAGTTAACGTGTCACCAACCAAACAACTTAAAGATCTAACCTAAAAATCTAGGTTGCTAGGTGAAAGATTATCAAGGTGGAAATTACTGGTACACTTGAGTAATGTACAAGAACAATATTTGGCCAGAATATTTGCACATCTTGAGATGATTTAATGTCATTTAGAAAGTGGTGTTGCAACAATAGGTTTTGCTAGGTTAAAGTATTATCATAGGTGCCTGACTCTGAGATCGCTGGTTCGAAACCTGTTCGGATCTCAGCAAATTTTCAGCACCAGAATCTGTGCTATACCAAGAAAGTGTTATCCCAATAACGAAAATATTGTCACATCTTTCTAATTTATATTTTCATAGCATACTATTGAGAATGATAAATGTAGGAAGTCTGTAGAAGATATTGTATTATTTACTCTGTATATTATAGAGATCCTAGTAATAACACATTGTCTTCAATATGAAATCTCTTAGGGAATGTTAGTTTAAGATCTAAAGAATCAGGTCCACTGATTTCTGAAGGGTGTTTTGGGGCCAGGGTTGGATAATATGACCTCATCTCAAATCTCTTGTGAAAATAATTTTAAAAACTGAAATAATCATAGCCTAATCTTAGTTGATTATTGTTGTAGAATATTAACTTTTCATAAAAATTAGTTAAGGAATAAAGGTTATAATCTAAATGTGAAGTGTTGTAGAGCAAATGTTAGTTTAAGAGTAAGGTCTACTGAGTTATGTAGTGTATATAGGGCCTTAGGGTTTGTTTATAATCCTTCAACAATACAATTCAACTAGACTCAAGTGGACCCTTGACTTTACATTTCACTTTCTATAAATTCCAATGGTAATATTCCCTTAATATTGAATAAAAATCATAATATTTTATATTAATCTGTATAGTGGCTTTAAAATTTTGAAATCAACCGTTGGGAGTCCTTACATATTATCTCTATTATTATGTAATATTTCTCTAAATTTCCGTAAATTTCCGTAAAATCTTATTTGAGTATGGCTTACATGGATGAAAGGCTTAGATTTGTTGGGTTGTGATTGAGGTTTAGGGGACAAGTGATCAAGGATTAGCTCAGTGTTTAATTCACTGTGATGTTTTATGATAAAAACTATCTGATTGTGAAGGAAAAACAATTTGGATTATCTTAGAAAGATTAATGATTTATGGGTATTTATAATCAGTCAATGACCCGAGGGTCAAGTTGTAAAGTTATTGGTTTATCTTATATAGACTTGATCTTGTGTATGTCATATTGCATTGTATTGTATTGAATTGTGGGGTTCTGTAGCGCAGTCAGTTATTGCATTGGTTCTTTAAATCATGACGTCATTTTCTTGGATATGTTGAAATCTCGACTGAAGTGTGAAAGTTAGATGACCTTGAATAAGTCATCTTCACTCACAATTCCAGTCCACCCAGCTGTAAATGGGTACGGATAATCCGGGAAAGATCAATGCCAAGAGGTTTGGCCAAGGACCAGCTGGTAGAAAGGATCCCAGTCACGGCAGACTTGTGAACCTAAGTTGTTATCTTTATAAAATATAGTTTCTTTCTTTTTATCCTGAATATGAGTTTTGATACGGTCTTATACTACCCATGTGAAACTATCATGTTCTTTACGTCATAGAAATAACAGGCCCACGACAGATCCTTAAGTCATGATTCTCATTCTTGTTATCTGAACTACCCAACCAAACATAACCTTTCTTCAGTTGATTGGTGATGTTGAAAGATAAGAAGAAATGTTGTGTTTTAGAAACGTAATCCCATTGTTGACATAAATACTCCATGTTTTGTTGTCTGTTAATTCTGACCTTTTAAATATTATCTCCTTATACCTGGTTTTAAAAGTCAAAATATTTCTGGTGGATAATTTTACCTGGTGTAGACTTACCAAACTTATCGAGACAGTCAAAATATCAACCTCACTGGGTACATTCATTGTTTTACTAATGTTAAAGCTGAAGGTCAAGTTAATGAACTTTGGGAAAACTTTCGCTATCAATTTACACTGTTCCGATTTCAGTCAGATGTCTTTGGATCTTGCAAACTAAGCTGATATCAGATTATTACAGTAACAGTTTTTGTGATTGTGATGCTGTATATGGAGAAGCATTGCAGGATATAATTGCAGGAACTGCAGATAGCAGAAGAAAATTCAAATAATGTAAATCTGCATCAGGGGGGAAAAATCCAAAAATTCATCTCGACCTATACTAGGATTGAACCCTTGAACTTCACTTTAGTGAGCAAGCATCTACCTGATCCACTGCGGCTCCCTAATAAGGTTTAGAAATTGAGCAGTATCCGCAATATGCCCCTTTCTACCAACTGTATAATGACCATGAATAACTTCAGACTTCAGTAACTCAGTCTTACATTATAACAGTTCACAATTCAGATAGAGTACAATCAATATTAGGTATTTTTACCTGGAAAACATCACCTGACTAAAGTTGATTATGGGAATGTTTACCGATATGCAGTAGGTTAATGTCAAACTAGATCTAACTGATGTGAAACAAACCTATCTGGTATGATATGGTCGACTGGTAGGGAAGTCAATATACATCTTGTTAGTCTCTAATTATCTACGGTATTTTCTCTTCTCTTTATACTTATTTCTATCTCACAACAATAAATACTGCTACTTTAGTGCCACGGTGATATACTTGCTGGATCAACTCAGTTTTCTCTTGTCAGTGATATCAAGGCGAAGGGACTGACATAGAAAAACTGTCTTTTAATTCAGATGTGATAATAAACCGAGGCCCTGTGTGCTACAGACATGCATGTTAAGATCTCTTGACAGTTGGAAATTGCAAATGAGTAGGCTCTTGGCTGCCTTGAAAAATTCCCTCATTGCACACTGCATGTGATTGCCAGTCTAGTAGGTACAGAAGAGCAAGATATAAAACACCTCACATTCTCTACTCTAAAACAGGGTTTCTCAGCTACAGTTGATCTAATCTCTCGGAAGGTAATGGTAATTTATGATTCCAGTGCCAATGTTTTCGAGAGTGTAATAAGTTGGTCAGGTGGTAGTTAGAGTAATATATCTAACTGTAAGAAGGAAGTGTAATATATAGATCAGGTGGTAGTTAGAGTAATATATCTAACTGTAAGAAGGAAGTGTAATATATAGATCAGGTGGTAGTTAGAGTAATATATCTAACTGTAAGAAGGAAGTGTAATATATAGATCAGGTGGTAGTAATAGAGTAATATATCTAACTGTAAGAAGGAAGTGTAATATATAGATCAGGTGGTAGTTAGAGTAATATATCTAACTGTAAGAAGGAAGTGTAATATAAAGATCAGGTGGTAGTTAGAGTAATATATCTAACTGTAAGAAGGAAGTGTAATATATAGATCAGGTGGTAGTTAGAGTAATATATCTAACTGTAAGAAGGAAGTGTAATATATAGATCAGGTGGTAGTTAGAGTAATATATCTAACTGTAAGAAGGAAGTGTAATATAAAGATCAGGTGGTAGTTAGAGTAATATATCTAACTGTAAGAAGGAAGTGTAATATATAGATCAGGTGGTAGTTAGAGTAATATATCTAACTGTAAGAAGGAAGTGTAATATAAAGATCAGGTGGTAGTTAGAGTAATATATCTAACTGTAAGAAGGAAGTGTAATATAAAGATCAGGTGGTAGTTAGAGTAATATATCTAACTGTAAGAAGGAAGTGTAATATAAAGATCAGGTGGTAGTTAGAGTAATATATCTAACTGTAAGAAGGAAGTGTAATATAAAGATCAGGTGGTAGTTAGAGTAATATATCTAACTGTAAGAAGGAAGTGTAATATATAGATCAGGTGGTAGTTAGAGTAATATATCTAACTGTAAGAAGGAAGTGTAATATAAAGATCAGGTGGTAGTTAGAGTAATATATCTAACTGTAAGAAGGAAGTGTAATATATAGATCAGGTGGTAGTTAGAGTAATATATCTAACTGTAAGAAGGAAGTGTAATATAAAGATCAGGTGGTAGTTAGAGTAATATATCTAACTGTAAGAAGGAAGTGTAATATATAGATCAGGTGGTAGTTAGAGTAATATATCTAACTGTAAGAAGGAAGTGTAATATAAAGATCAGGTGGTAGTTAGAGTAATATATCTAACTGTAAGAAGGAAGTGTAATATATAGATCAGGTGGTAGTTAGAGTAATATATCTTAACTGTAAGAAGGAAGTGTAATATATAGATCAGGTGGTAGTTAGAGTAATATATCTTAACTGTAAGAAGGAAGTGTAATATATAGATCAGGTGGTAGTTAGAGTAATAAAATCTAACTGTAAGAAGGAAGTGTAATATATAGATCAGGTGGTAGTTAGAGTAATATATCTAACTGTAAGAAGGAAGTCCAATGACAGGTCAATAGTCATGATTATATCTAACTGTATATAAGGATATCTGTAATACTTAGATCATGTATTTAATATATCTACTGTCTCTAGACTGTAATATACACTAGTTAGTTAGTAATACACTGTAAGAGAGTATTTACCAGTCATGTCTGACTAGAGCTCTAAACTATATTTACCAAGTCATGTCTGACTAGAGCTCTAGACTGTATTACCAGTCATATCTGACTAGAGCTCTAGAAGTGTAATATTAAACCAGTCAGTCTGACTAGAGCTCTAGACTGTATACCAGTCATGTCTGACTAGAGCTCTAGGCTGTATTTACCAGTCATGTCTGAGTAGAGCTCTAGACTGTATTTACCAGTCATGTCTGACTAGAGCTCTAGACTGTATTTACCAGTCATGTCTGACTAGAGCTCTAGACTGTATTTACCAGTCATGTCTGACTAGAGCTCTAGACTGTATTTACCAGTCATGTCTGACTGAGCTCTAGGCTGTATTTACCAGTCATGTCTGACTAGAGCTCTAGACTGTATTTACCAGTCATGTCTGACTAGAGCTCTAGACTGTATTTACCAGTCATGTCTGACTAGAGCTCTAACTGTATTTACCAGTCATGTCTGACTAGAGCTCTAATTTGACTGTATTTACCAGTCATGTCTGACTAGATTTCTAGACTGTATTAACCAGTCATGTCTGACTATATTATGTGCAGTCTTCATTAGTCCATTTCATTTCAATATTAAGTGTCCATGTTACAACCAATTATAATATTTTAACTCAACTCTTCAAATAATTTGCAATAATTAAAATTTAGTAGACGTTTTACGATAAGGACTGTAGCCAGTCTGATTTCTTATCACGATTGGGAAGCACATCAGGATAATATTTCTCCTAGTTGTGATAAATTTACACTTTTACTGCAACATAAGAGAAATCCCCGGGGTGAAGACAGATGAGGCAGCAGGTGTAAAACCAGGGTGATTCCAGACTTCAATAAAACTTCCTGATAAAACATGTATAGTATTAAATGATAGAAAGTTTGATAAAAGTTTCTCAAATATACCTTTAGATATTTTAAATTCTTTTGATAAAGTTTTCATGTTTTAACAAATTTACACTTGAGAATTTTATATGAAATGATATAGAAGTTCAGGCATATTTTTTGCTAATTATATTAAATTGCGAGAAGATAAACATTGTGAAATGTGGCCAGGGGGAAGATCAGTTTTCTATCCATGGAGATTGTATCCTTCTTCCAACCCAATTATTCCCGTTTCCAGCACCTCCTTTGCTTCGACGGTGTTCAATCTCAAACTATTTAACACCTTATATAATTCTTTTTATTTCAAAAACAAAGTAAATTTTATTTAGCTAACCAGCACTTAGAGATACTTATTTGAATACCATATAACTCAAAAACTGAAACACCATTAACTTAAAGTTAGTGATTTTCAATAGCAGCTTAAATTGCAATGTTAACTTTCAGAATCTATGACACTGGGGAATTGAGGCAAGACTTACATGCAACAGATAAATAGAATTCCAAAAAAATATTAATGTAACCAGTTATAAAAGTTAAGTTTGGTTTATTGGCAAAAAATCTTTATAAAGTATAATTTAATATGAGTTTAACCTTCTATATTGTTGACAGCAGATTGTGCTGAATGTGCAGATTTAATACTCCAGTGTTTATTGTGTGCATGCATGTGTTAATAATGTGTGTTTAATAGTAAAATAACATAAGGCGTTCAGATAATTACAAACTTGATGTATTTTTTATCATGTGTTTTTTTTATGTAAAAATATTTCAAACATGATAACTATTATAAAAACACTACATCAGATTTGTTAAGGATGAAAAAATGAGAAATATATTTTCGTTAACAATTCCTACAATATTTATATTAGAGTCAGAATTCACTGGGTCCTGTTTTGGGGACTATATACCCTGTTCACATATTGATATTTGGATCCTGAATTAAATCTGAACGTTGTTAAAAGACTTTGTCTTATAAACGATTCCAAGGGTCATATTTTCGTACATTTAAGATGATTTTAGAATTTGAGTTAATTGATTGGTCAATAACTAAGGGAATTTTTAATTTGTAGTTTTATTGACCAATCAGATTACTGTATATTTCCTCAATCTAGATTTTTGATAATCTGCCGTACATGACAGTCCGAGAAATTCCTGAATTCAGAGAAATCAATACTATCTCTATTTTTATCAATTAACTTATTTTATGTTTTTTTCTTTATTTCAGAAATAATTGGAAACAACAAAAAATTTAACATCAACTTTCAAGATGCAGATGGGTAAGTCTCCAAATATTTCTGAAACTTTTCAATAATTTACTATATTTGTATCGGCGAGGACTTCCATTACAATAGTTGATAAGAAATGGTGATGTGGCGAAGGGAAGGGAGGTAACATGAACGCTGATTTCTGGTATACAATGGTTAAGCAATACATGTGGATAATGAGTGTGGAGTATTTGTTCTTACTGCCCCTGAAGGGATAAGAGTTTGAAATGCTAAACTCTATGACTGCTGCGTTCAGGACTACAGGTTGATCTGATCATCTAGATACCCAACCTTTACCCCTCTCATCTTCCCTCTTTTCTCGTCACCCTCCACTTCCTTCCACCCGTTTTATTTCCTTCCGATCCCCTGCCTCCTGCACTCACTCACACACTCTCTCCGGGTGTTTTTACTGTTTAAATGTAGTATGACATGATGACACTCTGTACGAAATAACTAGATATTGTACCTGATTATACCTTACTAATGTCATAACATTTCATTATAATAATCATTGTAATTATAGTTAAACTGGTAAATATAACACTGTCATTTTACTTAATGTAATTTGTTTGAGAATATAAGACCCTTTATACATTCATATCTACTGTCTGCTGAAACTCAGAAATCATTCTGCTTTAATTCGCAATTAAAATAATGGAGAAAAAGACAACAACATAGTCTTATTAACCTGTATTAAACTAAGTCCACTATACTTTGTTGTGTAGGTGTCGAAATAAGAACCAAGCTTCTATAACGAGTGATTTGATTTGATTGGCTGAAATTTCTTAGAAAGATTCTAGGACCGATAATGATAGGACAATATTAAGCTATGAGGTACATGAGGTAATTGTGTATTACCATTGTCTGGAGGTAGTATGACTAATAGTTGTATGTTTAAACATGATTGACATGTGTTAGTGTTTGCTACTCCAGGATATAGAGAAATATCATGCTGACCCTTAATATCAATATGTCATCGTGACCTGTCAATCAATTATTAACTTGAGGTCATCAGGTGCATTTCCTTAGTGAAATTTCTACGACACATTTCGTCATTATGATTGATCTCCCTTGTATGGGTTTAATAGCCAATCAAATTTGTTGATAAAAAACATGATTGGACCAATAGTTACAAGTGCATCCATATTTTTAAAAGTCTTTCTTTCGAAGGCTGTGATTGGCTGTATTTTCTAGTGTACAATCCAATCGAATTACTGCATTTACAAAAAAGAAGAATGCCAGGTGTATTGTATGTCATGTTGACATGTCAGTCTGTATTACCAATAGTAAAAAATGTTTATTTATGATATTTGTATTTCCTCCAGATAAAACAATATAGAAATGGCTCAGCTTGGTTATATTTCTGTAGTCTAGATTATTCTGACTCATAAAATAAACGCTGTAAGATAAATAGAAGTGTTACCTGTTGTTTTACCTGGAAACTCGTTAACCTGAGTCAGCTAATCTCAGATTATAAAACTTTATATTACCTGGATATATTGGTATTCTTTAAATCCAACTTTTCATTATTCATTGATTGTACTTTTATTCTTTACTTCTCTAGATACATGTTTTAATTATAATCTACGATATTTTATCTTAAAGTCTTACTCTTCTATACTTTATTGGGCTTGATAAATTAACTAGATCCCGGTACCTTTGCATCTTCGGTGTTAAGGTGATAATAGAATAGTTTCTTACAAGCACGGGCTGAGATCATACAGCTAGAACTATATATTTCGAAGTGCTGTTAGCTCAGTTAGTAAATAGAAATAAACAAGATAATAATTTGATGGTACTGACTCATAGTAATCATAATTTTTTTTTACACTTCAGTCTTTGATTAAGCTACTCGTTAGTTAATTACATTAATTATATATGTATATGTATCATGACAGAGAATTAATAATAATAATAACGTCACTGAATTTCAACAACCATAATCTCTAACTAAAATACCAGTTCTGCATGTGATAGATCTTAAATTAAATAACTCTAGAATCTAAGTCATTGATTTAAAACTGGAATCTGTGTTTTCTCTCCCATGTATTATTAATTATATAAAGTAAAAGTAGAGGTTGAAATAAAAAGTAGAAATAGATGTTGACATTTCACTGTTTATTTGAGTTGTACACACTCTTAACTTTTCTACTCTAGGTCTTACATTTAAATAGATTTTTACAAGGATACAAATATAGACGGTATCGTAATGAATTTGTGTTTGGGAACTAAATGAATGCTTCCCCACCCAACCCTCTTTAGTTCATATTTCCTCCAAGAGATTTGGTTATCAAATAGAATGTATTTCTTAAAAATCTACAATTTATCGATAACTTTTTAAGAATAAGGTCCAAAATACTTAGTACAAATTCACTCAGGTTAGAATTCATTTCAAAGAGGCAAAACTACATAATAGTACCACCATAAACTTATACACTTAGTGTTGAATTTGTTGATGTAACTAAGAAAACAATACCTTGGTGCCATGGAGATTTTATCATTTCCAGGTTTTGTCTAGTTCAGTCACTGGAATATTTACCTGCTAACTTACAGAACTTGTTGTTTTTTCTTCAGCTATATATACCAGTTTTATTGTAGACAATTGGTTCAGATCTTTAGATTATATATAGTTTGTAGGATTAGCCCAATCTTTTCAAGTGATAATTGAGTATTGACATAAAATTTTAGTTCTCATGATGGTCAATATGAGTATATATTCATCAGTGAACTTACCTGGTGTCATAAAGTAACAGAATCTCTGTCAAATTGGGAAAACTCACAAAACTAAGTCATAATTGAAAAATGATTAATCAAAGCTTGGCAGTGTTTTAGAGGGTCCTTCTAGTGTTGGCTTTCACCCTTAAACCCTGGCTCTCACCCCCAAATGATTGGGGGACCCTCTGAACCCCCGGAGTCCTATCCCTCTCTAGGCAGTAAGAAGTATTGATCCTACTGGTGTTATATAACTGTGGGCCGATGAAAAGAAATGAATTTCAATTGAAACTGTTTTTACATTATACTTATAAAGCCACATTTTTTACAATAAATCTTTCATTCTTTTATTATCCTAGTATGTTTATTATCTCTCACAACTTGAATGTTGTTTAAAACAATATTATTTATCTACCGTCTGGTAGAATTAAAATCAGATCTAGTTCGCTATTCTGACTTCTGTATTATTTTTAAAAACATCAATTGTTGTTTTTATTCTTGCATTGTTAGCAGAAATTTTTTAAATAGTCATAAAAACATAGCTTATAAATGCATTAAATTTAGCTGATTTGAGAAAAAGGATACAGAGAGTCAAATATTGCCTGTAACATCGTGAAAGGTATCACAGATTATCATAATAGGGGAAAACATTTAGAAATGTATACTATACTCCTGTTGTCTTACGTTTGGGCTAAATACCTCCTTCAGGAACACATTTTTTCTCTTCCTTACTTTTCCAATTCAGTCCTCATACAGGGTGTTAAACAGATATTTTTGATAGACATTGCCTTGCCTACAAGACAGGGTGAAGTTTTCCATAATGTGATAGGTTTGTAAGCCAGCATTATGGCTTGTGATAGACATTGCCTTGCCTACAAGACAGGTTGAAGTTTTCCATAATGTGATAGGTTTGTAAGCCAGCATTATGGCTTGTGATAGACATTGCCTTGCCTACAAGACAGGGTAAAGTTTTCCATAATGTGATAGGTTTGAAAGCCAGCATTAAGACTTGAGCCTTTTTCTTGAAAACTTTTATAATAAGATAAAGTCTAGATTAGAAGAAATACAGTAATCTGATTGGATAATAAAACTTGACTGAAATTGATTTCAGAGATTGATCAGCCTCTGGCTCTGGCTCTGTCATTCGAATTATTATAACCTTTTGGAGGATTTGAACCTGTATCAACTTTGCTTTGCAGACGACCAATCTGAGATATTCCACTGCCTTATTTGGTCAAAATTGTAAAGTTGAAGAATGATGTGTTAGAAGGAGGGTCATAACTTGCCTATTTAGTGACACCCAAAAATATGCAATCTGTTATTAAAGATACGTTCATACCCTAGTAAAAATATATTTTTCTGGTTGAAGACTTCAGGCAATAGATCAGTTTTTAGAAATCTAATATTATGACAGCTTTAACTGATATAAAAGATGATAAAAATGATATTTTTTGGTATTTGACCGGAGGGGAATAAAAACTCATTCATAATCTTATTTTGACAAGTTTTTATATCATTTATTAAAATCTTTTTATGTCATATTTATGGGGAGCCTGGCATCCTGTGAGAAATACCTTTGACACCCATGAAATATTTTGACGTATGACGTTAGTCTACGTACAATTTCACCAGACATTTCTATGTGATGATGTATTCAGACGTAAGATTTCCGCCAATCTTTTTTTCCCTTGAAAAAAATCCGCCCAGATATTGTTTTCCATCAATTTGTTTAAGTCAAGTGAGACCACACATTGGTTTTGTTATGAAACATTGAAATATTTGAAGCCCCCTTCCCTTTGACCCTTTAAAATTTCAGCTCCCATCAAACCTTGTGATTAGCTACAGGCCAGTATGGTAGGCTTAGGTAGATCAATTATCCAGTCGGATATTTACAGCAGATTAATATCACCGCATAATCAAAATGTTGACGTAACAGCATGTTTTTAAAAGCTTTGGTGAGATATGACAAAATTTAAAATTCTGGTTTTAGTAGATATATTTTATAATTTAGAGCTAAACGTACTGGATTAATCATTAAATTAAAGATAAGATTATAAACAGATTAGACTGAATGTCAAGTTATTATAAACTAAGCCTAATACACAAGCACAATTTAGTGTTTGTATATGCTATGATTTGATTGGCTTGTATACCAGCAAATACAGCCAATCAGACCCCCTGATTACACACACAGCAAAATTTACTGTGTTTCTGTCAAAGGCTCTTATTGGCTGTTATTGCTCAGGTACAATCCAATCAATTCATTTACAAAATTCCTTGGTGGCGATTGCAGTCAAGGTATAAGACGAGAATAATACCTAATGATGTTCCTAGTTGTTTGGATGTGAAAATAAACCGAAGCCCCAGATCTCTTGACAGTTCAAAATCGCAGTAGCAAAAAAGAGTTGGCAATTGTCGCTGTCCTGGCAAATATTACTTCATAACGTTGTCCTTCATTGGCTCCATTAGGTGTTGAAGAGTAGGATGTAAAACTCCATTCATTTCATTTCTAATAAGTTATTAAACAGAGTTAAGTTCGTACTGACCCTGACATTGAACAATATTAAACTGAGTTAATAAACGTGAAGATTTGAGGTCATACCAGGTTAGATCAGTCTGGCTACGTGTTGAAATGTAAGGAAAGATATAATATGTTGATCTAGTCAGGTACAAACAGATTGTAAAACATGTTGAAGATAAAACTATAGTACAATGACGTGGTTTGATTAAAGGACAGAATGATAAAAGATTAAAAGTTGGGAGATACAGCAGATACAGCATGTTTTCATTATATTCTATAAGACTACAAGGAAATATGATTTAGAAATTAAAGAATTGAAATAATAAATAAATGAACTCCACATTCCATTTTCTGCTCGTTATTCAGTGATTTCAGTCCCTTGACTAGTGATATACGTCTGCACGTTTTAGTCAAGGTGTTTTGAATCTGCACTGTCTGTTGTTTGTACCATTAAAACAATTAACCCACATTAAAGATCCCTCAGAAGTCTAAAATCATAATAAGAGTAGGCTAATGCCGCTGTCCTGTCAAAATTTCCCTCATTGCACACTGTATAGTGTTGTCCTCTTCAATTATCTATTATGTGCAGAAGAGTAGGACATAAAACTCAAATTCATATTAAGTGCAGAAGAGTAGGATGTAATACATTGTTACTGTCTTTATAAATAAACAAGTTGTTGCCAGAATTCAGTTTCAATTTTATATCTTGGCTCAAGAAAAGCAATTGAAATATATATTATATCAAGATTTTTTAGAAACTTTGATGGAAAACAAACTCAAGTTTACTCCATTCATTCTTTGAAAAGAAAACCTTGAAGTTGTGTTTAAGATGATAAAATTTATGAAGATGTGAAAATCTCATAGATCAATGACTTGCTGTTATTTATCATTTTAATAATTTACCCAAATTTACCTCCTCCAGTTTGTAAAGAAAGCAGGATAATTGACATGTTGATAATGAAAGAGAGAATTCAGTGTTTGTGTACCCTACTTCAGTCCTCCACCAGGTCACCTCAAACTTTTAATCCCCTCAGGTATGTGACATGTACATAGACGGACTAGAGGTAACCATCTGTCGACTCATTCATACAGGTACTAGGGTACTATAGGTGAGGTGAAGGGGGGTCACCAGAAAAAGGGCATGTTGGGTGTAATAGAAAAGGCATTAGAGATGGGAATAGTATATGTAAATAGACTTTCTCTGGCTGAATAATGTTTTTACTAGGGTAGGTTTAACATAAAAAGGGCAAGCTGGACAGAAATTGAATAGAAAAGGTGTTGCATGATGTCAATTGCTATGGTTACACCGTGATTGTAGGTTCTTATCTGACCTTGAATAAGTCATCTTTGCTAATTCCAGTCAGCCTTGTTCAAAAATTGATATTTCTCTCTTTTGTAATTCATCTTCATTAACCCATAGCCCAAACTCTGTTAGTTTCATCTTCATTAACCCATAGCCCAAACTCTGTTAGTTTCATCTTCATTAACCCATAGACCAAACTCTGTTAGTTTCATCTTCATTAACCCATAGCCCAAACTCTGTTTGTTTCATCTTCATTAACCCATAGCCCAAACTCTGTTAGTTTCATCTTCATTAACCCATAGACCAAACTCTGTTAGTTTCATCTTCATTAACCCATAGCCCAAACTCTGTTTGTTTCATCTTCATTAACCCATAGCCCAAACTCTGTTAGTTTCATCTTCATTAACCCATAGCCCAAACTCTGTTAGTTTCATCTTCATTAACCCATAGCCCAAACTCTGTTTGTTTCATCTTCATTAACCCATAGCTTAAGGTCATACCAAGGTCAAGTTACCTCTCATCATTGAGAAATAAAAACTGTTTCTATTGTAGAAAGGTTTTGAAGGAAATGGGGGGACTGGTTCAGTGAATTTTCAAGTGTCCTTTATTTCTGAACAATTATAATTCTGTTTACAGGCCCTGGAATAGAATACAGATTTCTATTATTTATCATTTTTTAACAGTGAATTTCAATAAACTCAGAATTTTGAAGAGTATGTTTCAAGTGTGATTGAGAATTCTCAATTTCCTGAATTGTCATATTTTGAGTAAATTAGAAATTCTGAAACATGTCCAAGTGTACAGGATGAAGTGTGTCAGGTTTATTTAAATTATAGAGTTTTATAATAAGCTAGGACTTTAACTGTTGTGTAGAAATATTCACCACTATACCTGTCATTTATAACATGAAATGTCATGATTTTTTGTAAATTATGACTTAAAGATGTTTTTTTTATTGTCAAGATAATGAATGAAACTTGGATTATCAGAATTTTTATCTGTATGTGTAATGAAACGTTACCTGTATGTGTAATGAAACGTTACCTGTATGAGTAATGAAACGTTACCTGTATGAGTAATGAAACGTTATCTGTATGTGTAATGAAACGTTACCTGTATGTGTAATGAAACGTTACCTGTATGTGTAATGAAACGTTACCTGTATGTGTAATGAAACGTTACCTGTATGTGTAATGAAACGTTACCTGTATGTGTAATGAAACGTTACCTGTATGTGTAATGAAACGTTACCTGTATGTGTAATGAAACATTATCTGTATGTGTAATGAAACATTACCTGTATGTGTAATGAAAAGTTACCTGTATGTGTAATGAAACGTTACCTGTATGTGTAATGAAACGTTACCTGTATGAATAATGAAACGTTACCTGTATGTGTAATGAAACGTTACCTGTATGATAATGAAATGTTACCTGTATGTGTAATGAAACGTTACCTGTATGAGTAATGAAATGTTACCTGTATGAGTAATGAAACGTTACCTGTATGTGTAATGAAACGTTACCTGTATGTGTAATGAAACGTTACCTGTATGTGTAATGAAACGTTACCTGTATGTGTAATGAAACGTTACCTGTATGTGTAATGAAACGTTACCTGTATGTGTAATGAAACGTTACCTGTATGTGTAATGAAACATTGTGTTTAAAGAATAAATAGAAGTCTATATCTATAATAATTGTTGTCTTTTAATCTTTAACACTGTTTCAAGCCTGTGCCAGTGACTTCTATCTTTATAATTAGTTGGTATTTCTGAAACTGTCATACCATCAGACTTAGTGCAGGTTGTCCAATGCACAATGGTTTGAAACTCGTGAACACTGTTTCAATCCTGTGCCAGTGCCTTGTGTCTTTATAATTATATGTTTTCACATTTAATATTTCTGTAACTAACACACCATCGAACTTTATGCTGATCGTCCAATGCACCAAGGTTTGAAACTGTGTTGACATTAAAGATTTAGCTATCTTATTGTTACACTAGTTTACTTGAAAATATCATCAAATCTATAGTAACTACATAACAGGTTATGACAATATAGTCAAATCTATAGATAACATACACTAGTACAGGGTATGACAATATAGTCAAATCTATAGATAACATACACTAGTACAGGTTATGACAATATAGTCAAATCTATAGATAACATACACTAGTACAGGTTATGACAATATAGTAATCTATAGATAACATACACTAGTACATATGACATATAGTCAAATCTATAGATAACATACACATACGGTTATGACAATATAGTCAACATCTTAGATCATCACTGTACAGTGTTTGACAAATATCAAATTATAGTATCACTATAGGTTGACATATGTCTCTTAGACTAACAACCACTGACGGTTTATGACAATGATAGTCAAATGCTCATAGTAAGATACACTGTACGGGGTTGACAATTAGCAATATTATAGTAACATAATTAGTTAGACATTTCAATCTATAGATAACATACATATAACACAAGATGATAATTATGGGATAAATATACACTTCTTAAATACATAGGTACATATTGATAGCCGAACTTACAAAGAAATGAACAGCTGTATCTTACAAGCCACTAGTTCACATAAGATCTTTCTACCAGCTGGTCCTTGGCCAAACCTCTTGGCATTGATCCTTCCTGGAATATCGGTACCCATTTACAGCTGGGTGGACTGGAATTATGAGTGAATATGACTTATTCAAGGTCATCAGACTTTCACACACCAATCAAGATTAGAACTCACAGCTGTCATTTGACATAACTAAAAAAATGACCCAACACTGACCGTGCTTAGAACCTGAGAGTGTATTAAATCATTCTTAGTACTTCAAACCAGTTGATAACCAAGATCTAATTTCCATGCTATCAGATGATATATGACTGACTAGTACAGTGGTTTTAATATATGGAAGTTGTTGATTATGAACCTAAACAGCCAGTCCATGGGATGACAATTTGATTATCAAGTTTATATTGTTACCTAGACTAGGGAGTAGATATCCCTATTATAAAGTTTGATTTGAGGTGATCTCCCACCCATATAAAGGTTATTATGAGGTGATCTCCCACCCATATAAAGGTTATTATGAGGTGATCTCCCACCAATATAAAGTTTGATTTGAGGTGATCTCCCACCAATATAAAGGTTGTTATGAGGTGATCTCCCACCAATATAAAGGTTGTTATGAGGTGATCTCCCACCAATATAAAGGTTGTTATGAGGTGATCTCCCACCAATATAAAGGTTGTTATGAGGTGATCTCCCACCAATATAGAGGTTGTTATGAGGTGATCTCCCACCAATATAAAGGTTGTTATGAGGTGATCTCCCACCAATATAAAGGTTGTTATGAGGTGATCTCCCACCAATATAAAGGTTGTTATGAGGTGATCTCCCACCAATATAAAGGTTGTTATGAGGTGATCTCCCACCAATATAAAGGTTGTTATGAGGTGATCTCCCACCAATATAAAGGTTGTTATGAGGTGATCTCCCACCAATATAAAGGTTGTTATGAGGTGATCTCCTGCCAATATAAAGGTTGTTATGAGGTGATCCCCCACCAATATAAAGGTTGTTATGAGATGATCTCCCACCAATATAAAGGTTGTTATGAGGTGATCTCCTGCCAATATAAAGGTTGTTATGAGGTGATCTCCCACCAATATAAAGGTTGTTATGAGGTGATCTCCCACCAATATAAAGGTTGTTATGAGGTGATCTCCTGCCAATATAAAGGTTGTTATGAGGTGATCTCCCACCAATATAGAGGTTGTTATGAGGTGATCTCCCACCAATATAAAGGTTGTTATGAGGTGATCTCCCACCAATATAAAGGTTGTTATGAGGTGATCTCCCACCAATATAAAGAATGTTATGAGGTGATCTCCCACCAATATAAAGGTTGTTATGAGGTGATCTCCCACCAATATAAAGGTTGTTATGAGGTGATCTCCCACCAATATAGAGGTTGTTATGAGGTGATCTCCCACCAATATAGAGGTTGTTATGAGGTGATCTCCCACCAATATAGAGGTTGTTATGAGGTGATCTCCCACCAATATAAAGGTTGTTATGAGGTGATCTCCCACCAATATAAAGGTGTTCTGGGAGGTGATCTCCCACCAATATAAAGGTTGTTCTGAGGTGATCTCCCACCAATATAAAGGTTGTTATGAGGTGATCTCCCACCAATATAAAGGTTGTTATGAGGTGGTCTCCCACCAATATAAAGGTTGTTATGAGGTTATCTCCCACCAATATAAAGGTTGTTATGAGGTGATCTCCCACCAATATAAAGGTTGTTATGAGGTGATCCCCCACCAATATAAAGTTGTTATGAGGTGATCTCCCACCAATATAAAGGTTGTTATGAGGTGATCTCCCACCAATATAAGTTGTTATGAGGTGATCTCCCACCAATATAAAGGTTGTTATGAGGTGATCTCCCACCAATATAAAGGTTGTTATGAGGTGATCTCCCACCAATATAAAGGTTATGAGGTGATCTCCCACCAATATAAAGGTTGTTATGAGGTGATCTCCCACCAATATAAAGGTTGTTATGAGGTGATCTCCCACCAATATAAAGGTTGTTCTGAGGTGATCTCCCACCAATATAAAGTTTGTTATGAGGTGATCTCCCACCAGTATAAAGGTTGTTATGAGGTGATCTCCCACCAATATAAAGGTTGTTATGAGGTGATCTCCCACCAATATAAAGGTTGTTATGAGGTGATCTCCCACCAATATAAAGGTTGTTATGAGGTGATCTCCCACCAATATAAAGGTTGTTATGAGGTGATCTCCCACCAATATAAAGGTTGTTATGAGGTGATCTCCCACCAATATAAAGGTTGTTATGAGGTGATCTCCCACCAATATAAAGGTTGTTATGAGGTGATCTCCCACCAATATAAAGGTTGTTATGAGGTGATCTCCCACCAATATAAAGGTTGTTATGAGGTGATCTCCCACCAATATAAAGGTTGTTATGAGGTGATCTCCCACCAATATAAAGGTTGTTATGAGGTGATCTCCCACCAATATAAAGGTTGTTATGAGGTGATCTCCCACCAATATAAAGGTTGTTATGAGGTGATCTCCCACCAATATAAAGGTTGTTATGAGGTGATCTCCCACCAATATAAAGGTTGTTATGAGGTGATCTCCCACCAATATAAAGGTTGTTATGAGGTGATCTCCCACCATATAAAGGTTGTTATGAGGTGATCTCCCACCAATATAAAGGTTGTTATGAGGTGATCTCCCACCAATATAAAGGTTGTTATGAGGTGATCTCCCACCAATATAAAGGTTGTTATGAGGTGATCTCCCACCAATATAAAGGTTGTTATGAGGTGATCTCCCACCAATATAAAGGTTGTTATGAGATGATCTCCCACCAATATAAAGGTTGTTATGAGGTGATCTCCCACCAATATAAAGGTTGTTATGAGGTGATCTCCCACCAATATAAAGGTTGTTATGAGGTGATCTCCCACCAATATAAAGGTTATGAGGTGATCTCCCACCAATATAAAGGTGTTATGAGGTGATCTCCCACCATATAAAGGTTGTTATGAGGTGATCTCCCACCAATATAAAGGTTGTTATGAGGTGATCTCCCACCAATATAAAGGTTGTTATGAGGTGATCTCCCACCAATATAAAGGTTGTTTGAGGTGATCTCCCACCAATATAAAGGTTGTTATGAGGTGATCTCCCACCATATAAAGGTTGTTATGAGGTGATCTCCCACCAATATAAAGGTTGTTATGAGGTGATCTCCCACCAATATAAAGGTTGTTATGAGGTGATCTCCCACCAATATAAAGGTTGTTATGAGGTGATCTCCCACCAATATAAAGGTTGTTATGAGGTGATCTCCCACCAATATAAAGGTTGTTATGAGGTGATCTCCCACCAATATAAAGGTTGTTATGAGGTGATCTCCCACCAATATAAAGGTTGTTATGAGGTGATCTCCCACCATATAAAGGTTGTTATGAGGTGATCTCCCACCAATATAAAGGTTGTTATGAGGTGATCTCCCACCCATATAAAGGTTGTTATGAGGTGATCTCCCACCAATATAAAGGTTGTTATGAGGTGATCTCCCACCAATATAAAGGTTGTTATGAGGTGATCTCCCACCAATATAAAGGTTGTTATGAGGTGATCTCCCACCATATAAAGGTTGTTATGAGGTGATCTCCCACCCATATAAAGGTTGTTATGAGGTGATCTCCCACCAATATAAAGGTTGTTATGAGGTGATCTCCCACCAATATAAAGGTTGTTATGAGGTGATCTCCCACCAATATAAAGGTTGTTATGAGGTGATCTCCCACCAATATAAAGGTTGTTATGAGGTGATCTCCCACCAATATAAAGGTTGTTATGAGGTGATCTCCCACCAATATAAAGGTTGTTATGAGGTGATCTCCCACCAATATAAAGGTTGTTATGAGGTGATCTCCCACCAGTATAAAGGTTGTTATGAGGTGATCTCCCACCAATATAAAGGTTGTTATGAGGTGATCTCCCACCCATATAAAGGTTGTTATGAGGTGATCTCCCACCAATATAAAGGTTGTTATGAGGTGATCTCCCACCAATATAAAGGTTGTTATGAGGTGATCTCCCACCCATATAAAGGTTGTTATGAGGTGATCTCCCACCAATATAAAGGTTGTTATGAGGTGATCTCCCACCAATATAAAGGTTGTTATGAGGTGATCTCCCACCAATATAAAGGTTGTTATGAGGTGATCTCCCACCAATATAAAGGTTGTTATGAGGTGATCTCCCACCAATATAAAGGTTGTTATGAGGTGATCTCCCACCAATATAAAGGTTGTTATGAGGTGATCTCCCACCAATATAAAGGTTGTTATGAGGTGATCTCCCACCAATATAAAGGTTGTTATGAGGTGATCTCCCACCATATAAAGGTTGTTATGAGGTGATCTCCCACCAATATAAAGGTTGTTATGAGGTGATCTCCCACCAATATAAAGGTTGTTATGAGGTGATCTCCCACCAATATAAAGGTTGTTATGAGGTGATCTCCCACCAATATAAAGGTTGTTATGAGGTGATCTCCCACCATATAAAGGTTGTTATGAGGTGATCTCCCACCAATATAAAGGTTGTTATGAGGTGATCTCCCACCAATATAAAGGTTGTTATGAGGTGATCTCCCACCAATATAAAGGTTGTTATGAGGTGTTCTGTGTATTATCTGATAAGCTGATAAAATATTACACCCAATTATAAAAAATAGTTAACAGTAAACCATAACATTAAGTATATCATGTCAGTTTTAATATTTATTTATATAAACATACAGTCCAGTACTATATATATCACAAAGTAAAATAAAATAATTGGAAGTTCTGTATGATGATGAAATCTGACCAATATTGATGCAATGGTAAATCTTGTAAAACTTGAATGATTTGGTAGAATTCTCCTTTTTAACAGACTGTATAGATCACAATAAACTTTCTTCTGATTTCTTACACAAGTTCCTTGTTTCTTGGATTATGAGAAACTGGGAATCTGTTGTTTGATCTTGAAACCTACAGACATAACACTCTTCAAAAAACATACCCATCTTTTGACAGACTCTATAGGCTTTTTTCTTCCGTTATCTGGATATTTAGTCACCCTGGCCTGGTCACCTCTAGCTAGAAGCTGCAATGTTGTTGAAATGTAATATTTGATCATGTGATATGTGTCTAGAATTCTTATTGTAAACACTGCCCAGGGTGCCTACATCAGGTACTAATTTTTGCCCCCCAGGTGTGGTTGTATTATTGTCGTGTTGGGTGGTGGTTGTATTATTGTCGTGTTGGGTGGTGGTTGTATTATTGTTGTGTTGGGTGGTGGGAGGCTATTCTAAAATTTGAATCAGCCACACCCCAGTGATGTTTTTTAAGAGATGTTTGGTATAAAATGCTGAGAGAACCATACTATAGGAAGGATATCACCTGTTTAGAATAACAGATTGGGGAGAATGATTCGGAGATTGATTATTTTAGTGTGAAGAGGGGATGAGAACATAACATAACACCACTGGTCAAGGTCAAGACATCAAGATTGTGATCAAAGTTTTCCCTGATTGATTAATACAATCCAAAGTAAAAATCATTGCGTAAGATTAAAGTTATTTTTGAAGTGGGTGTGAGTGGGTTTGAGAAAGTGCCTTATGTGTTTACTGTCACATCTTGTCTCAAAATACTTTAATAAATCGGTTAATGATAAGATAGAGTGGGAAATGGAGCAGTATTAGAGATTATTAGTAGAACAAGTCCAGCAAGGGCCACAGATCTCCACTCATCACCTTAGGGGCATGGATGTTGAAACCATACGGCAAATATAAGCAACCAAAATGGAAAATATTTTAATCAAGGTTCAAAGAGCAGTATTTTAATCCAAGATTGAGTCATTATATAAATATAATATTGAAATAGAGGCCATGTGAAATCTGATGAGTGAGCCAGATGTTTTAACAAGTACGGTCTCTGGTTGTAATGTAAGGGAGATAACTGCTGTTTATGTTTAAACTAAGACCACAGTTATTTTTTTTGTACTGTTTATCAAAATCAGACCTACTAGACTAACATGAAAAATTTATGTTATCCACAAAAAGTTTGATATTTTATTTAATCAAGGGCAATAACTGCTTGTTATGTTTAGACTATGACCACAGTTATTTATTTTGTACTGTTATTTGAAATAAGACTTGACTACAATTAAAAGGTTCTGTTATCCAAATACAGTTTTATTTTTTCCAACTTACTGAAACTTACTTACTTACTGTTCTTCTCATTTCTACAGGTGGACAAAAATAGAATGGATTTTCCTTTTTTGTAAATTTTTTGCAAAATATTTAATGTGATGATTAAAATTCTGCAAGAACAGAAACAATTTGTCGTTTGATTGTAAGTTACATCATTTTTAGATTTAAAATTTAATGTTTAAACTTTTCTATATTTCAGAATGTCTGCGCTACACCAGGCCGCCCTGATGGGAAATATGGCCGTTATTACCATGCTACTGGAACACGGAGCTGCGTCTGATATTCGAGATAATAAAGGTTAGTAGTTACTTCCCTTTATATAGTCTCACATGAAGTGTGGTCAAGGGCTAAATGTAGTTAATCAACTTGCAGATGTTTTTTTGGAAAGATCCCTTGGTAAAAAGAAAGAATAAATCCAAAGATTTTTTTTTTTCACCCAGAATCCCTTGTTAGTGATGTAGGTCGGAGGGACTGGCATGGAAGTCTAGTAATACAAATCTAAAGAAAAGCCCACTTTTTGAGTTTCTACTGATTCAAACGGCTTCAAAACTAGCTTTCATCAGGCCCCCGATAAATTGCGCATTGCAAAAAAGGAATTTTTCAGTTCCTGAACCGTACAGGTGAGTCAATTTAACAATTGGAAACACACAAAAGCTAGCTTTTTGGCCAAGTGGAAACACGGTTCCTGAGAATTATCTTTTGTTTTTTCCAGGAATGATTCCACTAC
Organism: Nipponacmea schrenckii; assembly: GCA_030562195.1. NCBI lineage: Eukaryota > Metazoa > Mollusca > Gastropoda > Lottiidae > Nipponacmea > Nipponacmea schrenckii. The sequence continues at coordinate 1,180,647 of JAUJPP010000001.1, forward strand.
ACTATGCTACGTGGCAGGGTAAAATAGAACCTGTTAATATACTGGTACAGAAAGGTTCTCCTGTTAACGAACCAGCCTTAAATCTTGATACACCTCTTCACTTGGCCAGTCAACATGGTAACTTTGATGTGGTATGTAGTATTTCATATTTACTTATCTGGTCGCATCGTGGCGGCCAACAGCACTTATATTAGCTTAAATTGACAAATTTGCTTTTAGTTTGAACAATCATACCTTAGTTTCTCAAACTGGGGATTTTTTAGCTAAGCTAATCAGTTATCATTCACAGTTCACTGTCGTAATTTTAGAATTCAAATCTATATGTCTGGAATTATCTGTGATCGAAAGTGATAATGATGAAACCTCTAGAATAGTGAATCCGTTCCTTTAAAGTGTTGGGAAACTTTAACTCTGTACTTCTTTTGTTAATATTAATTTGTCTTCAACCAGGTCTGAGGATCTACTGTGGATTTCTCATAGAATAGAATATTCATTGATTTGTATTCCTTATAGCAAAAGTAAAGATTTTATATGTATCAGGGACACTGATAGCATCAATTCACTATTTTTATTTTAATCAGATTCTGTGGTTCCTGTAATTAAACTAAACCTAAGTGTTTTATCTCAGGAACTTGTTTAAAATTTTCAGGTTTTTTCACAATGTGTGTTATTATTATTATTATTTCAGGTGAATTTATTATTATTATTTCAGGTGATTTATATTATTATTAGGTAATGTTATTATTATATTTCAGGTAAATTTATTATTATTATTTCAGGTGAATTTATTATTATTATTTCAGGTGAATTTATTATTATTATTTCAGGTGAATTTATTATTATTACACCAGTCTGATCCGACCTTGTTAAATCGCGACAGAAAAACACCTCTAGATCTGGCGGCTGAGTTTGGTAGAATGAGGGTAAGGATAATTATTTTATTTTGATACTTATTAACTGTTTTTAATGATGAATTACCACGGTAACATACATTAGTCTCAAAAACAATACATACAAGAACGCGTCTAACCTAGTTACCAGAATCGAGACTCAAGGATAATTATAAGACATTTTAAAGGCGTGACCATGCCAAACTACTTTTCTATACCAAAATATATAATGACCCTTTACATCATTCGACTGATTTAGTCTAATAATGGACAGTTCAGGTCTGTTATTTCTATGACGTAAGAACGAGGAGTATTTTTTGGATGAGAATCCCTGATGAAACCACAAGTAAATTATAACTAAATATGTAGATGTCAAACACAATAACATTTTTTAATAATTCACCATAATCATGAACATTTTGAAACTTTTCCTCATCGCACACTGTGTAAAAGATATGTCCACAGAAGGCTCCTGGTGGGAGTAGTACGGCTGAAATATATTTATTGTTAAATTAAACTAATTCTTATGGATGATTTGCTAACATTATTTAAGCGACGTTTCAACCAGTGTTCTTTGGTCTTTATCAACCAATAAAACACTAGAGCCGATTATGGCACAGAGTGGTGTGTAAATTTAAAAAAAAAATAGCCATTTGTCTCACAGAGTCGGACTTTCTTGCAAAAAAACAGGCTGAAACATCTGATTTTTGGGATAAACTGACCAAAGCAATAAGGTATCTGTTTGCAAGGTACTTTTTTGAAAATCGTTTTTTCCTACAGACGTAATATGCTGACCCATATACCGGTATATGAAATTGGAAGTTTACCCGGATGTGCCACGCCCATCTCATTTTTTTTGGCGTGAATCTTATCATATTCTAAATGTATATTCACACTATAAATTTGTAGCTTGTACATCTAATGGATCACGAGATATACACACATACATTTAAAAAAAGCGGAAAAAAAAAAATTCAATTTTCATTTTAAAAACTTTTGTTATATATCGTTTGAAAGAGGACAAAAAACACCTTAAGAATATGAAAAAAATAACCCTCTAAATTAATTAGGTCACGCTCTAGAGCAGAGTTGCGAATTTTCAAAAAACAAACTCTGACTTTGCAGAAGCTAATTCTCACAATTATATTTATTGTGTATTATTTCAGGTTGTAGAATTATTATTACGAAGTAATCTTTGTGAGAAGATAATTCTGGATACGTCTGGTGACATGAAAGATAACTCTGCCACGACTTGTTTACATCTAGCAGCTAGGAACGGACACGTTGATATTATCAGGTTAGTTCCCCTTGATTAATATTCTATTATAGTACAATTAGTTTTTGCACTAGTTTAAATGTTGTGCCCCCCGTGCTAGAGGGTGTTCATGTTAAAGGTCCCTCTACAGTTGAAACTGTTAAAAAGATAAGGCCCATAGTGCTGTCCTGGCAAAATTTTCCTTATTGCACCCTGCAAGGCGTTAGCTGTCATTATTACCCCATAAGGTGTAGAAGAGAAGGATGTAAAACTCCATTTATTTCATTTCTATTATAAACAGTCCATCTTCATTAGCCCATTAGGTGTAGAAGAGTAGGATGTAAAACTCCACTCATCTCATTTCTATTACAAACAGTCTGTCTTGATTAGCCCATAAGTTGTAGAAGAGTAGGACGTAAAACTCCACTCATGAGTGATATGAAATGTAGTAAAAAATGTTTTGGCAACCTATATAATAAAATATGGAATGGTCCAGATGTAGGTTTGTTTTTGAGGTTAGAGAATATTAGTCCTAATAAACCGATAAGATATCGAACGGAAGATTCGGTTAGAAATATTTTTATTTAGAAGACTGGAGAGAGATTATTTTTCTAACCTTGATAATGTAACAGGATATATAATAAAGATAAGGGCTAGTCCAGTTAAAGCAGTAATTAATAAATGATAAAAAGTGATTAAAAATGATTAAGAGGGTTCGTAAGGTATAATTTATAAATTATCAGTTGACTGGGTATAAAGTATAGTTTGATCTAGGTTGACTGATATTTATTCTTGAAGAATTTAGTAATTATATTGAATCAGTATATGTCATTATTTCTTTACTTGGAACCTTCTGAAGTCATGCCGAATTGACAAACCTAGTTTCACAGTTGTATCTGGTCTGCCTACCCATATATCTGCTCTGCCTACCCATATATCTGGTCTGCCTACCCATATATCTGGTCTGCCTACCCATATATCTGGTCTGCCTACCCTTGTATCTGGTCTGCCTACCCATATATCTGGTCTGCCTACCCTTGTATCTGGTCTGCCTACCCTTGTATCTGGTCTGCCTACCCTTGTATCTGGTCTGCCTACCCATATATCTGGTCTGCCTACCCATTTTATCTGGTCTGCCTACCCTTGTATCTGGTCTGCCTACCCTTGTATCTGGTCTGCCTACCCTTGTATCTGGTCTGCCTACCCTTGTATCTAGTCTGCCTACCCTTGTATCTGGTCTGCCTACCCATTGTATCTGGCAAACTGCCTACCCTTATATACATGGTCTGCCACCTGATGTCTGCCTACCCATGTATCTGGTCTGCCTACCTTGTATCTGGTCTGCCTACCCTTGTATCTGGTCTGCCTACCCATGCTATTAGACAAACTCAAGTATAATATAAACCATGTTTCCACTGAGAATTTTGAAGTAAAGCTAGCTTTAAAGCCAACTTTATTGTTGAAAATGGATATTCTGGTTTCTGAACCACTTTAGTCTTGGTCAAAAAGTTGCACATTATTGACAGCTCTACCGATGTGGCGCGTGTGACCGATAAACTGGTACACTTCAGTTGCCTAACGAGAAAAGGCCGGCTTTTTGCCTTTCCACTGTGATTAAAAAGCTGCCTTTTTTTGCTCCCAATAAATTGCTGAATGCAGAAAGGGAGTTTTTTGATTCCCTAACATAACGGTTCAGCAAGTAAACCGGGGGAGATACACAAAACCTAGCTTAAAGCTAAGTTGACAGAGCTAGTCAAAACATTTTCAATAAGTGTGAAATTCTGGGGCTAAATTCTAGACATAAAGTATATCACCTTGAAGTAAACCTTAATTTTACTGACTGTAGCTGGTTTAGGTGTAACAGTTTAATATATAAATTATATTCTAGTCCCAGCTGACAGCCTAAACCTTATCAATATAATATATAATTAATATTCGACCAGATTAGTTTATAGTTCCTCGTTATTTTTTTATACTCTCTACCACCACAGTTTCACTCAACAATTTTTTATATTCAGGAATTTCCTGGATTTTTCCAGACTTTCTATATTTTTGATAGGATTGTGGCTAAGATTTAACAGTGGTTTTGTGTTCAATGATTTTGTAGATTTGTTTTACAGTGGTTTTATAAATCAACGGTTTTATAATTCAACGGTTTTATAAATCAACGGTTTTATAAATCAACGGTTTTATAATTCATAGAAACTTCCTGGTAGTGATTAATAAAATTTCGGCTAACGAAGTGGTTGTGGTAATTTACAAAGAATTTAATTTGTTCTACCGTAGTTTTATAAACCAGTGGTTTTGCTATCTACAGTTCTACTCTAGCTTTGGATTTTGGAAATTCTTGGATTTTGCTTAGTTTTTGATAGGATTGTGGCAAACTTTTTACAGGCGGTGGTTTAACGTTGGTGTTTAAGTTCCAAGATTTAGATAGGGTCTACGGGGTGATAACGGCTATCAGGCCTACTCTCGGAAACACTGCCACAGGGACAGTGAGGAGAATTTAAACCCATGGGAAAGAGAATTATTAAAGGATTTATTTCTGGATATCACTTGACGTCTTTTAATTTTACTTTAACATTTTTAGAAGTTTTATTTTATGGTTATTTTTGATTTTTAGGAAAATTCATAATTTGTTAGTTTGTGAATCTAAAAGTGTCATTACTATACATGGAGTAAATTCAGGTGTTTAAAGTTAAGTTATTTTGGGGATGTTATTTTTTCGGAAGTTGGAGAAAATTTATTCTGGTTTTGAAGTGATCAACAAATTGGGTCAGAATATTAAACGTACCAGACTAAACGCTGATTAAAATGATATTTTTAAATATTTAAATGTTTTTATATCATTTAAAGATAAATTTAAAATATACAAAATCTGGAGAAAGATCTAAAGATATTCTGCTGATTTATTGAAAACATTTTCTGATAAAAAAAAATTATTTTCAGTTAATACAAGTTTAATTTTAAACCAAGGAAATTGTATTTTTGTCAACGATTTTAAGATGTATAGTGGTCTGTTCCTGTTTTTTTAAAAAAAAGATGAAATTTGTTGGATATTGACAAGCATTTTAATTTTATCAGATCTTTTGACCCTTTTCTTATTTAATTTCTGCATCCATTTCAACGTGAGCTAATGTCAACAGAGTTTCACGGCCAAATTCAAAAGTTGAAATTTAACATTAAAGTATAAATCTATCAGGTTATGGAGAAAATTACGAAATTTTGTTAAAAATAAAAGATAAGAAAAAACAGTCATTCATTCATAAATAATTCCTCAATTTTTACCACCTATTTATATTTATCTGATAATCTCAAGTTGTTGAAGAAGACAACCATTATTTCTAAATTAATCTTAAAAAACTGGGTAAAGAAACTGATGTTGTAGTGCAGGAATTGTAGAAAGATTGTGTTAACATTCATGTTTTATTGGTAAGATAGCTGTTTAAGTGCAGTTTTAAGTTTTCTGGTTTGAGTGATGTTTCCTGATCTGTAAAAAATAATAATAAATTGTTTGATAGATTCTGGGGGTTGTAAGTTGATAATGTGAGGGTAATATTTTATGTCCTGTTGTAAAAGGTCACTAATTTTTGGAGGATTGATACCTGGGTTATAATTCCCTTTTTTGTCAAAAAACTTAACCTCTGTTTTGACGGTTTATGAGTTTGATTGTGGATTTTTAGGGTCAATTTCCATTCTTTCTGTCTGTATTATCCTAGGGCCATTTCTGGAACTTTGTATTGAAATTGATACAATAAAAAACCTGTAGATTTGTCACATTTTCTGTATCTGTTTTCAATGTTATTTTCTTGGACATTGCAAAATTCTTGCAAAACTGCAGGGTAATTTTTGTGTCCCAGATGATGCTGTTACATTCTGTATCATTGTGAAAGGTGATTTGTGAGTTACCTGCCGTAATAACGATATAATCTCAACATGAATCCACGCGGATCCAGAATCAATTTTATCAAACAACAGTAATCAACTTTTACATTTGTATCTTTTTGTTATGATTTTTTTTGTCACTGCCCAGATTGCTTGGGCTGACTTAATTCCTTTACAAATTCCAATAAAATTCCACGTTTACCAATATTGGAAGCTTGGCTGAAAATAAATAAAACAATTTTGGTCTGACAGAGATCAAAGGGCCATATACAGTGCTAGAACTTAATCTAAACCTTGACTCAAGTTGGACATAAGTAGATCTTCATGTATGCACAATTTAACTTTAAGAAAGTCATGATTACCTTTGACTTTCAAATGTATAAAAGGAAAGTTGTTTATCCCAACTTCTTTAAGTTAGATTTTAGCCAAAGTTCAACTTTAGTCAAGGTCAGAACGCTGTTTACCCCCCTTAGAAGTTTACAGCTACTTCTGTAAAATAATTTGATATGAATTGTATTTGAAGAAATACTTGGTTTATGAACCTATTTATATTTCTAGTTAATAATAATTTATAGATTCATTCTAGATTCTAGTCTTGATATTATTATATTTTATACCCGGAGTAAAAGACAATATTTATTTATTTATAGATTATTATTACAAGCTGGTATGGATATCAACAGAACCACCCCTAAAGGTACCTGTCTACATGAGGCAGCTCTCTCTGGTAAAATAGAGGTTGTTAAATTACTATTAGATGTAAGTATGATTTAACTAAACCCCCTCCCCCAACAACTTAACTCTGTCTTCCTTCACTGGAACGATCCGTCTTCATTAGCCCATTAGGTGCAGAAGAAAGATGTTATTAAATTAAAAAGTATTTCATGTAAGTAGAAGGTAACGTAAACCTCCATTCATTTCATTTATATTACAAACAGTCCATCTTCATTAGCCCATAAGGTGCAGAAGAGTAGGATGTAAAACTCATTTCATTTATTTCAAACTTGTCCATCTTCACCAACAGGGAATAGAGATTCTATAAACCTGACACTAGATCAGGATATTCAAAGGTAATTTACAGGATTAACATTCTCCTAAGATGAGAATTGTTTTCCACATATTTCTAACAATTATAACCCAGCACTTTACAAAACATGTTTAATGTACAAAATTCAGTAAAAAACCAGATTTGATGCTGAAACCTGATATACAATGGGGAGTATATTAGTTACAGATTGATATTATTGTTAAAATAAACACATATAGGTAACATGTGTTGTTTGATACACCTCTACACCTGTACCTCTACACCTGTACCTACAGTTTTACCTGTAGATTACCTACACTTCTACACCTACTCCCAGCTGATTGTCTGAAGACAAATTGATTGCAGGTTCACACTTTTATCATATTACCTAGACAATAAATATACTTAGAGTTAAATATATAATATATAATTTACAACAAATCACCTTTATTACAAATCACCTTTATTACAGATCACCTTTAATTTATTACAAATCACCTTTATTACAAAATGTACTACATTACTGACCAAACCAATATATCAAATGACAAAGGTTTGTTTTTATGTCTCATTTCCTGATAAGTAGATAATCTGTGAAGATTACAGATATCGATATCTTTTCAATTCTAATATCTCCTGTTAAACTGTATTTGGTCTACAGTTAGGTATTTAATCTTCGTGGAATCACTGGTCATATCTCCCCTGTCACCATGAAATTGATGCAGTTGAGACCTGTCTTTAGGCTGGTTGATCTCCTAATGTGGCTGATTGACCTCTGGTGAAGTCTGGTTGGACTAGTGATTTGAATTATACGGTAGTAACGGTTGTAAATAGGGAGATTTGTCTTCTCTTTGTCTTTGTTTCATCATGATAACGGTAGTACCAAGGGGAGTTAACTGTTCTCTGACCCTGTGGTTGTTCAGTATGTTTGAAAGTTGATATCAGTGTCTGTACATATTGTATCTATTAATATATAACAACAATAGACTGGGATAGGTACACATTCTCTAGTTGTTTATATAATACATACTGTATACATTGTTATAACCTTATAGCTTACAGTAGGGTGTAAAACTCCTCTCTATACATACTGTATACATTGTTATAGTCTTATAGCTTACAGTAGGGTGTAAAACTCCTCTCTATACATACTGTATACATTGTTATAACCTTATAGCTTACAGTAGGGTGTAAAACTCCTCTCTATACATACTGTATACATTGTTATAGTCTTATAGCTTACAGTAGGGTGTAAAACTCCTCTCTGGACATATTGTATACATTGTTATAGTCTTATAGCTTACAGTAGGGTGTAAAACTCCTCTCTATACATACTGTATACATTGTTATAACCTTATAGCTTACAGTAGGGTGTAAAACTCCTCTCTATACATACTGTATACATTGTTATAACCTTATAGCTTACAGTAGGGTGTAAAACTCCTCTCTATACATACTGTATACATTGTTATAGTCTTATAGCTTACAGTAGGGTGTAAAACTCCTCTCTAGACATACTGTATACATTGTTATAGTCTTATAGCTTACAGTAGGGTGTAAAACTCCTCTCTGGACATATTGTAAACATTGTTAAAGATATATACACAGGAAAATATTTCTGTTATAAATGTATTTTTTCCATGATTCACTTCTCACCCAAAAAATGGTCGTTGAATTGTCCAGCAATTTGTAGAAGGTCATCATTTAAGGTGTATTGTCCTTCCTCTAGTAGATTGAAGCAGGTTGGAGGGACTGACATGAGAAAAGTTTTCAGTCAGATGGGACAATAAATCTATGCCCCGTGTGCTACAGGCTGTGCATGTTAAAGATCCCTCGACAGTTTGAAATCGTAAAAAGAGTAAAAACAAATCGGTGGTCCTGGCAAAATTTCCCTCATAGCACACTGCATGGAGTTGCCTGTCTTCATTAGCCCGTTAGGTGTAGAAGAGCAGGATGTAAAGCTCCATTCATTGCTATTAGATTGAACTGGCTCATTGTGTCATTGTATGTACAGTTTTCACTCACCAACTTCACCATCTTCACTCACCAACTTCACCATCTTCACTCACCAACTACACCATCTTCACTCACCAACCTCACCATCTTCACTCACCAACTTCACCGTCTTCACTGCCAATTTACACCATCCCTCCCCAATTAAATCTTAAAAAGACCAAAAACAAATCTTCCTCAAAATTTTCCCCTTCATATCTTCACTCAGATACCCTGTCTTCACTCACCCTTAGGTGTACCAACTAGCATCTTACTAAACTCCCATTTCACTCCCCAAATTCACTCAAACTTCACCATTTATAAATACACTTTCACTTACCAACTCACCATCTTCACTCACCAATACACCATCTTCACTCACCAACACCATCTTCACTCACCAACCTCACCATCTTCACTCACCAACTTCACCATCTTCACTCACCAACTTCACCATCTTCACTCACCAACTACACCATCTTCACTCACCAACTTCACCATCTTCACTCACCAACTACACCATCTTCACTCACCAACTACACCATCTTCACTTACCAACTTCACCATCTTCACTCACCAACCTCACCATCTTCACTCACCAACTTCACCATCTTCACTCACCAACTACACCATCTTCACTTACCAACTCACATCTTCACTCACCAACTCACATCTTCACTCACCAACTACACCATCTTCACTCACCAACTTCACCATCTTCACTCACCAACTACACCATCTTCACTTACCAACTTCACCATCTTCACTACCAACTTCACCATCTTCACTCACCAACTCACCATCTTCACTCACCAACTACACCATCTTCACTCACCAACTTCACCATCTTCACTCACCAACTCACTATCTTCACTCACCAACTTCACCATCTTCACTCACCAACTTCACCATCTTCACTTACCAACTACACCATCTTCACTCACCAACTACACCATCTTCACTCACCAACTTCACCATCTTCACTCACCAACTTCACCATCTTCACTCACCAACTTCACCATCTTCACTCACCAACTTCACCGTCTTCACTCACCAACTACACCATCTTCACTCACCAACTCACCATCTTCACTCACCAACTCACCATCTTCACTCACCAACTTCACCATCTTCACTCACCAACTACACCATCTTCACTCACCAACTTCATCTTCACTCACCAACTCACTATCTTCACTCACCAACTACACCATCTTCATTCACCAACTACACCATCTTCACTCACCAACTACATTATTTTCACTCACCAACTACACCATCTTATACTGTTATCATCTTGGTATACTGTAAATAGTTCATAATGAAATTCCTGGGTTATCTATCTATGTTTAGAAGTAGTAGAAATATTTGTGAATGGAGTAGAGTTTAATGGCTGCCACGAAATTTACCATTTTTCAGCCGATATCAGACTGCTGTCATTCAGCTTTTAGTGGAATGGTTGTACTGATAGATAGATAGATAGGGTGTTAGTTAGAACGCCTACTCATTAATCAGGATGTCTTGTAGGTAACTAGGCGCCTAGTAATTTATCAGGGTGTCTTGTAGGTAACTAGGCCCCTATTCATTAAGCAGGGGTCTTGTAGGTAACTAGGCACCTACTCATTAATCAGGAGGTCTTGTAGGTAACTAGGCCCCTACTCATTAATCAGGGTGTCTTGTAGGTAACTAGGCACCTACTCATTAATCAGGATGTCTTGTAGGTAACTAGGCACCTACTCATTAATCAGGGTGTCTTGTAGGTAACTAGGCCCTACTCATTAATCAGGATGTCTTGTAGGTAACTAGGCCCCTACTCATTAATTCAGGATAGGTCATGTTTTTAGGTAACTAGGCCCCTACTCATTAATCAGGATGTCTTGTAGGTAACTAGGCGCCTAGTAATTTATCAGGGTGTCTTGTAGGTAACTAGGCCCCTACTCATTAATCAGGATGTCTTGTAGGTAACTAGGCCCCTACTCATTAATCAGGATGTCTTGTAGGTAACTAGGCGCCTAGTAATTTATCAGGAGGTCTTGTAGGTAACTAGGTCCCTACTCATTAATCAGGAGGTCTTGTACATAACTAGGCGCCTACTCATTAATCAGGGTGTCTTGTAGGTAACTAGGCGCCTAGTCATTAATCAGGATGTCTTGTAGGTAACTAGGCACCTACTCATTAATCAGGGTGTCTTGTAGGTAACTAGGCCCTACTCATTAATCAGGGTGTCTTGTAGGTAACTAGGCACCTACTCATTAATCAGGAGTGTCTTGTAGGTAACTAGGCCCTACTCATTAATCAGGATGTCTTGTAGGTAACTAGGCACCTACTCATTAATCAGGGTGTCTTGTAGGTAACTAGGCCCCTACTCATTAATCAGGGTGTCTTGTAGGTAACTAGGCTCCTACTCATTAATCAGGAGGTCTTGTTTGGTTTAACTAGTCGGTGCCTACTCATTAATCAGGGTGTCTTGTAGGTAACTAGGCCCTACTCATTAATCAGGGTGTCTTGTAGGTACTAGGCCCCTACTCATTAATCAGGAGGTCTTGTAGGTAACTAGGCCCTACTCATTAATCAGGATGTCTTGTAGGTAACTAGGCCCTACTCATTAATCAGGGTGTCTTGTAGGTAACTAGGCACCTACTCATTAATCAGGGTGTCTTGTAGGTAACTAGGCACCTACTCATTAATCAGGGTGTCTTGTAGGTAACTAGGCACCTACTCATTAATCAGGATGTCTTGTAGGTAACTAGGCCCTACTCATTAATCAGGGTGTCTTGTAGGTAACTAGGCCCCTACTCATTAATCAGGGTGTCTTGTAGGTAACTAGGCACCTACTCATTAATCAGGGTGTCTTGTAGGTAACTAGGCACCTACTCATTAATCAGGGTGTCTTGTAGGAACTAGGCCCTACTATTAATCAGGGTGTCTTGTAGGTAACTAGGCCCCTACTCATTAATCAGGGTGTCTTGTAGGTAACTAGGCCCTACTCATTAATCAGGGTGTCTTGTAGGTAACTAGGCACCTACTCATTAATCAGGGTGTCTTGTAGGTAACTAGGCCCCTACTCATTAATCAGGATGTCTTGTAGGTAACTAGGCCCCTACTCATTAATCAGGGTGTCTTGTAGGTAACTAGGCCCCTACTCATTAATCAGGGTGTCTTGTAGGTAACTAGGCACCTACTCATTAATCAGGGTGTCTTGTAGGTAACTAGGCACCTACTCATTAATCAGGGTGTCTTGTAGGCACCTAGTCATTAATCAGAATATATCTTGTAGGAAACTAGGTGCCTACTCCTTATTAGGGTGCCTTATAGGTAACTAGGCGCCAAGTCATTATTCTGGAGTTGCTGAGTTCCTGACTGCTCATTAATTAGGAGGTCTTGTAGGTAACTAGGCGCTGAGGGTTAAAATCCTTCAAAAACAACAATCAATATTTTGATATATTATAAAAAAAAAAAAACTGTAACCCCAGGCGTATTTGTAATAAGTTTTGGATAATAAGGCAGGAACAGGGACCCTAGTCTCCAAAACTAAGTAACCTAAAATGCAGTTTTTAGGAAATACAGTAATCTGAAATAGAATATCTTTTGGTGAATTAGGCGCCAAGAGTTGAAGTCCCTTGTTAGGCATAGAAACTTATTAAACACTGTGTTGAAATCCTGAACCTCAATATATTGATATTTCTATCTGTTACTCCTCTTTTAAGAAAAACCTCAAATCAAATTTGTAGATCAAGTTTTTAAGCCATGAAGATTTATTTTGTGTATTTCATTGGACTGAGATTTTAATAATTTAAGGTCAGTACAATTTGAAGAAATAATTTGTTAAGTTGGAGCCCATTTGGTTTGAAAGATAAGCTATGACCGCTATCTTTATAAAATATATCGTACTAAAAACTATTCTAGATTAGATTAGAGTTATCTCCCACTAACATAACGTCTTTACCCAGTTCTTAGATCTGGTGATTTATTATAAATATAATAGATTTCCATGGTAAATAGTTATACTGACTTTATCAAGGTGTACCAACAGTTTTATTTCTCCAACAAAAAAAAAAAATATAAAAATTGCTGTAGTATTTTGGTATAAATTTGAGAAATTGGATCCAATGAAGATTATAATTCTACCAGTAATCAGTTATCTGGTTTTATTATTTGAAAAAAAAGTATTTTCTCTGCTTTTTAAGGGCTGTTTTCACTAGAGTAATATCTCTACATCAACCAAAGGTTAGTCCGGGGTCAGTTGTTCACAGTCGAAAAACTCTTAGGTCGAATCAAGGGCTGCACTAGAGTTGCCGACACCATACTTTACTAGGGTTGAACTCCAATTAGACCAGGGTTCAGCAGTTGATGCCCAGAACTGAATTGGCTACAACCATGTCATTGGTTGCCAAGGCTTCACTAGACCTAGCAGACTGTCCTCGTTACAGAACAAAGTTGACCAGAATTATAAACTTAGAACTCAACTGGGTCAGTTAATCTGTGGGTTAAGTCAAACTTATATAAACGAAGTCTTTAGTAAGCTATTGCTGCAACATTTCTCTCCGGTAGAAATACAAACCTGCATTTATTTAACAACATTTTAGAAACATTTATTTTCTCTTCCGTTACCTGTTGATATGACAACTCGTTGAGTTAAAAATCTGTAGAAATCTCTGTAATGTTGTGTTGACTGACAGACACAGTTGATTCAAGCTAATTTTCTAAATTTTCACACCTGTGTTTCTGTAAGTAGACGGAATATTTGTTAGGTGTTTGATATTACAGTACACGTATAATTTCTGTTACCGAGTTTACACTATAAAATACCCTGCTCTTCCTGGTAGCATGACATTTACAAAATTTCTACCAGAATATGACGTTTCCTGTTAATTTTTTATTATGAAGACTTCAGATTAGTGAATTGCTGTCAAGTTTTTGGTCAGAGGAAATATGATTGTTCATTCCTTTGTCAAATAAATTAGAAACTGGCAGAACTGATCGAAATAAAACAAACTTCAATTTTAGGTTTCTTTCTTTCACATTTTCTGAGGTTGATTATACCTGATAAATATATACTCATATCGACCATTCTTGAGAATTTATATTTTATGTTCATTCTAAGACGCACAATCCCTTTAAAGAATAAAATAGAAGTCTTACTTATTGACACAGTGTAACAACAATTAAAATACGGTTGTAATAATTACATTAGGAATGTAGAACCATCATGTTACTATTTATAACCCATGTTTAATGTCTCTATGACAATACAGGTACATTACATGTACTGAGTGTATTACATTGTTTATTGAAGCATGCTGGGATAGGAGCGTTAAGTTAAATTACTCCATCATCATCGTGGTAAACTCGTTAAATCAAGAATGTTAATTAGCGGAAAATAATTCTCCAATATTTCCCTGAATTTTATCAACATGTAGATCTCTGTATTTTACCTGAACATGTTAACGCTGTTATATTTTACCTTTACAATTACATGCGCTGTTTTTTTTTCAAATGAAATTTAACATTTTTGCTTGTAAGAATTTGTAAAGACTAAGAAATCTCTTGACTTGATGGTGTTTAATTGGACACATCAGTAGACTTATTATTGTTTTCACTACGTAACTGCTGTAGGATATTAAGCAGAAGATAGCATATTGTGATCCTATATTTATCCCTTGACAACTTTTTACTTTTGCCAGGTTTTGAATAGAATATCTCATTATTTAGAATGTCCATAACAGTACAAAGTGATATCCATGAAATTTTTGCCACTATATATTTTCTGCCTAGTTTTAAGTTAAAATCTTACGACATACAGTGCAAATTGATCTGGATGAAATTTTAGCAACTATTTATATTTAAAACTATCAAGAAATATCTAGACCGACATCAACATAACCCTACTAATTTTTGCAATTTCCATCTGTCAAGGGATCTTATAGAAATCTAAAAGTGATAGAAGGTTTTTTGTTAAGGTAGATGGAGTAGAAGACTGGAGAAGGAAGTGAAGTATTTTTATTGCTATTTTAATAATTTTCTGTATTAAGTAGGTATTAGAAGTTAAGATAAATATTATTTTATGTTGTTTTACCTTTAACCCACCATTAACCTACTACCAGCCTTATTCCTGGTAGACAAATATCAGTTTGATGCCTTCTAATAGACTATTAGTGTCTATAGAATCTACAGGAATCACTACTTCCGTCTGGTAGTTAGTTCTATCCAGAGAGTAGGGTCTCTATATCTTTAGAATATTTCATAATTGCCCTACATGAACTATAAACAGTAAGGAAATAGGGAAGCTCTTTTTCTCTCTCAGCGGCTCAGCATTTTGGATTTTCATCTTATTTTGGTAAAAATATGAAAAAAAGGAGCATTTCAATGTTAGATTAGAAGTAGGGAGGTAACCAAAAAACCAGGGGTAGTAGGGTAGTAAGATGTTAGTGAAGGATAAGATTAGAAGTAGGGAGGTACCCAAAACACCAGGGGTAGTAGGGTAGTAGATGTTAGAAGATACAATTGAGTAGGGTACCTACTTAAACACCAGGCATGGGTAAGTCAGTAGATAGATGAATGATTATCTCACCAGTGAGTAGATTTAGTCAAGAATCTAGATGGATGATTCCTTCTTTCTTAAACAGGTTAATGTATGTAATAAAGTATCAAAATATAATTAAAAATTAAATGTTGGTATCCTTGGCATTAAGACAGGTAATAGATACGTGGTGTAAAGAGATTAAGATGGTGACTGTAGGATCTCCTAACCCTGGTATAGACAGTATGATGATTACAGTGTTTATCAAGAGATCTAGTTGGACTGTATTGTTTATCTCCTGGTTTAAGACAGTATGATGATTACAGTGTTGTATCAAGAGATCTAGTTGGACTGTATTGTTTATCTCCTGGTTTAAGACAGTATGATGATTACAGTGTTGTATCAAGAGATCTAGTTGGACTGTATTGTTTATCTCCTGGTTTAAGACAGTATGATGATTACAGTGTTGTATCAAGAGATCTAGTTGACTGTATTGTTTATCTCCTGGTTTAAGACAGTATGATGATTACAGTGTTGTATCAAGAGATCTAGTTAGACTGTATTGTTTATCCCTGGTTTAAGACAGTATGATGATTACAGTGTTGTATCAAGAGATCTAGTTAGACTGTATTGTTTATCTCCTGGTTTAGGAAAGTATGATGATTACAGTGTTGTATCAAGAGATCTAGTTGGACTGTATTGTTTATCACCTGGTTTAAGACAGTATGATGATTACAGTGTTGTATCAAGAGATCTAGTTGGACTGTATTGTTTATCACCTGGTTTAAGACAGTATGATGATTACAGTGTTGTATCAAGAGATCTAGTTGGACTGTATTGTTTATCACCTGGTTTAGACAGTATGATGATTACAGTGTTGTATCAAGAGATCTAGTTAGACTGTATTGTTTATCTCCTGGTTTAAGACAGTATGATGATTACAGTGTTGTATCAAGAGATCTAGTTGGACTGTATTGTTTATCTCCTGGTTTAAGACAGTATGATGATTACAGTGTTGTATCAAGAGATCTAGTTGGACTGTATTGTTTATCTCCTGGTTTAAGACAGTATGATGATTACAGTGTTGTATCAAGAGATCTAGTTGGACTGTATTGTTTATCTCCTGGTTTAAGACAGTATGATGATTACAGTGTTGTATCAAGAGATCTAGTTGGACTGTATTGTTTATCTCCTGGTTTAAGACAGTATGATGATTACAGTGTTGTATCAAGAGATCTAGTTGGACTGTATTGTTTATCTCCTGGTTTAAGACAGTATGATGATTACAGTGTTGTATCAAGAGATCTAGTTGGACTGTATTGTTTATCACCTGGTTTAAGACAGTATGATGATTACAGTGTTGTATCAAGAGATCTAGTTGGACTGTATTGTTTATCTCCTGGTTTAAGACAGTATGATGATTACAGTGTTGTATCAAGAGATCTAGTTGGACTGTATTGTTTATCACCTGGTTTAAGACAGTATGATGATTACAGTGTTGTATCAAGAGATCTAGTTGGACTGTATTGTTTATCACCTGGTTTAAGACAGTATGATGATTACAGTGTTGTATCAAGAGATCTAGTTGGACTGTATTGTTTATCTCCTGGTTTAAGACAGTATGATGATTACAGTGTTGTATCAAGAGATCTAGTTGGACTGTATTGTTTATCTCCTGGTTTAAGACAGTATGATGATTACAGTGTTGTATCAAGAGATCTAGTTGGACTGTATTGTTTATCTCCTGGTTTAAGACAGTATGATGATTACAGTGTTGTATCAAGAGATCTAGTTGGACTGTATTGTTTATCTCCTGGTTTAAGACAGTATGATGATTACAGTGTTGTATCAAGAGATCTAGTTGGACTGTATTGTTTATCTCCTGGTTTAAGACAGTATGATGATTACAGTGTTGTATCAAGAGATCTAGTTAGACTGTATTGTTTATCTCCTGGTTTAAGACAGTATGATGATTACAGTGTTGTATCAAGAGATCTAGTTAGACTGTATTGTTTATCACCTGGTTTAAGACAGTATGATGATTACAGTGTTGTATCAAGAGATCTAGTTGGACTGTATTGTTTATCTCCTGGTTTAAGACAGTATGATGATTACAGTGTTGTATCAAGAGATCTAGTTGGACTGTATTGTTTATCTCCTGGTTTAAGACAGTATGATGATTACAGTGTTGTATCAAGAGATCTAGTTAGACTGTATTGTTTATCTCCTGGTTTAAGACAGTATGATGATTACAGTGTTGTATCAAGAGATCTAGTTGGACTGTATTGTTTATCACCTGGTTTAAGACAGTATGATGATTACAGTGTTGTATCAAGAGATCTAGTTGGACTGTATTGTTTATCTCCTGGTTTAAGACAGTATGATGATTACAGTGTTGTATCAAGAGATCTAGTTAGACTGTATTGTTTATCTCCTGGTTTAAGACAGTATGATGATTACAGTGTTGTATCAAGAGATCTAGTTGGACTGTATTGTTTATCTCCTGGTTTAAGACAGTATGATGATTACAGTGTTGTATCAAGAGATCTAGTTGGACTGTATTGTTTATCTCCTGGTTTAAGACAGTATGATGATTACAGTGTTGTATCAAGAGATCTAGTTGGACTGTATTGTTTATCACCTGGTTTAAGACAGTATGATGATTACAGTGTTGTATCAAGAGATCTAGTTGGACTGTATTGTTTATCTCCTGGTTTAAGACAGTATGATGATTACAGTGTTGTATCAAGAGATCTAGTTAGACTGTATTGTTTATCTCCTGGTTTAAGACAGTATGATGATTACAGTGTTGTATCAAGAGATCTAGTTGGACTGTATTGTTTATCTCCTGGTTTAAGACAGTATGATGATTACAGTGTTGTATCAAGAGATCTAGTTAGATTGTATTGTTTATCTCCTGGTTTAAGACAGTATTTATAGTTTAATGGTTGACAGATTATATTAGTACTATAATATATTATTTACTGTCCATACCTGACTGGTTTATTACCCTGGACCTTCATCACCTCATACCATCTCTTGTTATTTCTTACTTCATTTCACACTTATTAACTCTAGATAACATTGAATGGAGTTTTACATCCTATTTTACCTGCTGTAGATCTTGATAGTGCTATTTGCAGTAAACGGAACTTGCCAGACATCAATGATGGGAACAGGTTTTCTAATCATTTACAAGTATGTTTTAAAAGTGGTCTTTGAAGGACAAGAAACTTCAAGTACTTTGGAAATAAATTGTGTGACTTAAAAGAAAGAATATAAAAAATATAAACTAAAAATATAAGTTAAAAAAATTATTGAATTTGATGTTGATCTTGATAAGGACATCTACATCTATATTATCTGTCTAGATGCTTTTCCCATGACAGCCCCTCCGACCTGTATCACTGACATGGAGAAAAAACATGATTAAAATATCTGAAAGTTAATTTCGACGTTTGTCAGGAGACTTATGTTGGTGAGAAAGCTTCTAACATACTGAGCTACCGCGGCTCCCATATATCAATAGAAGATGTGAGATGTAATATATAGTATTACATGGTATATAACATCTATTAAACATTGTAACAGTCTGTAGTACTTAGTTTATTCTTCTATATCTACTATATATACTATATATACTATATATATACTACTTACAGGTTTCACTCAAAAACTAGTCCTTATTTTATACCTGTCATAGACTTCTAGTATCTTATATTACTGAATCAATGTTCACTTACAACTTACAACTACATATTGGATATACAGTGATGGAACCATAAAGGCACTGGTCCAGATCAAATGTAATCTAACAAGGTTTGAACTGTGAACATGCACTTTGAAATATGTTCTATTACAACTTTGTGATATATTGCGGTAATTTCTGATACATTGTGGTATTTTGTGATAATTTCTAGTACATAGTAACACCTAGTGATAGTTTGTAGTATGTTATAGTAGGTAGTATATATATATGTATATGAACTAGAGAATATATTACTATGAGTTACAACTAGTCAACTATAAATTACTGAATGAATGTTAACAGGAGTTGAGCTATGTTGAGGTACTAGTGTAGTAATTTGTGATACATTCAACTCTGAGAGATTTACAGGAACTGTTTAAGATGGATATTGTTAAAACAGTGTTTAGTTTTACTTCATGATACATAGAGGTTTCTTTCTAATTACTTAGTTTTATAATATTTCTTAGCAAGTTCTTTTATATGAATGGATTGAACTTGGTGATAATTTGTGGAACATAGTATAACATGGTTTGATGTTGTTTCAATTTGTACTTGGTGATAATTTGTGGAACATAGTATAACATGGTTTGATGTTGTTTCAATTTATACTTGGTGATAATTTGTGGAACATAGTATAACATTGTTTGATGTTGTTTCAATTTGTACTTGGTGATAATTTGTGGAACATAGTATAACATAGTTTGATGTTGTTTAATTTGATACTTGGTGATAATTTGTGGAACATAGTAAAACTAGTTTATGTTGTTTCAATTTGTACTTGGTGATAATTTGTGGAACATAGTATAACATAGTTTGATGTTGTTTAATTTGTACTTGGTGATAATTTGTGGAAATAGTATAAATAGTTTATGTTGTTTAATTTATACTTGGTGATAATTTGTGGAATAGTACAACATAGTTTGATATTGTTTCAATTTTACTTGGTGATAATTTGTGGAACATAGTAAACATGTTTGATGTTGTTTCAATTTGTACTTGGTGATAATTTTGGAATAGTAACAAGATTGCAATGATGGGTATTAATGTAAACAGTTGATGTTGTTTAATGTATATACTTGGTGATAATTTGGAACATGTAAACTGTTTGATTTGTTTCAATTTGTACTTGGTGATAATTTGTGCAACATAGTATCAACATGTTTGATATTGTTTAATTTGTACTTGGTGATAATTTGTGGAAATAGTAAACTAGTTTATGTTGTTTAATTTGTACTTGGTGATAATTTGTGGAATAAGTACAACATAGTTTGATGTTGTTTTAATTTATACTTGGTGATAATTTGTGAACATGTATAACATAGTTTGATGTTGTTTTATTTGTACTGGTGATAATTTGTGGAACATAGTATCATGTTTGAATGTTGTTTCAATTTTACTTGGTGATAATTTGTGGAACATAGTATAACATAGTTTGATGTTGTTTCAATTTGTACTTGGTGATAATTTGTGGAACATAGTATAACATAGTTTGATGTTGTTTTAATTTGTACTTGGTGATAATTTGTGGAACATAGTATAACATGGTTTGATGTTGTTTCAATTTGTACTTGGTGATAATTTGTGGAACATAGTAAACATTGTTGATGTTGTTTCAATTTGTACTTGGTGATAATTTGTGGAACATAGTATAACATTGTTTGATGTTGTTTCAATTTGTACTTGGTGATAATTTGTGGAACATAGTATAACATGATGTTGTATGTAATATAGAAACAGGTTCAGTGCTAGTATATGTGTATGTAGAAACATGTAATGTCGTATAAAAACTTGTGTAGTTTAGAAGTGATGTATGTGTTATGATGTATAAATCCTATCAGTGAGATATACTCTATACAATATAAGGAATATACCAAGTTAATTTCACTATATTCTCAGATAAATTCTACCTCTAATGATATATAAATCTGTAATTTGACTCAGTTTATTTAATAGAAGATTGAATCTGGGGATATTAAAGATTTTGTTATTGTAATACTGTGATATTTTAATGTGTTTTAAATGTGTTATTAGAAGGATATGGCTAATAGTGTATCAATACAGATTTATATTCTATAAGGGATTCAAATAGAAGTGTTATTGGTACAAGAGTTATGTTGAAATGTTAGTGATTCTGTTTTTGTCAGGAATGGTGTTGATTGAATAATCAGAGATTGCAGAGATTCCAGACTGATATTGTCTAAAACATCAGGAATTTACTAGGCGTTATCTTTTACCTTCTTATAATTGAATAATTGTCGACAAATTCTCAGTTAATTTGGAACCAGACTACAAAGAACTATTGTCTTATATTGCCATATTTTTTATTAAAAAGTTTTGGCAGGGACGGCAAGTTACGTGTAAGTTTTGTATAAGTATCACATTCTGTATGTTAGCAGCTGATATGTCATTTATCTGGTTATTCTGAACATGTAGTATGGTTTCTGATCTCAATGAGCATTTGAAAGTCCCGATGAACTTGAATAAATCATCTTCACTCATAATTCCTGTCGACCCAGCTGTAAATGGGTACGGAAAATCCGAGAAAGATTAATATGCCAAGAGGTTTGGCCAAGCTGGTAGAAAGGATCATTTACTGTGAACCTATGTTGTTATCCTTGTAAAATATAGTTGTTTCATTCTTTTCTTCTCTTTAATGTCAGAAACAATTCACAATAACAATTTTTTACAGGAATTATTAGTTGATCTTGTGAATTCTCAGATGTTATTCTATGAATACCTGTCATTCTGACCTTGACCAGTGCTTTTATAGGATAGTATCTCAGATAATAACACTTTGTACCACATCCCGAGTATAATATCTGAAGTATTATTTGTTGAATAGATATCACCATGTTGATTAACCCATGTCAATTAGAAAACGAAGTTAGAAAGATTAGGAAGATGTTTTTGATGTTCGTTAAGAATTAATTAGTGTGAATATTTCTACCTGTGTGTCATGTCAAGTTGTAAATTAGTTCTCTTCAACCATCGTGATATCTGAATTCCTGTTATCTTTGTGAGAGAGATTCTGTAGAGTGGTGAGATTCTGTTTATTTTTGTTCCTTATATGTCTACTTTCACTTTGACTTTGTTTCTATAGGAATATTTTAATAGGAACTTTTCTCTAAAAGCATTATTCTTAATAATTTGTTCATGAGTTCTGAACATTTTGATGGAGGTGCCCTCAATTACTTACAACTGTCTTGCTTAGCCCATAGGGTTCAGATGAGTAGGAAATAAAACTTTTTTTCCATAACTAACATGGTCAGTACATGGCTTGCCTGTCTTCATTAGCCCATTAGGTACAGAAGAGTAGAATGTAAAACTCTATTCATTTCATTTCTATTACAAACAGTCTATCTTCATTAGCCCATTAAGTGCAGAAGAGTAAGATGTAAAACTCCATTCATTTCATTTCTATTACAAACAGTCTCTTCATTAGCCATAGGTGCAGAAGAGTAGGATGTAAAACTCCATTCATTTCATTTCTATTACAAACAGTCCATCTTCATTAGCCTATTAGGTGCAGAAGAGTAAGATGTAAAACTCCATTCATTTCAGATTGTCTACTGTAAAAATTGAGGGAAAATTTCTGAACCAAATTTCTAAAAGATTTCTGTCCAAAGTATGAAAGTAACATGACATAGAAATCAAGGACAATCTTCAACATGTGGTTTTCGTTCTAAGTTATATTTCCGTACTGAATGGTCTCAGATTTTTTTCGTTGACAAAAATTTGTTTTGAATAGTAAAGAATTTAAAGAATTTTTGCTCAGTGACGCTGGAACCCTGGAGTCTTAAAATCTAAATATTGGATTATATTTCTGTTAAATTTCACAGGTTTTTTTTGTGTGTATGCAAGCAGACGGTCTAATTATTGGGTGTGAATTATTCCCCTTTGGATTTAATTTCAGTTTCTTATCTTTATTACATGTTCGGGAAGAAAAACTGAGATAATTTTGAGATTTGTGAAATGTTTGTTTTTGTATATAAAGTATTTAAGTATAAACTGTGATGTTGGATGTTAAATATCTACTGGTTTAGTAATCTGAGAATAGTTCTAGACAATATTATGGAAATAAGGTTACTAATAAAGTTGTGAGGTAGGCTACTCTCATTGAAGTTATTTTAATGAAATAAAGTAATTTTTATCCATTTGCTGAAGAGTAGGATGTAAAACTCCTTCCATTTTGTTTCATTTGTTATCTATATATATAAATGAAAAAATGACTTAAACTCCTCCGTTGTGTCTCAAGGAAGCTGGATGACAGTTTAGTGAAGACTGCAGTATCAGAATCCAACTGGATGCAGGGTCTATTAATATATATAATTTGTCTAGTTATAAAGTTACAAATATTTAACTTTTCAACTCAGTTTACATGTGTTGTGTCAGATTAAATAATATTTTGGGTTGTGAAAGTTGAAGTCAATTGTTAATTTTAGTATTTATTTTAAATTCAGGAGAATTAAGTGATAGCGGTTTAAGACAATTGCTGGATCTCTGAGACTGACTTCTGAATTGTTCTTATCTTAAGCAGGATCCGGACCCAGTGCACCAAATTGCATTACAGACAACAATCCAACTCTCTACCCATTGAGCTCTATATTTCACTGTTAAAACTCAATTTCTGACAGGAATTAAAACTGACATTCATTCCTGGCATTCTCTACTGTTCCTGATATTGAAGTTTAATATATGTAATAGGATTTCAAACCTGGTGCCAAGACTTGATTTTTGATTAATGAGGTTAGGGTGGTTGAAACAGAAGGTACTGGCACTGGGTTAAAGTAATGTTCAGTAAGGTACAATAGTTCACATGTTAATACAGAAGGCACTGGTACAGGATTTTAGATCTGTTTAGTGATATTTGAATGTAAGGACAGTAGTAGTTATTGACAGTGGAGAAATTAGTAGTAATAGTATATATATATAGATTTACAGAAGCCAGGAACGAAATGTAGAAAGGTGCTGTAAATCTATA
Source organism: Nipponacmea schrenckii (assembly GCA_030562195.1). Classification (NCBI taxonomy): domain Eukaryota; kingdom Metazoa; phylum Mollusca; class Gastropoda; family Lottiidae; genus Nipponacmea; species Nipponacmea schrenckii. The sequence goes on from JAUJPP010000001.1 coordinate 1,204,945, forward strand.
TATATATATATACTATTATTACTAATAGCTGACTTACAGTTTAAACAGAAAACACTGGCACAGGATTAAATAACCGAAGACAGTGGCACAGGATTAAATAACCGAAGACAGTGGCACAGGATTCAAGTATTGCTAATATAAATGTTAAATCTTGAAATAGATATAGTTAAAATTATAGTAATTATTTTTGTGTAAAGCGGGAGTGAAATGGATCATAGAATTGGTGTAAACTAGAGAACTAGAAAGATGTATTTAGATGTGTAAAACTTCTTGTTTTAATACTGGAACTGATAAGGGATTGAGATTGCTTCAATAAATCACTGAACCTTTTATGTGAATTAAACAAGTTGATGTTATTTGGAATATGGGATGATATAAACCGTGTTATGATTCTAAAAATTGTATTCCATCTTTATTAGCCAATAGGGTGTAGAAGAGTAGAACATAAAACTCTATGCTTTAATTTCATAAAAAGTGATTGGAATGAAGTCAAACAGTGATTTTATTAAGGTGATTGTGTAAAATTAAAAATGGGGAATAAAGTGGAAGAGGAAGATGGAAAAACTGACACTGTGAAAGATCTACCTAGATAACAGACTTACCACCTATAAGTACCCTGAACCAATTCTTACCATGGTTAAAGAAATGTAACAATTACCATCTATAGGTCTTTTGGACAATAGTAAAAATAACTAGTTGAGTTAAATGTAATAACTCATCTCACTATATAGTTCCCAATGTAAAAGGTATATTTAAGACACATGTAAAGTTGGCGAACCCTGTAACAACCCCTTACCACTGTAATAGTTACAATGATAACAACTGTACCATGTATAGTACAATGTACTACTTTACCACTATATAGTATTTGGTACAATGTAACAAATTACACTGTATGGTTAAATGTAACAACTATCCACTATATAGTTACAATGAAAACAATTTACCACTGTATAGGTTGGCAATGTAACAACTTACCACTGTAATAGTTACAATGTAACAACTTACCACTGTATGGTTACAATGTTACAACTTATACTGTATAGTTACAATGTAACAACTTACCACTGTATAGTTACAATGTAACAACTTACCACTGTATAGTTACAATGTAACAACTTACCACTGTGTAGTTACAATGTAACAAATTACCACTGTATAGTTACAATGTAACAACTTACCACTGTATGGTTACAATGTAACAACTTACCACTGTATGGTTACAATGTAACAACTTACCACTGTATAGTTACAATGTAACAACTTACCACTGTGTAGTTACAATGTAACAACTTACCGCTGTATAGTTACAATGTAACAACTTACCACTGTATAGTTACAATGTAACAACTTACCACTGTATGGTTACAATGTAACAACTTACCACTGTGTAGTTACAATGTAACAACTTACCACTGTATAGTTACAATGTAACAACTTACCACTGTATAGTTACAATGTAACAACTTACCACTGTATGGTTACAATGTAACAACTTACCACTGTATAGTTACAATGTAACAACTTACCACTGTATAGTTACAATGTAACAACTTACCACTGTATAGTTACAATGTAACAACTTACCACTGTATGGTTACAATGTAACAACTTACCACTGTATGGTTACAATGTAACAACTTACCACTGTATGGTTACAATGTAACAACTTACCACTGTATAGTTACAATGTAACAACTTACCACTGTATAGTTACAATGTAACAACTTACCACTGTATAGTTACAATGTAACAACTTACCACTGTATAGTTACAATGTAACAACTTACCACTGTATAGTTACAATGTAACAAGTTACCACTGTATAGTTACAATGTAACAACTTACCACTGTATAGTTACAATGTAACAAGTTACCACTGTATAGTTACAATGTAACAAGTTACCACTGTGTAGTTACAATGTAACAAGTTACCACTGTATAGTTACAATGTAACAATTTACCACTGTATAGTTACAATGTAACAATTTACCACTGTATAGTTACAATGTAACAACTTACCACTGTATAGTTACAATGTAACAAGTTACCACTGTATAGTTACAATGTAACAATTTACCACTGTATAGTTACAATGTAACAACTTACCACTGTGTAGTTACAATGTAACAAGCTTACCACTGTATAGTTACAATGTAACAAGTTACCACTGTGTAGTTACAATGTAACAGTTCCCATTGTAACGACTTACCACTGTATAGTTACAATGTAACAATTTACCACTGTATAGTTACAATGTAACAACTTACCACTGTATAGTTACAATGTAACAATTTACCACTGTATAGTTACAATGTAACAAGTTACCACTGTATAGTTACAATGTAACAAGTTACCACTGTATAGTTACAATGTAACAACTTACCACTGTATAGTTACAATGTAACAAGTTACCACTGTGTAGTTACAATGTAACAAGTTACCACTGCGTAGTTACAATGTAACAAGTTACCACTGTATAGTTACAATGTAACAACTTACCACTGCATAGTTACAATGTAACAACTTACCACTGCATAGTTACAATGTAACAAGTTACCACTGTATAGTTACAATGTTACAACTTACCACTGTATAGTTACAATGTTACAACTTACCACTGTATAGTTACAATGTAACAACTTACCACTGTATAGTTACAATGTTACGACTTACCACTGTATAAAATATATTATTTACACATTTCTTCCCTTCTCTATTTTTAAATATTTTCTACATTTATTAACTTTATAATGTCATTATATAACTTACACACATTTTAGAAAATTTACAAGAAATTCTGGAAAAACGCAATAGAGACTAGGTTTCATCTAGTTTGAATGTGATAGAGAATACAGTTTTCATCTGATTTTAATGAAATTCGGTGTGAACATTTATATTGATGAATTAAGCCAAAATAATTTAGGAGTTTCTGTCTGTGTTAATACAGAAAATATACCTTAAAGTGGGCGTATCTTGCTATGAGCTGCTTGTTCTACCTTTAACATATCATTGGAATAGATGATTGAATGTATTTCTAATGATTTATTTATTTATTTATTTCAGTGTGGAATAGATGTGAATCGTCCTAACTCATACGACCAAACAGCTCTAGATATCGTCAATAAATTCACCACACATAAAGGTGCTAAGGAACTCAAACATATACTTAAAGGTAAGAATTTGCAATCCTAACATTCTATATTTTTCTTGCTAGCACCCATGTTTGGCAGCCCAAAATCATCGTGTCATCCAATTTTCATAGAAATAACAGACCTGAACCTAATCGGAGTCCATTAAATTACAACACCAGACTAAATCAGTTGAATGATGTAAAGGGTCATGATATTTTCCCATTTGAAACTATCGCAGTTCTTACATCATAGAAATTACAGACCTGAACCTAATTGAAGTCCATTAAATTACAACACCAGACTAAATAAGCTAAATGATGTAAAGGGTCGTGATATTTTCTGGTATAGCTCCTGATTCTGGTAACTTAGTTCAGACTGGTTCTTATATTCCATGTCTGGCTGTCAAGACTTCTAATATTGTTTCTGGCCTCCTTTAAGGAATTTATTGAGCTTTAATGTTCACGAATTTTATTAGAAGACTTCAGTTATGAATTGGAGTTGTTTCCCTTTTATCCCAACTTGGCTGTATGAGTTATGTTAAATACATTGTAATAGAAATATATCTGATACAGAATCTACCTGATAAAATATTTACCTTTTTATGATTGTGTTTAAATTACCTGGCATAATAATGTGTAAAAACAGGAATAAATTCTGTGGAATTCATAAAATTTGTTATTGGTGTTATTCTAGTGCAATTCATTTCTTGTTTTTTAATTCTCACCGAATTCTTATCATTTATAAAAACAGTGTTTTGTGAGATTTTCTAAAGATATTGTGAGATATTTGTAGTACAGATGATATAAAACACTTATTTGATGTCACTCATATATGTCTTGTAAAATCGAAAAATCTCAAAATCAGTCGGACTGTCAGGGGTTTGTTGTCAGAAACAGTTTAATTATGATCGTAAATAACTGTTATTTTATTGATACTTATACAAAATCTGGTGTCTCAGTCAGTTAGAAGCTTGCTCGCTAACATGATGTGCAGGGTTCAATTTTTACAGAGGTCAAGATGAACTTTTAGATTTTTCAGCCGAGTTTCCCCCTGTCAGTGATACAGATCAGAGAGACTGACATGGAAAAGCATCTCATTGCTCAGATTGGACAATAAATCACGACCCCGTGTGCCACAGGCTGTGCATTTGAAAATGTAAAAAGAGTAGACTAATTCCTCTGTCCTGGCAAATTTTACTTCATTGAACACTACATATGGTTACGTCTTCATATTCTACAGAAGAGAAAGACGTAAAACTCTATTCATTTACAATTTCTTGATACTTCTAAATTATACTTATAGTTTATGCCCATTCTAAGATGTAGCATCACTTTAACACCAATATAAAGATGATTATGGCAAGTATATCTTTAAGATAAAATAATAAAATTCTGTACTTGGTTCATCTTGTTATACTACAGTATAAGTTACGTCACTGCTGTTAACTTGACAACCCAAATATCTTATCTCCTTGATGCACTTGGTTCCAAAATATAAAACATAGTATTTCAGATGGGACAAAAACACCACCTTATCAACGGTGATGTTTATCACAAAGAGTAGGCTAATGAGACTAACTGGCTAAATTTCCCTCATTTCACACTGCATGGCATTACCCATCTTCATTAGCCCATTAGGTGCAGAAGAATAAGATGTGTAAGTCTATCTCATTGTACAGTTTGTTGTGTCAAGCAAGCAAAATATTAAGCAGGTGATTCTGAACATCAGATCTGTATTTGACTTGAGGAAAAGCAGTAGGCTAATACCACTGTCCTACCAAACTTTACTCATTGCACACTGCATTGCATTGCCTGTTATTAGGATTGAGGATTTGCTAGAATGGGGTTTGGAACTTGTGAATCCTCTAGTAAATGCTGTATTCTCCTTTCTCAAAATAAGTTTTGTAACAGTTAGCCAACCTAGAGGATGTAAATAGTTGTATAATCATGCAAGCTACAATATGAAGAATATACCTATTAAGCCATAATAGAGGGTGAAATGTATTGATATCGAGGTATATGTTATCGGTCATACTATTTTCAGACAATCCACCTTTCTGTTAATGATAAGGTGTGTTAAGTTTTTTTGTATGAATTATAAGTCACTTGGTGTGTTTATTGCTTGCGATCTCTTTTCTCTATAATTTTCAATGAGCTTGAATTTTGATTTTTTGACTAAGTGTTAAGTTATAAGTGTTATTTTATGTAAAGATATTAACTCTACCAAGCGTGTAGGTGTTCAGTTACAATGACAAAATCTGGATTCAAACATATTTTAAAACCTTTACTATATATACACAATTGTATACATAGCATTATAATATACAATCTGGTTATGTGTCTTTTCTAAATTTGATAGGATATTCATTATATAGACAGTTAGTATAGTTTTTTCATGTAAATACTAATTCTGCTTAGTTCTTAATAAAGGTGTTCACATATTTGGACTTATTTTACAGTTCACATTTATCAACTGTTTAGATCACAATATCATAATTTTTAGAATTTGCATTATTAGTGGGTGGTATTGTGTCATCTACAAATCTTATTATTTTTAAGTATAATGTGATATTGTGTCATACTCTGATATCTAGTTTTTTTACAGTTCACATTTACAATCAAGCTGTTTCAGTATGTTGAGATTGTAGATATATTAAATTATTAGATGGGTATAGTAAATATTGTATAGAATTCTTTCTATATTTCTACACCTGAATTATCATTTAAACTCACACACTTCCAGGGACTAGGATCTCAGCTTGTCATTGGTTTCAGTATGGTATTCCAATATTGGTTTCAGTATGGTATTCCAATATTGGTTTCAGTATGGTATTCCAATATTGGTTTCAGTATGGTATTCCAATATTGGTTTCAGTATGGTTTTCCAATATTGGTTTCAGTATGGTATTCCAATATTGGTTTCAGTATGGTTTTCCAATATTGGTTTCAGTATGGTATTCCAATATTGGTTTCAGTATGGTATTCCAATATTGGTTTCAGTATGGTATTCCAATATTGGTTTCAGTATGGTATTCCAATATTGGTTTCAGTATGGTATTCCAATATTGGTTTCAGTATGGTATTCCAATATTGGTTTCAGTATGGTATTCCAATATTGGTTTCAGTATGGTATTCCAATATTGGTTTCAGTATGGTATTCCAATATTGGTTTCAGTATGGTATTCCAATATTGGTTTCAGTATGGTATTCCAATAAAACCACCATCTACTAGGTTGTAGAGGTCAGTAATTGGTACGGCCTGATTTTCTGATTGTAATATTTAAGTAAGTCATAAACACTAAATCAAGTTGTTAATCAAAATTAAGTAGGCCTGATTATTCTGTTTCTGTCTAATTTATATATTCTATAGCATTGTATTCAAGTCTTAGTCTTATTCAGTTAAAAGCTTGCTTGCTAAGAGTTAACGGGTCAATCCTGGCAAAGGTTGAGATGGAAACAGCATCTAGTTGTTTGGATAAGACAATAAACCATGGCCCTATGTGCTTCAGGCTGTGCATGTAAAAGATCCCTCGACACTTATAAATCGTAAAAAGAGTAGGATAATGCTGCTGTCCTGGCAAAATTCCCCTCATTGCACATTGCATGGCGTTTCCCTTCTTCATTAGCCCATAAGGTGAAGAAGAGTAGGATGTAAAACTCCATTCATTTCATTTCTATTATGAACAGTCCATCTTCATTAGCCCATTAGGTGCAGAAGAGTAGGATGTAAAACTCCATTCATTTCATTTCTATTACAAACAGTCCATCTTCATTAGCCCATTAGGTACAGAAGAGTAGGATGTAAAACTCCATTCATTTCATTTCTATTACAAACAGTCCATCTTCATTAGCCCATTAGGTGCAGAAGAGTAGGATGTAAAACTCCATTCATTTCATTTCTATTACAAACAGTCCATCTTCATTAGCCCATAGGTGCAGAAGAGTAGGATGTAAAACTCCATTCATTTCATTTCTATTATCAAACAGTCCATCTTCATTAGCCCATTAGGTACAGAAGAGTAGGATGTAAAACTCCATTCATTTCATTTCTATTACAAACAGTCCATCTTCATTAGCCCATTAAGGTACAGAAGAGTAGGATGTAAAACTCATTCATATATTCTATTACAAACAGTCAATCTTCATTAGCCTTAAGGTACAGAAGAGTAGGATGTAAAACTCCATTCATTTCATATCCATAGTTTACAAACATCAATTTCATGTATCCCTGTCAGAAATAATATATATCTAGTCATCTAGATTCTATAAAAATTTATTTTAAAGTACAAATATGTAATTAAAATCTGGATTATTAATTTCTATGTAAAACAGATTTATTATGTACAGAAGAGTGGATTAAAATATTCATTATTTAACTATTACAAAAATAGTTTCAAGCCATAATAAGATTATAGGATGTAAACTCTTTGACACATTTCTAAAAAAATATCAATCTTATTAGATTAAGGTACAGAAGAGTGATAAAATATTCATTTATTCTGATTACAAACAGTCCAAATTAGTTAGGTAAGAAATGTGTAAATTATTGACATTTATTGTAACATTACAAATTCTTATTAGCTATAATCTAGACTGGATAAATAAATTTATCATTAATTTTAAACGTTCATTAATAAGGTGAAATAGATTTAAAGATTTATTTATTTCTATTACAGAAGTTCTTCATTAGTTATTAGGTAACATTGAGAGAGTTGGATGATATAAATCTCATCTCTTGGATACGAAAAGCTGATAAAAATTCTGTTGATCGTTATTACTCATATCTGTTCTAAATTTTAAATTTATTTTAAAGTCAATCTTGTTTTATATTTTAAAGATCTGAATTAATTCGGAAGAAAATTTAGTTTGACAGAATTTGTTAATAGTTTTCAACAAACCAAAAATAGTTTAACAACCCACCATAAATTATATCATGTAAATTTTGACACACAAAAAAATATCTATCTTATGTCAGATCTACACGAGTGTCAGAAATTATTTATTTGGAAAACAGTGAAAATATGAAAAAATCTGGAAATTATGGTGAATTTATTGTAACATCTACAAATTTATTATTGCTATAATCTACACTGGATAAATAAATTGAACATTAATTTGTGAACGTTTTAATATTGAAATAGTTTTCAAAGATTTAAATATTGTTACTAGAATTTCTCTGTTATGAGGTAACATTGGGGATTGGAGATATAAATATAAATCTCTTAAGAATAGCAGAAAAGTGAAAATATTCTGTGGATCGTTATTCCAACTCTTGCTGTTTAATATTTTGTCAAATTTAGTAGTTAAGGAACTTGTTTTATATTTTGAACAGTTGTAATTAGAAAATAACGTTAACAATATTCTGTGGATAGTTTTTCCATCTCTAGCTGTTTAACATTTGTTAAATTTAGTAGAGTTACAGTTTTAGAGTTCACAATCAACTTGAATAATTTATGAATTATAAGATTTATTCTGACCTTTTCCATAATCTGGATAGTTTTCCCAACTCTAGCTGTTTTTTGTTAAATTGAGTAGAGTTTGATTGAGTTTCAGATCCCATCTTTGGAGTTCACAATCAACTTGAAAAATTTATGAATTATAAGATTATTCTGCCAGTATCTGTTTGACTGTTGTAAATTTACAAGGTTACTTTAAAGTCACTTCTTGGCACCTTTGGTGTTTTTACAAGGTCATTCTGACCCTAGCTACTTGACATTTGTCAAAAAATAAATATCAAAGACCATTAGTAACAGTTACAAACCATATTTAGTTTCCGAGCCTTAGCAACAAGTTTTCTCTGAAAGTAATCTTAGAATTCTCGAAGACTGACGTAGAATCCTTACGAACTCGGAAAATTCGGACATGGAACTCTCAGAATGACAGTCGATAAAAACAAAATGGTGGTAATTTTGATGGAACTAAAAACAGAATCTGTAGAAATGTAGAAGAGAACCGGTAGAAGTGTGAGTTGGAGATATTAAACGTGAGTTTTCAGAAAGGCTTTGACAGTTTCTAGACAAACTTCTAGAATTCAAAATGGATTGATTATTCATAGGATAGTAATGGTGGATATAGTAAACCAAATCATCTAATTGTCATCCCTCTACATTCTATTGAACTCTTCCACACATGCAAACTGACTATCATTATTATACTTTATATATATGATTTGAAGAGCTCATTAATGAGATAAGGTGTGATTTTGTTGTTCGATAATGTCCCGCTTGGATTTATAAATAATTACTAGTTTGACATCAAGTGGAACTGGAATCATGGACAATTCCTGAAAGTGGACCTGGAGAAAGGAAGCAAGCTGGACATTAGAAATTGAGATCTTGGCATTTTTATAAAGGAATCAATTTAACATGAGTGGTGGATAAAAAGAAGTTAATTTGAAGAAAACTTTGTGATGTTTAGTTCACTTTGAAAACTTTAAATTTGTGACAAATATTAAGAAAGTGAAGAAGAAGTATAGGGAGTTTTTTGTTATATTTGTATTTTTTGAAAACTAAATATCTTTGAGAAACTCAGACTTCAGAAAGTTGAATAAAAGTTGAGGCAAAGTATTTTGAAATATTAAGAAGATATACATTGAATTGGAAGAGAGATGATATACTTTAAAATATACTTTTACAGTCAGATAGTGCATTTTATATTCATCAACTTGACTTCATATTTACCACTCTGAGATTGTGTTCAGCAACTTGACTTCATCTTTACCACTCTGTGATTGTGTTCATCCATTTGACTTCATCTTCACCACTCTATGATTGTGTTCATCCATTTGACTTCATCTTTACCACTCTGAGATTGTGTTCATCAACTTGACTTCATCTTTACCACTCTGAGATTGTGTTCATCAACTTGACTTCATCTTTACCACTCTGAGATTGTGTTCATCAACTTGACTTCATCTTTACGACTCTAGGATTGTGTTCATCCATTTGACTTCATCTTTACCACTCTGAGATTGTGTTCATCCATTTGACTTCATCTTTACCACTCTGAGATTGTGCTCTGCAACTTGACTTCATCTTTACCACTCTAGGATTGTGTTCATCCATTTGACTTCATCTTTACCACTTGAGATTGTGTTCATCCATTTGACTTCATCTTTACCACTCTGAGATTGTATTCATCAACTTGACTTCATCTTTACCACTCTAGATTGTGTTCATCCATTTGACTTCATCTTTACCACTCTATGATTGTGTTCATCAACTTGACTTCATCTTTACCACTCTAGATTGTGTTCATCATTTGACTTCATCCAGTGTTTAGTCTGTAATTCAACTTTTATTTAATTCTAACACTTTAAGATAATATTGTCACAAAACCAGTGACATGACACAGACGACAGTGTAGTCTGTATTCAAACTTGTTTTTTACATACTAAATGTAAATAATATTGAAATTCATTCATGACAACTGTGTTTGATTATGTAGACTATTTTTTTTGAAATCAAATATTTTACGAATTCTTTTGAAACTTGACGTGTTCACCTTAATGAAATTAAAAGATCAAATAATTTTCGTTATATTGAAATATTGAATTTGGATGAAGGTTTGGAAATCTGGATGAACAAATTGAAATGTTAGTACTGGTAGTAAGAGTTGAAAGTAGAAAAGAGACAGAAGAGGTTTATGATGAAATGGTGTAAAATTTTGTGATTATTGTATTAACAGACATTTAGAGTTCTCTAGACTTCATACATCATTTTATAACTGGATTATCAACTTAAACAATAACCGTGGCAACCAAAAGAAGAAGACTTCTGTCAGCAGACGAAGCGTCAGTGATGCCGTCACTGACTGTCACTGCGTTTGGCAGAAAACGACGCCCCAGACCTGGGCGGAGAAAGAAAGGTAACTGATTTGATTTTGTATAAGAAATTATGTTAAGCTTGTACTACGTTTTTTATAAAAAATAATAACCTTGTTTGACTTGTACACACGATAAATTAGGTTATGCAAATTTTATTATAACTATAGGGAAACAAGTATGTTGAAATTTAGGTAGATATATTCATCTATTTAACAACAAACAGTACAGTAACTAAACCATACTTATTATCTAGCTTATAATGTTACTCTTTAGGCTTCATTACTGCTAAAGAAACACATACAGTTAGAAACATACCTTAAATCTTCAGGCTTAAAAACTGCTAAAGGAGCCCATACACTTAGAAAATGTTTAGCTACAGGATTTATAACTGTTAAATACAGGTAGATATTGAATGAGGATTATCACAACCAGTTGGACAAAATTTCTACCAATGCATCTTGTTCCTTTAAAAATCTAATGATTCCACTAAAAAGAGGCTATATATAGTTTAAAATTGCAAGAGAACTCTCCCTTGGCTAATTTCTACCTGTACATCAATTATATACATAAACATTGTACTTGTACAAACAAAAGATATCTATACAGTTTGAAATAATTAAGGTAAAATCACAATATGTATCATGCACGTTAATACATTACCTAACAAGTTACCGAATTTCACCAGGAGGAGCCACCTGTACAGTAAGACAAGGTATAATTAGTATCATTGTATCTAGTACCTGGTGTCTTATTATAAATTATCTAAGTTATCTTGGTCCAATCTTACAGTCTAGAATGAAACATGTTACAGAATGTTGATTAGAATTTATTTTATTACCACTGTCATCAATCATATCTTAGTGTTGTTTTTAAAATGATCAGTTACTAGATTTTATCTCTATATATTATATTTTACTTGGTGGTGAACAGTCTTATAAAGGCACTGGCCTAGGTGATGAAAATCAAGAATTATGTCCAGGTGTAGTGATCATGGTATCTGATTTTCTCTCAGGCTTCATTTGTAATTTACTACAATCATTATTTGGAGAATTTTACTGTTAATCTTTTCATAATTTTACTGTTAATCTTTTCATAATTTACTGTCAATCTGTTCAATAATTTTACTGTTAATCTATGGCACCATGGTTTTCCACAAGGTTATTCTGGTATGACATTTCTATCAATAGGATACCATTGTTTATAAACATACAGATCCTGGTAGACTGTTAGAATGCAAGTCAATGCCATTGTAGGGTGCCATCATCTTGTTTAGGGTCAACTCTATTATGAAATATAACCCAAAAAACTTTGTTATGATTATATAAATTATAATTAAATAGATATTTCATAGACTTATTAAATTATGGAAAATTGTATTTCTATGATGACTGCATTATTATATCCAGTTTAACCAAAAATAAGTTGGTAGAGTTACTTCAAATCAATGTCGAATTTAAGGATCAGCTAATATTAACCTAGTGAACACTATTAGACTTCTGTACTAACACTGAGTGAACACTGTTTAACACTAGTTAATTCACTATCATTAACCTGTTTTAAACTATTGAACACTGTTTAACCTTTAACACTGTAACACTGTTTAAACACTGAGTGAACACTGTTTTAACACTATTAATTCTAATTCTGTATTAACACTGTTTTAACACTGAGTGAATATTAAGGTGGAGACTAGAGTAAGAGGTTTATTTTTAACTAACTGTACTAATCTAGCTAGTAAGAAAGCCTTGTAGTCGGTACCAATTATATTCTACAGTGGTTGTATTATATCATATTCCTGGAGGTCTGTCAGTAGGTACCAACATTGTATATCATGATACATCATACTCTTGGCAGCCTGATAATAACTTGCAGGATTTAGTTCTTCTCGGGTGTTTTCTGGATTTAGTGCTGTGAAAATTTCACTCTTTCTATATGTGATTTTATGGTCTAAACAGTGGTTTTATTGTGAAGACTTCAAACTATAAGGATTATTATATTGCTGTAGCTATTTTTAATGTTTGTGTCTATAAGTGATGATTTCTTAGAATTTTGTGTAGTTTTATCTTGAAGACAAGAAAATTAAACAGATTAATATATTACTGTAGTATTTCGGTGCTGTTTGTGTTTCTAAGAAGTTTTCAAGAATTTTGTATGTCAGGAATATTAAAAGACAGGCTATATATAACTAGAACAGATTCTGATATTCTGGATGCAGTGAGTGATAATTTTACTGTTAATTCTGTGTCTCCATGGTTTTATTTAAGTACTTGTATCTCAGATTGGTCATACAGATAATAACTAGAACAGATTATATAACTTGACTTGTTTCCAAGGGTTATTCTTAACTTTAACAATAAGTAATAAGGATGAATCAAATGTGATCATAAACTACTGGTGTTCTGAAGAAGGGGTTAAGCCAAAACGTTGACAACAGGACAATAGTATATAAGTTTATAACTGTTTCACTGGGTTAATACAATAATCTAAATTATTGTTTTGTTAACCTGAAATTAGGATAATACAATGATGTTGAATTGGAATATTTCAATGAGTTTATTCATATGAACATTATTAAGTTCTAACAATCTATCCTATATGGTTGTTTAGTTTCGAGCGTGTCCTTGTAAATATTATCTAGTTTATAAATCAGTCCGTGATGAAATATACTTTATTTACCGTGGTTTATCAAGTGTTGAAATCAACAATAAAACTGAAATAAAACAAAACATTACCAATATATTTAAATATACAACTGATTTATTACCCTGTTATTGATAGTGGTCTAACTTTTTACCCGGGACTATTTCACGTATCAACGCTTCGTTCAGTTAAACTATTGAAAGTAACAGAACTGGTCTAGAAGCGTAATTGCTTACCATAGACAGTGCACCGTATAAAGTCTTAATTCCTGAAATGATCTGCTCTGATTAAGTGAGATTTGGATTAACTTTTGAAGTTTGGAGTCGAACATGGATGGTTTTATATGACTGGAGGGTGAGAAGGTGTAATAGATATCTAATAACATCGTTTCTGGGCCAATATATTTTAAAAACAGTTTTTGATGTCTTAGAACAAGTGAACAAATCTTAAAAAGTTAGTTTTCCAAAATTAATGTTTAAAAGTGGATTTATAAAATCAGAATGAAGGAAAAACAGAAAGAAAAGTTTCCTGAAGAGAAAGAGAAGAAACGTAGCAGCAAATTCTGTTTGTCCAGTTGTTTGGGCGGGGCAAACTGTGTCAACTGTACCAGTGGGAACTCGGGTAAGGATTTCAGCAACATTTTTTATAACCTGGCTGCTTGGCACTGGGTGCTTGTATTTCTATAAGTAATTAGAAATGTGGTCAAAAGGCATGTAAAGAGAGTTAGTAAAAAGGGAACAGAGTCTAAGATAACCTGAGCGCTTGGTGGTGGTATTTCTATGAGTAATTAGTGGTCAACAGGCTATAGAAATATCCAGAGTGCCACTTTGAAAAACAGAACAGAGTTCCTAAGTGTTAAGGTGAAGTAGGAATTTAACTCTGAGAAAGCACTGGCCAAATTCCAGAGCAAGGACTATTCAATTCAATGTTTATTCATGTTTAGTTAGTTTTGCGACTGATGTGATCCTCAGTTTTTCACCTGGGTCACCATAGTAACATAGTAGGTAACATGGTAAGGTTTTAATGGGTATTCTTCTCAGGTTGAGTGGGTCATAGTATTTGGTAGATCATCCTAATGGTGGTTAGAGGTTCTAATTGCTGTCAGCATGCATATATCTGATGACCTTAAATAAGTCATCTTTCTTCATTTACCAATTTGAAAACGTCATTACCTTTTCAGGTATTACCTGCATGTATTTTCACATGCCTAATATAGTCTTTTTAACAATTCAGAAAATATTGGAAAAAAATCAGAAATTTATATAGTTATATTTTTAAAAAACAGAAACCTGATGATTATTTCAAGTTAGATTGTTATTTTGGGGAATAATTTTCGTAAACAAACGAAACTGACACTGACAGCCAATCTATTATTTTACATCATTTATTTGATTTAAGACTGGGTTATCTTGTCTACATTTTGAAAGAAGTAGACAGGGTTATCAAGTATTTTGCTTTTAAGTTGTTGAACTCCTATGTACTCATTATGTTTGGTGTCTTCGGAACGATATTAATTTCATTCTGGATGATTGAGATTGAGATAACTGGATATTTGAGACTACTTGACAATTTATCAGACTACCATTTTCATAATAGTAGAAATATATTGTAAGCTTATAATACGACTTGATAATCAAAAAAATAAATTTACAATGAGACTGTTAGTTTGAGACTACATTGCCTTGAAGGCCTGTTTATGGCTTCATCAAATTTTTAAAAGTCTGCACCAAACCCTGTTTTAAATTGATTCTTGAATGGATATTTAGTAAACCCGTGGATTTGGTCACATGACATGATTTCGTCCTGACTCTGCTCGCAACTATTTTGCGTAGATTCAAATCGAGGCCACAAGTTTTCCATTCATGATGAAAATGTGGAATGATATGGGGGTAGTTTTCTATTGTTTAATGTCGAATTAGTCTGACTTGTATCCCGGCAACATGTGGTGTAAATTAACGTGAGCCACGAGTTTGGTGTGGCAGGATATCTAGGTTATTTCTCCATGTGTTACAATGTTGAGGAGGCGTATTAATTTCCTACGTCACTATGCAACCTTTCCTGAATAAATGTCAATTTAGAAAAAAGTAGCCATTTCATTGTTTACTGTTTCCTGACTCAAAATTCAGAAATTATTATTATTATTATTATAAATTCTCTCTGAACACATGTTAATCAGAAATAAATTTGTTCTTTTTATTTATTTTTAAATATTCAAAATAATTTCAGATAATTGGCTCTGTAAATTTGACAACCATTTTAATGAAAATAACTGCTATTCTGTTTTTTTGGAATGGTTATCTTCCATTTTAGTGGAATTAAATGTAATTGATCTCAAATTAGAGTTAAACAAAAGGTCTGGTCAATCTTGGAACTGGAAAAAAATGAAATTCAGTTTTATCAGCCCATTTAGTAATAGCGTCAAACTTGTTTTGATTTTTTATTTCCCTGCCTTACAAACCTATGAACCTCTGAACCAACCAGACTATAAACGCCAGGTAGAGTTGTATATATATATATAATATACAGTGAAAGTGACTATAAAAGCCAGGTAGAGTTGTATATATATAATATACAGTGAAAGTGACTATAAACGCCAGGTAGAGTTGTATATATATATATAATATACAGTGAAAGTGACTATAAAAGCCAGGTAGAGTTGTATATATATATATAATATACAGTGAAAGTGACTATAAACCCCAGGTAGAGTTGTATATATATATATAATATACAGTGAAAGTGACTATAAACGCCAGGTAGAGTTGTATATATATATAATATACAGTGAAAGTGACTATAAAAGCCAGGTAGAGTTGTATATATATATAATATACAGTGAAAGTGACTATAAAAGCCAGGTAGAGTTATATATATATATAATATACAGTGAAAGTGACTATAAACGCCAGGTAGAGTTGTATATATATATATAATATACAGTGAAAGTGACTATAAACGCCAGGTAGAGTTGTATATATATATAATATACAGTGAAAGTGACTATAAACGCCAGGTAGAGTTGTATATATATATATAATATACAGTGAAAGTGACTATAAAAGCCAGGTAGAGTTGTATATATATATATAATATACAGTGAAAGTGACTATAAACGCCAGGTAGAGTTGTATATATATATATAATATACAGTGAAAGTGACTATAAACGCCAGGTAGAGTTGTATATATATATATAATATACAGTGAAAGTGACTATAAACGCCAGGTAGAGTTGTATATATATATATAATATACAGTGAAAGTGACTATAAACGCCAGGTAGAGTTGTATATTTTATATATAATATACAGTGAAAGTGACTATAAACGCCAGGTAGAGTTGTATATATATATATAATATACAGTGAAAGTGACTATAAACGCCAGGTAGAGTTGTATATATATATATTTAAAATACAGTGAAAGTGACTATAAAAGCCAGGTAGAGTTGTATATATATATATATAATATACAGTGAAAGTGACTATAAACGCCAGGTAGAGTTGTATATATATATAATATACAGTGAAAGTGACTATAAAGCCAGGTAGAGTTGTATATATATATATAATATACAGTGAAAGTGACTATAAAAGCCAGGTAGAGTTGTATATATATATATATAATATACAGTGAAAGTGACTATAAACGCCAGGTAGAGTTTATATAATATATAATATACAGTGAAAGTGACTATAAACGCCAGGTAGAGTTGTATATATATATAATATACAGTGAAAGTGACTATAAACGCCAGGTAGAGTTGTATATATATATATAATATACAGTGAAAGTGACTATAAACGCCAGGTAGAGTTGTATATATATATAATATACAGTGAAAGTGACTATAAACCAGGTAGAGTTGTATATATATATATAATATACAGTGAAAGTGACTATAAACCCAGGTAGAGTTGTATATATATATAATATACAGTGAAAGTGACTATAAACCCCAGGTAGAGTTCTATAATATATATAATATACAGTGAAAGTGACTATAAAAGCCAGGTAGAGTTGTATATATATATATAATATACAGTGAAAGTGACTATAAACCCAGGTAGAGTTGTATATATATATATAATATACAGTAAAAGTGACTATAAAAGCCAGGTAGAGTTCTATATATATATAATATACAGTGAAAGTGACTATAAAAGCCAGGTAGAGTTGTATATATATAATATACAGTGAAAGTGACTATAAAAGCCAGGTAGAGTTGTATATATATATATAAAAATACAGTGAAAGTGACTATAAACGCCAGGTAGAGTTGTTATATATATATATAATATACAGTGAAAGTGACTATAAAAGCCAGGTAGAGTTTATCATATATATAATATACAGTGAAAGTGACTATAAAGCCAGGTAGAGTTGTATATATATATAATATACAGTGAAAGTGACTATAAAAGCCAGGTAGAGTTGTATATATATATATAATATACAGTGAAAGTGACTATAAACCCAGGTAGAGTTGTATATATCTATATAATATACAGTGAAAGTGACTATAAATGCCAGGTAGAGTTATATATATATATAATATACAGTGAAAGTGACTATAAATGCCAGGTAGAGTTATATATATATATAATATACAGTGAAAGTGACTATAAACGCCAGGTAGAGTTCTATATATCATATAATATACAGTGAAAGTGACTATAAACGCCAGGTAGAGTTGTATTATATATATAATATACAGTGAAAGTGACTATAAACGCCAGGTAGAGTTGTATATATATAATAATATACAGTGAAAGTGACTATAAAAGCCATGGTGTATTAATATATATACAGTAAAGTGACTATAAAAAGTAGAGTTTTATATTATATATAATATACTGAAAGTGACTATTAAAACAGGTAGAGTTGTTATTATATATAATATACAGTGAAGTGACATAAAAATGGTTGTATATAATATATAATTGTGAAAGGATTAAACGCCAGTAGAGTTGTTATTAAAAGATAATATTATTTTATTGACCCTTTATTTTGACTCCTGACTTGACTGTTTATTTTTCTCACTCCACTTCAACTTCTATAAATTCTGGCCTGGCCTTGACAAATGGTGTCTGCTTGCTTCAGTTATGCAGACTACCTTTTCTTCCTCCATTTTCTTGAAGTTTTCTTACTGTTGTTTAAAATAGTGACTTCTTTTTAGTTCCTGATAACTTGGGAGATGTCGTCCAGCTTCAGTCATAAAAACTTGGCTATAATGTGAGCCACCTCTACTAAATGGTTTAATAGTTCGCTAATTTGAAAAAAAAATTTTTCTCTCAATTATTAAATTTGTTTTCCTACATTTTGATTGAGTAAATTTGTATACTTTGATTTTGAGGATTAACTCCCTTTTAAAGAGTTTTTCCGACTCCAACTGTATGACATCTAGTTTAGTGATTGAGTTTCAGACTAATTTTAAAGTGAAGGATGATTTGTAAGATAAAGTTAGTAAATTATAAAGATGAAAAATAACGTCCACATCTTGACAGCGTCTGTTGTTAAACTAACGACCTTGACTTGATTCCTAGGTTAATTTGTAACAGTTGTTTTCATTGGTCAATTGCCAGTATATAAGTCTTGACAATGATAACCAATATTTGTAAGGCGACGCCCCTCTGGTCTGTGATTGGTTCCTGGCATCAGATAAAAGCAGGCTGTCTGGTGCAAAGTACCTGACCTCTTTCCTGATTTCTAAAAACAGAAGATTCTGACTGATATATAGAAAATAATCTTTCTACCTCTTCAATGAGATATTTTTAGCTCTTTTAAATTTAATTTAAAAACAACAAGCGGTTAAGAGAAATTAACAGAATTAAGATTTAAGAGACAGTAATTATTATGAATATAGACTTCTATTTATTCCAATTAGTACAATTTCACATGAATACACCCAATCAAAATCTTCAAAGAAAATACTTAAAACCTTATGAAGTTCTGTTGCCTCTGATTGGATGTGCTGACTAAGTACAATCCAATCAAATGTTTAATCCAATCAAATGTTTAATCCAATCAAATGTACAATCCAATCAAATGTACAATCCAATCAAATGTTCAATCCAATCAAATGTACAATCCAATCAAATGTACAATCCAATCAAATGTACAATCCAATCAAATGTACAATCCAATCAAATGTACAATCCAATCAAATGTACAATCCAATCAAATGTACAATCCAATCAAATGTACAGATCCAATCAAATGTACGATCTCAATCAAAATGTCCCCGAATCCAATCAAATGTACAATCCAATCAAATGTACAATCCAATCAAATGTACATCCAATCAAATGTACAATCCAATCAAATGTCTTCATTTACAAACTTCTTTGATACAAGACAGGTGGCTATTGCAGTCAAGGTATAAGTATGGAATAGGTATAAAATCCTAACATTGTGAAATAAGGTTTACTCAGTCTATTTAAGATATATATTCTAATGTTTTCTATATTTCTATTTTTCAGAAGTGAGTTTTGCCGTACAAGCTCGAGCTGTGAAAGATAATTTCAGTATTTACGATCCACAAAGTTTACAATTTAAAGAAGGGGACATAATCAATGTAAGTTTTATGAAGATTTTTAGTCCAGTAAAGTTATTTGAAGAACATTAAACAGGACCAACCACGTGATCATTCGGTCCACAAAATATATTATTGACCTACAGTATTACTTAAAATTTCACACTTATAGTTATGAACATTGGTAAAGCTTGTATAACCTGTAAGCCAACCTAGAGGATGTAAAAGTGTTTATGTGTTAAAGTACTGATTAAACCTAGGTATATTTAAAAAGAAATCTACAAAAAAGATCACACAATTTCTAACCTATAAGGTACTGAACTAAGTACAACATATTCAACTAAAAAAAGGTTTATTGGTCAATAAAAAGTATTGAATAAGTTCTAGAGTAGGAGTATATCAGTCCTTCATGGTATTATATCAGTCCTTCATGGTATTATATCAGTCCTTCATGGTATTATATCAGTCCTTCATGGTATTATATCAGTCCTTCATGGTATTATATCAGTCCTTTATGGTATTATATCAGTCCTTCATGGTATTATATCAGTCCTTCATGGTATTATATCAGTCCTTTATGGTATTATATCAGTCCTTTATGGTATTATATCAGTCCTTTATGGTATTATATCAGTCCTTTATGGTATTATATCAGTCCTTTATGGTATTATATCAGTCCTTTATGGTATTATATCAGTCCTTCATGGTATTATATCAGTCCTTCATGGTATTATATCAGTCCTTTATGGTATTATATCAGTCCTTCATGGTATTATATCAGTCCTTCATGGTATTATATCAGTCCTTATGGTATTATATCAGTCCTTATGGTATTATATCAGTCCTTCAGGTATTATATCAGTCCTTTATGGTATTATATCAGTCCTTAGGTATTATATCAGTCCTTCATGGTATTATATCAGTCCTTATGGTATTATATCAGTCCTTATGGTTTATTCAGTCCTTTATGGATTAATCAGTCCTTATGGTTTATATCAGTCCTTATTATTAACAGTCCTTATGGTATTATATCAGTCCTTACAGGTATTATATCACTTATGGTATTAACAGAGATATATCAGTCCTTTAAGATTAATATTTTATGGTTTATATCAGCTATAGTATATATCATTATAGTTCATGTATTGATGATATATTTATGATATAGTTTTAGGTATAATCTTTCCCACACTATTGGTATATATTACCATTATATGATGTTGTATAAGATGAGTCATATAATATAGCGTCTACTCAGTTATATTAGTCTAAGCATGTATATGATTTCATATTTAACATGCTACATCTTTAAACCTTCAGAGTTTTTCTAACAAGAAATTCTTGGTTTAACGTGATAATATTGAATCTGATTAAAAGATTAAGAATTTTACTCTCTTAAAAATCATCAGCTTGTAAAGAGATTATCTCTATATATATATATATATCATTGATATCAGTCATTATGATATATTATGATATATTCTAGGGTATAATCTATTCAGCTACTATATTGTTAAATAGAAGAGGGCTGGGTTGTTTTATTTGATCTAGTTTTTGTATTCTGAAGTCAAAAGGTTCACGTACCTAGAAAGACTAGTGCTAAGTCAAATATAAATTATTGAAATCTAAACTTACTCAGCTTGATCTGTGAATTAAAAAAACAGTCAAAAGTTAATGTTTGATTGTAGGATATATTTTATATTTGATTTGATATTTCAATGTTATTGTCTCCGACCAATACAGCATGTGAGAGGTCGGTGGAAGTTGAAAAAGCGTTTAGTTGTCGGATGGGACAAATATAGAGGCCTCCCTTGCCAGTTTGAAAATGCAAAAAGAGTAGGCTCATGCTGTTGTCCTGGCAAAATTTCCCTCATTGCACACTGTTGCCTGTCTTCATTAGCTTTAAAACTCCATTCATTTCAATTCAGACCAATACAACTAACATGACACCAATACAAAAAAAGATTCTAGATTTTATAAAACAACTGAGAAGTGAAAGTTTGTTGGTTTTTAGAGAACACATAAATTCTCAGTCAATTAGGTTCTTGGACAAGAAACAAATGAGATGATTTTTTGACAGATTATATATTTTGTAATAATTCAAGTAAAAACATCAGCTAATAATACCACCTAATACCCCCGTTATTTTACACATCACCGAATAATTCTTTTAACAATTCTGTCTTTTGGCAGCTGATTATTTTCTGTTGCTATAATTAAACCAAGATTAATGGACCTGTCAAATTTCTACCTTATTTTCTCTCAGTTTATTATTTCTTAGTGATATTATTTGGAAATCAGAAATATTCAGATATGAACAACATTGAGATGCATGGAGCATAGATATAACACAGGGCAAGATAATAATTATGGGAGAAATACATGCTTCTTTCAACACAAGTTACGCTTGTCGTCATCAAATGACGATTTACTCAAACACTGAGTTAGAAATCTTTCTTTCATTGCACATTGAAAGGTAATATTTATCATTATTAGTCAAATCTGAATTGGAAAAGTTGGTCTTAAGAGGCATTTCATATGGAATCCACTGACTGGCAAACTTAACCATATCGACATCCCTTATAAAGTGATTACTATAAGAATGTGCTGTATGCAGAAATATCTTGGTTTTTTAAACCCTGAAGAATTCCTGGAAGGCTGGTGTAAAATTTACTGACTGAATTAGGAGTCTTGTAACGTTAGTAACGCAGAATAAACAGAAATAAAAACAACTTAACTTCTGATATTTCTTTTAGAGAAATTTGCCGCTATTTTTTGATGGCGTCTGTTGAGATAATTAGAGGGTGTTGATTGTAACAGCTTGATAAACATTGTACCACTTTCAACATTGAAAAAACATGTTACATATAAACCAGATTATTCTCAAATTATTCATTCCTTACAATGTTGTTTCCTCCTGTCTTCATTAGCCCATAAGGTGCAGAAGAGTAGGATGTAAAACTCCATTCATTTCAAAGTTTTTCTCTGTCTTCATTAGCCCATCAGGTATAGAAGAGTAGGATGTAAAACTCTATTCATTTCTATGTTTTTTCCCTGTCTGCATTAGCCCATTAAGTATAGAAGAGTAGGATGTAAAACTCTATTCATTTCACTGTCTTCATTAGCCCATTAGGTGCAGAAGAGTAGGATGTAAAACTGGTTTAATTTCGATGTGTTTCTGTTAAGATTTGTAATTTGGTTGATTATATTTTTAAGTAAATTTTCAACTACGTGATTATAACACGGTTCCGTTCGAGATTATATCAAAGTATCATGTGGTAAAAATATGGAGCACATCGGCAAGATTTATCTGAAACTTTACAGTACCTCAGTTAAAATAGTGTTTTGTGTGCATGTGCATTCATTTGTAAAAAATGGGTCTATACTTTTATCTTTCTGGTTATGTTATTATGATCAACAGACTGCTGGGTTTATTTCTAACTTATTGGGTTATGTTAAATATATATTGTCAGGCATTTGGTTGATTATGATCAACAGACTGCTGGGTTTATTTCTAACTTATTGGGTTATGTTAAATATATATTGTCAGGCATTTGGTTGATTATGATCAACAGACTGCTGGGTTTATTTCTAACTTATTGGGTTATGTTAAATATATATTGTCAGGCATTTGGTTGATTATGATCAACAGACTGCTGGGTTTATTTCTAACTTATTGGGTTATGTTAAATATATATTGTCAGGCATTTGGTTGATTATGATCAACAGACTGCTGGGTTTATTTCTAACTTATTGGGTTATGTTAAATATATATTGTCAGGCATTTGGTTGATTATGATCAACAGACTGCTGGGTTTATTTCTAACTTATTGGGTTATGTTAAATATATATTGTCAGGCATTTGGTTGATTATGATCAACAGACTGCTGGGTTTATTTCTAACTTATTGGGTTATGTTAAATATATATTGTCAGGCATTTGGTTGATTATGATCAACAGACTGCTGGGTTTATTTCTAACTTATTGGGTTATGTTAAATATATATTGTCAGGCATTTGGTTGATTATGATCAACAGACTGCTGGGTTTATTTCTAACTTATTGGGTTATGTTAAATATATATTGTCAGGCATTTGGTTGATTATGATCAACAGACTGCTGGGTTATTTCTAACTTATTGGGTTATGTTAAATATATATTGCAGGCATTTGGTTGATTATGATCAACAGACTGCTGGGTTTATTTCTAACTTATTGGGTTATGTTAAATATATATTGTCAGGCATTTGGTTGATTATGATCAACAGACTGCTGGGTTTATTTCTAACTTATTGGGTTATGTTAAATATATATTGTCAGGCATTTGGTTGATTCTATCTTTGCCATCATCATCTAGAATTCTGTTTAAATAACCTTTAACTAATGTTGATAAAATGTGTTCTGGTAAAATATTTCATATGAAGGAACTTCTGTATTTATGCTCAACACTTAAGTCCAATAGTTTAATTAACATCTAAACCAAGCTGGATCCTGATGGGGATTGATGTCTGAAACATTATATTACTCTGTCATGCACTTTAAGGTTATTTGAAAATTCTCACATTTTCCAAAAGTATCCTAGAATTTTCAAACAACACAGTTTAGCAGTCATAGTTTGTTGAATCAAAATGTGATTTCTAAAACATAGCTGTCCTGATGAGGATTGTGTATCAGAAACATGTCAGATATTAGAGTTGTCATGAGCTCTAAGTCCAATTAACTTAACATATTTCTAAAACTAGCTGTCCTGATGAGGATTGTGTATCTGAAACATGTCAGTATTCGAGTCTTCATGAGCTCTTAAGTCACTTATTATGAAATATTTCTAAAACTAGCTGTCCTGATGAGGATTGTGTATCTGAAACATGTCAGTATTACGAGTTTCATGAGCTCTAGTCAATTAACTTATAAATATTTTAAAACTAGCTGTCCTGATGAGGATTGTGTATCAGAAACATGTCAGTATTACGAGTTTCATGAGCTCTAGTCAATTAACTTATAAATATTTCTAAAACTAGCTGTCCTGATGAGGATTGTGTATCTGAAACATGTCAGCAGTATGAGATGAGCTCTAGTCAATTAGCTAACATTAAGTCCTATTTAGAAAGTTAACCACCCTTTCTAAAACTACTGCTGTCCTGATGAGGATTGTGTATCTGAAACATGTCAGCAGTATGTCTATTAATTTACATTACCATTCATTATCACAACTTTTAAACCACCATGTACCTTTAACAACATAAACTAAAGTAGAGAAAAGAATCAGATGGTAACGGGATCAAGAATGTACTCTACCATAATAATTTCCACCTCTTGAAGAATCTAAAAATAAAACAGTCAACAATCATCCATTGATGTAAAATTCATTAAATATCTTGTAAAATGGTGAAAACAGAAACAAAATCTTTCAACATCAACATTGAAATGTTTTTATAGACAAACCAGTGGTTTAAAACTAGAAATAGATCTAGTTAAATTCCTGTTGTGTTTAATACAGACTTGTTATTCAATATCAGCCATTATTGCCTAATAATTAGGAGTTGTAGTGATTCTATTTACTATGTCTAGGTTTACTATTTGTTTGATACCTTAGTCTCAGAAACAGCAATTTAATCATTGTCAGATGTCGACAAATGTCTCATAAAAGCACTGCCTAGGTCACAAAGTAAAGATTCCTGCGAATCCAGTAATTGCCCAATCTTAATGATAATCTGTTAAAACAAGATGTCTACAGAAGAGTGAGCGCTCTCTGCCCTATGTTGTGAAGTTTCCTCACTAAGATGTGCGGTCGCTGATGGTGAAGAACTTGTGGTATAATATCATTAGAAGGATTATTACGAGTGTGTTAAAGTGAAACTGCGTGTTGAACATGAACTTAAAGTTCTCAAGAATGGTCAATATGATGAGTATATATTCATCAGTGAACTTACCTGGTATCATAAAGTAACAGAATCAATGTTACAAAACTTACAAAGCTAAGTCATTATTGAAAAACACTAAATCAATTTTTGTTATAAGCGTTTTTCAATAATCAATTGCATCTATATTGATAATTACTTAATTTTGTGTAATATATATTATTTATGACAGCAGGTATATTTACTGATGAATTTACTGAGCTCTTATTGGCAAAATTCATTCTTTGACTTATTATCCCTTTAAATAATAAAATATGCCAGTCTGTGTAATACGGTGAAGTCTGATATTTTGATAAGATTTTGTTTATAAATATAATAATTTCACCACCTTACTTCAAACTTTCCCACATTACTTCTGTCAGTGGAAGGATGCCGAAATATCAACTATATGTAATTATCGACTCTCTTCTATGTTTATTGATACAGAATTGGTTTTTAAATGTGTTATTAGCTTTTGAATTAAAGGCTTTCTTATTGGAATCGGTTTTGTGTGGGTGCCAAACTTGATTGGACAGTGGCATAGTCTTTTCTTAAAAAACCTAGGAACATGCTCTGTTATGCAACTAAATCTATTATTTTAATATTGAACTTAATACATAATTACGACAGATTTGTGAAAATAGACAAGTGAATTTTAGGATGAATTAAATTGGTTCAACATTCTAGTTACTGAATAATTCATCATTGTTAAAATGGACAAACTGAATAATTGAACGTGGGGATGACTTGAATTATTTTCAGAATTTCCCTCTATAGCTGGACTATTTAAATGGAAGCTGTAAATAATAGATTTGACTCTGTCAGTTTATACAACAGTCCAGTTCGCGGGTATAAAAATAAAACAGAAATTGTTGAATGTTGAATTGTATCGTGGTTTGGTCAGGTTTTGTAAAAGTGAAATATTATAATATTGTAAAGATAGCTGGATTAAGATCTAAATAATAAAATGTATTATATTTTGTTTTTTTCAGGTTTTAGAGCAGCGCAGTGATGGAATATGGAAGGGGTATGTTGTACAGGAGGGAAGAATGGCCAAAACTGGCTACTTCCCCGCCAACCATGTTGTACTGGTGGACACTCAAAGTAAGCCTTCAATTTTATTATCTTTATTTCAGTTTTATTATCTTTATTTCAGTTTTATTATCTTTATTTCAGTTTTATTATCTTTATTTCAGTTTTATTATCTTTATTTCAGTTTTATTATCTTTATTTCAGTTTTATTATCTTTATTTCAGTTTTATTATCTTTATTTCAGTTTTCACTGAGAGTTGATCTCGAATTTAATATGTTTAGAACAAAAGTGAAAATTAAACTTTGTTCAAGAATAATATTCATTTTGAAGTTCTCATGGATGCTGTCTAAATTATTGAAACTTCTTGACAATAATTTAATAAGAATAAGGTTTATAGTTTATATAGAGATCTAGTCTACCACCAGCTGTTCCTTGACCAAACTTCTAATTTTTAACCTGTTCAAATTATGCTGAAAAATGACATCTGTTCGATGCCCAGAGTGTCCTTTCTACTAGCTGTTCCCTAACCAAATTTTTGTGCATTTATCTTTCCAATTTAAGCTGCCAGGTTGACTGGTACCAATCCAAGCTCACTATATTTATTTTTGTTATATTATTTTGTTTTCCAGCGAGCAAACAGAGTCCACAATCTAAGGGAATCCGGACCCAAGTTCCAGATCTTCTGAATAGAAGTATGATCTTTAACAACCATGATAGACGGTCGTTTGGTAGTACTGGAACAGACGACAGTCTACCCCCACCCCCATCACCTGGTGGTTACCCTCCCAGCCCTTCTAGAGGTAAGACCCTTTTTTGTATCTACCCTCATCAAGCTTGTAGTGTCCCCTTCCTGTCTTCATTAGCCCATTTGGTGCTGAAGAGTAGAAGTAAAACTCCATTTGTTTCACTGTCTCATTAGCCCATTAGGTATAGAAGGATAGGATGTAAAACTCCATTCATTTCATTTCTATTACAAACATTCCATCTTCATTAGCCCATTAGGTACAGAAAAGTAGGATGTAAAACTCATTTCATTTTGTTGTCCTCATCTACGTCTGTTAATTCATAAAAACGTAGTGTTACTATGTTTCTTAGTCTAGTTAAGCTATAGTCAATAAAGAGTTATGGCCCTTTTATCATAGATAAATTATAGTAACAAATAGCAGAAGTATTAAACTAATAGATAAATGAACATGGCTCCTTGTATCTGTGGTGGAGTAACATATTTAGACGGTGGGTCATTGGGTCATCCTCCCTACCCTCAGGTTTTTTATAAATAAAGGGGATGGGTGTGTGATAAAGACACTAGGTGATATTTTAAAGCCGACAGACAGCAGGGTAGTTTTATCAGCTTGTCCTCATTAAAACATGGGTGGTTCTTACAATCTTCAAATTTCTCCCTACAAACGCAATTTTAAAAGAATTTTATTATTCAGTGCAGTTTTAAAGAATTTTGTTATTTTTTTGTGTGCAGTTTTTTTAAGAATTTTGTTACAATGACCGTAAATTTCAGTCATGGCTATGATTTTGAAAACAAGTAAATTGTTGAAGTAACCAGGCATACAATAATCTAATGTCTAAAAAAGTTTTAAAGTTTTTTAAGGAAAAGTTGAGTTATGATATAAAATTTCATATTAATGTAAAAACAGTGGGTGGGGATTTCAGTTAAAATTCTGTTGAAATTTAATTTTTGATTGATGAATTTTTGCGCCCACCCCCACTCGTATAAATCTAATGTTATATAGAATATGAATCTATATATAAAAAATGTTTGTATACATGTTATCTGTAAAACTTAAACAGATTAATTTCAATCAGTCCACGATTATCCATCAGTCAAAAACGTGTAGTTTCAGCAATTAAACTTCATTAAGTTTTACAATAATACTTTATATTTACATTTCTACTTATAAATAAACGTTATTTTATATTCGATAAACTTTAGTTTGTCACATGACACCATAAACGTAGTCAAAACACAACAACAACCAAATAGAAGATTTTCAGCAAATTGAAATACCAGTATATGAAATATAGTGATATCATCAATTTACACCATTGAGATATCAATCAGACGTCTGTGGTTCCTGTAATTCCACTAAAACAGAGAGTTTCATGATGTCACTCTCCTATTAACAAATTTTTATTTCAAGTGTAACATAATGCATGTATTGATTCTTCACAGCTATTTTAATTGAAATCTTAAAGTTTAAAATATAGGCCAGTAGTCCCTGCCCTGGGGCCATGTAAATAATATAGACACTGAAACGGAAACAGGTATAATACTTTTTATATCCATGAATAACACGGCACTTGAACTTTGTTTTTTGAGAAATACGTTTTTTATTTTCTCACCAGGGGGAGGGTTAGTTTCTTTCATTCTCAAGATTAACTCATTCATTTTGGATTAAATCATTCATTCATTCATTCATACAATATTTAAATAGTTTATCATTCGACTGTAAAAAACTTGACGAGTTAAAATGATATTGAGTTATTTCAGTAGTATTTCATCAGTTATGAATATGAAGATGATTTTGAAAGTAGAAGATTTAGGAGTTGAATGTGTTATTGATATATATAATACAGTTGATCTCTGACCTGTATGTCTCACATCATTCTGTAATATTTTATCATTTAGTATAGGTCAGAGTAACTCTTGCTAGGTAAATTGGTGAACAGATCTTGAATATATATTCATCAGTGAACTTAGCCTACCTGGTGTCATAAAGTAACAGAATCTCTGTAAAATCTAGAAAACTCACAAATCTAAGTCGTTTTTGAAAAATGCTTAATCAATTTATTTAGCGTTTTTTAGTAATCAAATGCATCTTTATGGATAATTACTTAGTGTTTTGGATATTTATTTATTTTTTATGTTATTTATGGCAGCAGGTATATTTACTGATGAATAGAGATCCAAGTTTAAAATTTCCAAATCTTATGTTTATTTTAAGACCTATAATTTGATGATAAATATGAAGTTTGATGTTATGTTCTAGTTTTAATAGTTCAGCTTTTAGAAATCTGTTTTAAGATGATAGGCAGTTTAGATATTTCAGACATTATTCTAAATATCACATTAAAATATTATCATAAAACATTTACCAGTTAAATCGGGCAATAAACAAACACTCAACTATAAAAAAACACTTTATTATATAAAATAAAATATTGTGTGTGGTAAGACCAGTTTTAGAAAACAGACTATAATAAAAAGATAAAGTCTAGTTATATAAAACTGACTATAATATAAGATAGTAGAACTATGAACGTGAATATTTAGTGTTTTTATTCTGTATCGTGTTTTATACTGATTAATTCGTGTTTAAATATCAACATTACAATAACACACTGGTAGGTCAACTACGTCCAGTCATCCTCGCTGTTTACCTCTACAATTGTTTTCAATATTGACATTTAACTTTGAGACTGATTAACAACATTGTCCGACAGTCAGTGTTATTGTTTATTAAGTGTGCTTTAACTGGATTATGACTGGGGAATCTTTAAGACAATAATGTGGATATCCACAGAAGCACTGGCTGTGTTGGAATAATATGAACTCCAAATTAGGTAAGGTGGATTAAATATGGCAGGGATTAGATTTGTTTTGGTAATTATTTTTGTGTTTTTCTCCTCATTTGATGAATAGTTAAGATTTAGATGAAAACTTTCGGATTCTTGAATGTAAAATAAATGTTTTAGAGATTTTGAGACAAAAATACAAGTCTGCTATCTTTAAAGTTGTGTATGACAAAGATTAATATACAACAAAAAATCTTCTATTATAAATCGGCACTGATATTCCTGGAAAGATCATTGCCCAGAAGTTTGACTGAAGACCACCTGCAGGAAGAAATGATCCTTGTTGACGTTTATTGTTCTTGAAAAAAAATTATTTCTTTCTAAACAATATCCAGGTCTGAACTTCTAACACGATATTAATTGGCTGCATAATGGAGTAGATTTGTACCCAAAGTTGACCGACTGTCATTGTTATCATCTTTTCATCCATTTTTTATCTTGTACTGTCGTCTGCTAAATGGCCTTTGTTGTCATGTTAATTTAGTGATGAATAGAGTAGTTTTAGAGGCTTATCAAAACTGTTTGGTAATGTTAACTAGACATTGTCAATGAAGAATTAGTAGTTGGATGAAGCCAGGCTAGAAATAGTATGCAAGTCATATATAATTAATACCTTCCACTTTATAATGAACTCTACCGTACATGCATATTCTATATCATTATACAACTGCCTATGTGTAATTGGAAGAGCTCATTTGTATAAATAGGGAGTAAATATTGTAACTTTGTACTAATGACTAAGTTAAGAAAGCACTAACACAGGAGATATAAATTTTAAGTATAGATAGGGGTGTTAGTTAAATAATATCTTTGGTTAGATTCGTGCAGCAACAAAAAACACTCTAAGTAAGGGTATTTTGTGGTGGATATTAGGACCACTTCCTGTAGTATATTATAAACTGATAAAACAGATAACACATCGCTATGACCTTGGTTTGTTGCTTGGTCAATTTGATGAAGAGGAGTATGAATACTGTTGCTATACGCCAACTTTCTAACCCGGTTTCAGGAGCAGTGATACCTCGGTGAATAAGATGCTTGTTCGCTAACATAAAAGAGTCCAAGGTTCAATCCTGCTTTTTCCCTGTCAGTGATAGAGGGACTGACATGGAAAAAGTGTCTAGTCATTCTGAGTAGGGTAGGCTAATTTCCTGCATGGTGATGCCAGTCTTCATTACCCCAAAAGGTGTAGAAAAGTAGGAAGTAAATCTCTATTTCATGTACATCCCAATGTCCTCTCGCTGCGATTATTTTTAAGATAATCTGTAGACATGATTGATACTATTTATAAACACAGATCTTGTGATAAACTATATTTAACGGTATTATATCATACGATACGATAAGTTTTTTATAGTGTTATTATATCATTAAGGTCATGTCCTTAAAACTTAGATAAATTAAAACTTGTTGCCGTTTGGTCATCTTAAAACTGAACAGAATTGTCCTTCCCTGACCCCCTTAATTCTTCAAAATATGTCTATGATGATGTCAAATATTTGCAAATTTTGCATAATTAGTGCAGACAGAATTTCCATTTTAAAATTAGGGTCTTTTTTTATACAAAAATCTTCAAAAAATCAACAATTTTCTTGTCAGATTTTAACTTGTACTGTGATATCACACCAACTATTTCAAATTTTTCATTAGAGTGTTTGAGAAGCAGGGCAGTTTTCTTTTTAAACCAAACATGGTTAAAATTGTTGACCTAAGAATCATACAGGCACTGGCCAATATATTGACCCTAGAGTTATTATTTATGATGTCATGGAGGGTCATGTCCTGAAACCTGTCCCAGATAAACAACACTAAGATAAAACATGGTGTCAACATGATCAGATTATTTTTAACATGTTTAACACCGAAATATCACTGATAAGATAAATATAAACCATGAACCATAGACCAGCTAACGTTAGTTTGAAGATCTTGGCTTGTTGGCATCTGAAAATAGCTATCAGAATCAGGTTGTTGGTTCTGTGTATGTCATATCCCACCTGTATTTGTGACTGTTGTCCAGTCTCGTTATAATTTGATTCTTCTCCTAGCACCTGTCAGAAATAAAAAAATATATCTTAAAAGGATAACAACTTAGGTTCACAAGTCTGCCGTGACAGGGATTCTTTCTACCAACTGGTCCTTGGTCACACCTCTTGGCATTGATCTTTTCCAGATTATCTGTACCCATTAACAGCTGGGTGGACTGGAATTATGAGTGAAGATGACTTATTATTTGAGTTTAGAACTCATGTCGACATAGTTCTGACCATACATTTCTTATCTCTAAATAACCCAGTACTGGAACATAATACACTATGTAATGTTAACCCCCACCCCTCTTTCTCTTTTGGAATGGCCCAACCCCCACCCTGTCTTCAAGCTCTACCCACCCTCCCCCGTTCTAAACAGTCTGCTTATCACCTGCCTAGTTTGTGACATATTTTATATTTAAATGACCCAGTCTCTATTAAATAAAACATAGTAACACAAAACCTACTTCTTTTCCTTTTTGTCTCTTGTCCTATGTTACCTGTCGTATCTCTCATTCTTCCTCCATACCCCCACCCCCCCTCTCTCCCCTCCCCTCTTAAACAGTCAAACTTATCCCCATCTTGTTTGTGACTGTAAATATTTTAACTTTAAATAAGCCAGTCTCAGTGTAATGTTACAGTAACACCACACCCACTTCTTTCCTTTTTGTCTTTTGTTCTATGTTACCTGACGTATCTCTCATATACCCCACCCCCCTCTCCCCTCCCCTCTTCCCTCTTAAACAGGCTAACTTATCACTTGTTTGTGACTGTAAATATTTTAACTTTAAATAACCCAGTCTCCATAAAATGTAACTTAGTGACACAAAACCTACTTCTTTCCCTTTTTTTTCATCTGTCCCTTGTCCTATGTTCCCCCCTCTCCCCTCTCAGTCTAACTTTTCACCTGTCTAGTTTGTGACTGTACATATATTACCCTGCTCAGTGTAACACAATCTGTATAAAAAGTAAACTTGGTATTTAGAAATTGAATCTTTAACAAGAGACAGGGCTGAGGGTAATTTGTTTTTTCTGTGATTTCACATAAATTGTGTGTCTGCTTCTTAAGTTACTTGGTGGGTATGATATACCCTGACCCCCTCATTTTGTCAAAAAATGACTGTGATGATGCCAAAAACATTCAAAATAATAGAAAAAGGCGCTTGAACAATCAAATGATTAAATATCCAACCAGTAGGATTCAATATTGAGTATTTTTGGTAAATATTGTGCCCTAGGATTACCCTGTTAATTCAGGGCACGCTCCATTTCATACCCACCGTGATTGTCCTAGGTTTTGTCATCTGATCGAGGATTATGTAAAACATTCTAGCCAGATATTTCTCACCTGCAATTTTGTCTGATTATTCAGACTCTAGGACAAACAAAACTTTGTAATTTTCGTCACATAGAAATTCTTTAGACTCGTGTTTGTTTCTTTTTGTATAAAATAATATTATATAGAATAATATTTAATAGCAATGTAAATTTAATGTGGCTTTACCAATTATTCAAAAAATCTTCAATTTTTAGTCATTGTAGTCTATTTACAAAGTTACAATGAATTTAGATTTTTTGAAGCAAATGATATTTCCTTGTGTTTTCAAGGAAAGTGTCTCAATTTAGAACAATGTTTGATACTGTTTATAGTTGACTTGAGCTTTAAGTGAATATTTTGATAGTAAGCCAAACTAGAGGGTGTAAATGATTGCAGTACTGATACTAATTAGTTAATTTATAGAATAAAATAGTTCTGGTTAGAATTAATCGGACCAACCTAGAGGATGTAAAGGTTTGCTTACACCTCTAGATACCTGATATCACTTATCATATTGAAATATTTACTCACTTTTAATTTTCATTGGAGAAGTTTATTTGCTGGTACCTATTTCTAGTGTATGCTTACTCTTCTAGACACCTGATATCATTTATATTGGAGATACTTCCTCATATGAAGAGTTCAGACAATAGCTACTACCAATGTTTCATCAAAATGTTTTTGTGATTTCAGGCTTTGTTTTGCAATTCGCGTCGTTATTACTTGGTTTTAATTTATTAGTAAATGTACGATTTATCAACTGTTTTATTTTCTATTTTCAGATGTGAATTATTCCAGTCAAAGTTTAACTTATTCTCTACAACAACAGGTAAGACAAGTTTTCTTCTAAAACTTTAAATTAACTTCCTTAAATGGTAACTTAAGATAATAAATAACTGGACCAGATTATATGGATAATATCACAAGTAATTTACTAAAGTAATTGTTATCCATATAATTGTGTGCAGTTGACTTTAAAATACTGCTCATACATTTAGCCTAAACACTGAGTGCCGTATGCAGCTCTCTTACCTTGACTATAGTTGAACTTTGGCTAAAGTCTAACTTAGAAAAGTTACGATAAACAACTTTCCTTTTATACATTTGAAAGTCAAAGGTAAGCATGACTTTCATAAAAATCAAGTGGTGCTTACATAACTTTTGACTTAAGTCTAGCTTTAGTAAAGATCAAGCGGTGCATACATAAAGATCTACTTAAATCTAACTTTAGTCAAGGTGTAGGTTAAGTTCTAGCCCTTATTGTATTTAGCTTAAATAAAATACACATATATTCATATCACTTTCAAAAACTACAGGATCTGCTGACATACATACAGCAAAATACCTAAAAAGGCCTACATGTATATTCAGAATAAATATAATACAGATATACAACTTTCAAAACTTACAGAAATATCTTAAGTCAATTCTTGCATTGAACATTCACCAATCTCTTCAGAATTACAGATAATTTATAGTATAGAAGGACAGGATCCTCCAAAACTTATGTTATTATCTTTTTAAAATTATTACAAAGAACAGATGGTTGAAATGATCCTTGTAAACCTAAGTTGTTATCCTTGTAAAATCAATACCAATAGGTTTGGCCAAGGACCAGCTTGTAGAAAGGATTCTTAAATGTAAACCTAAGTTGTTATCCTTTTAATATCAATACGAAGAGGTTTGACCAAGAAACCAGCTTGTAGAAAGGATCCTTGTGAACCTACCTTGTTATGCTTGCAAAATCAATAATCAAGAGGTTTGACCAAGGACTAGCTGGTAGAAAGGATCCTAGTGAACCTAAGTTGTTATCCTGGTAAAATCAATACCAAGAGGTTTGACCAAGGACCAGCTGGTAGAAAGGATCCTTGTAAACCTAAGTTGTTATCCTTATAAAATCAATACCAAGAGGTTTGATCAAGGACCAGCTGGTAGAAAGGATCCTTGTGAACCTAAGTTGTTATCCTTGTAAAATCAATACCAAGAGGTTTGATCAAGGACCAGCTTGTAGAAAGGATCCTTGTGAACCTAAGTTGTTATCCTTGTAAAATCAATACCAAGAGGTTTGATCAAGGACCAGCTGGTAGAAAGGATCCTTGTGAACCTAAGTTGTTATCCTTGTAAAATCATTGCCAAGAGGTTTGACCAAGGACCAGCTGGTAGAAAGGATCCTAGAGAACCTAAGTTGTTATCCTGGTAAAATCATTACCAAGAGGTTTGGCCAAGGACCAGCTGGTAGAAAGGATCCTAGAGAACCTAAGTTGTTATCCTGGAAAAATCATTACCAAGAGGTTTGGCCAAGGACCAAGTGGTAGAAAGGATCCTAAAGAACCTAAGTTGTTATCCTGGAAAAATCATTACCAAGAGGTTTGGCCAAGGACCAAGTGGTAGAAAGGATCCTAAAGAACCTAAGTTGTTATCCTGGTAAAATCATTGCCAAGAGGTTTGATCAAGGCCCAGCTGGTAGAAAGGATCCTAGAGAACCTAAGTTGTTATCCTTGTAAAATCAATACCAAGAGGTTTGGCCAAGGACCAGTTGGTAGAAAGGATCCTAGAGAACCTAAGTTGTTATCCTGGTAAAATCAATACCAAGAGGTTTGACCAAGGACCAGCTGGTAGAAAGGATCCTAGAGAACCTAAGTTGTTATCCTTGTAAAATCAATACCAAGAGGTTTGGCCAAGGACCAGTTGGTAGAAAGGATCCTAGAGAACCTAAGTTGTTATCCTGGAAAAATCATTACCAAGAGGTTTGGCCAAGGACCAGGTGGTAGAAAGGATCCCTGTCGGTTTGTTTTCATCACTGTTCCATTTCCAATGTCAGTTTAACTGTGTATATAATCCCCTGTATAATAATATTGATATAAATATTAAATATGAATTATTTCTGTAATATTATTTAATTATAACCGTGTGTATATTTTATAGTTATTGATTCTATATCATTCCTTTTTATCTCAAATCATGTTTTATTATTTTACCAGAGTTTTCATTTTTATTATATGGCGATCCGAATCTTTTATAGACATTGTATTTCTATGGTTATTATACAGTTATATGTCCTTTGCTTCAAATAAACGTTTCAACATGGCCTTTTAAACCTATTATTAGAGGGCATTCTTTCTATTTTGAAGATCGAAAAAAATTTATGAAAATTTTACTCTGAAATCTAGCCAAATGTGTCCCTAACTGAAAGTTTTAACTTAAGTATTTTATGATTGTCAAAAAAAAAAGCTAAGTGCTTAATGATGTATTGCTCTGAGGTTAGTGCAGGTATTTGGTTCTCAGTCCGGACCAGGCCGTAATAAAATCACAATTTTACCCCGTTTACACCAACAATATAACAATTTAAACAGTTGACTGCTTTCAGACGGGTTCTTATGGAACTCTTCATGAAAGAGATAATTATAGACAAAAAATGGCTCCCAATGATGATCAAATTCCACAGGAAAAGGTGAAATGTATAGGTGTACACGAAATAAATGCTATCAAAGAGAAAAGATATGTAAAAATGTGATTTATCACCTCACCACCTTCAGTAATAATAAACTAGTTTTTAACTGTCAAACTGAAACTAAGTATTAGTGACGTAAATTAGTTTTTAACGTCTGTCACTAGGGATACAGGTTGTCAAAAAATATCAACATTATTAATAGACAAGACGATGATTTTATTGAGAAAACTTCTGATTTCTTTTCATTGGTTTTCTATCATTCA
Source organism: Nipponacmea schrenckii (assembly GCA_030562195.1). Taxonomy (NCBI): domain Eukaryota; kingdom Metazoa; phylum Mollusca; class Gastropoda; family Lottiidae; genus Nipponacmea; species Nipponacmea schrenckii. Next base: position 1,242,654 of record JAUJPP010000001.1, read on the forward strand.
ATCTTACGTGGTTATAAGTATAGGTTAATGGTCGAAAGTTTGTCAATAAGTCTAATAATTATTAGACGCATTGACAAACTTGAGATCCATTAACCAACTTAAAATACAGATTAACAAAAAAACAGCTCACTATAAACTTACTAGAGTTTTATTTACAAACAAGCCTGAAATCAAAACGTTTAAGCCCTTTAGTACAAGAATCATCCATATTCAGACTATGTGTCAATAACATGAACCAACCAATATGGCAGCACCTGGTGTTTCGAAAAAAGTTTCATTGTTTGATTCTTTAATACTTATAAAAATCAAAAGTAAAGATGTTCTAATGAATGGGAAAACTTTGTCAGTTTGTCTAATAATTCCCGAATTAACTCATAATCGGCCTAATAACGTTGGAAATACCTAGCTAACATCTACCAGAACTATCCATAAAACACATGGACCTTCGTGTGTCCACATAACGTTAAATAAATTATGAATGCACGAAATAACAATGAAAAAACGCATAATTTATCAATTGGTAAGCTTATTTGACAAGATTTGAAATACAACTTTAATCGATGCTGACAGATTTCGCCCTAATGAATAATTAATTATCTTTTTCATTTGAAAGTAAGGATTTGAAGATAAACTTTAAGTTTTAATTGGACGTAACATTGAACAGTATACATTTTGAAACCGGGATTACTTCTCTGAATAGAGTATGAGTGAATTTAATGTGAGTAGCGGTCAGTCTAATCCCCATTCGTTATGGGCAAGTGGCTGATATTTAGAGTCCAATATTGACTTTAATATTGGACTCTTGGCCACTTGCCAGTACCAATATGTTGGATATTGGTACGCAAAAAACAAAGGGTGACATCACATCTGTATTTTAATTCTGATGATTTTACATTAGTTTAAGTTCAAGAGATGTTAAAGTTGACTGTGTATGATTGAGTTTTAAAATAAAGTGAACTTAAAGCTATCATTGTGGTACAACTTCATATAAACATATATTTCAATTAATAACTTCAATAAACACTTAAGTTTAGTGGAATTACAGGAACCACAGATGTACATCTCCTGCTCATTTATACCTTGGCCAGTGCTTCTGTTAGACAGTAATACTGTATTTTATCATGAACCTGGCCTGTAACACAGACATTAAAATTTCCTGATATTTTCGGTGTAAAATTTGATTATTTTGATGAGAAGGACCCGAACATGCAATAACTATTATTTACCCATTATAAAACAATCTTTTGAAAGGTCCTAGATTGATGTTCACATATATGTTTTTATTTGTCAGACATTCTATTTTTGATGATACTCTTATTGAATTCTTGTTTTCTGAAATCCCTTTATCACACAATACTTGTGTTTACGAGTTCAGAACCTGAGTTCGGAAAACCGATATGACACAGTAGAACAAGTTCATAACTATGCAAATGAGGTTAAATGTAAATAATGTATTCACGCGATTGCGACTTACAAAATGGTGGTAAAGGGCATGCCATTGTCACCAAAATTGTATGTGATATCAAACTCAAACTCAAGTAATATCTAATCTGTCAACTCATTTCATAAATAACATATTACATACTCCTTCAAGATCCTCTATTTCTGAAATTGTTATTTTCTTCCTATTACAACAGATCAGAAACAACTTTCTAATCCAATGAAAACATCAAAAGTGAAAATGTGAGTTTAGATGAAGAAGTCGGGTCGTGTTATTGGAATCGAAGGACAGAATTAATGGAAATTTTACATGTTGAGTTGATTCATGTCTAGAAACACAGATTTCAAACGTTTCTTACTTTACTTTGTCTTTGTACACAGACAAATACCACTTTCTGACAACTAATTACATCAGATTCAGTCAATAGATTGAGGCTGTTTGTTCAACATGTAGATTTCAAATTGTCTGAAAACTCGATTCCTGTTAATGAAAATTTTGCTGAAATTGAGAAATTGATTCCAGTTTTCTTTGAGAAGTTCTAAAGTTTTAATTAACCTGATATGTAAAATGTCTCTCCCAATCCCAAGATTTTTTTATCATCCTACCCCCCTCTCTTGTACCTTCTCTCTTTCTGATTTCCGTATTTAAATATTTCATATGACAGATGATATCCAATTTGTTTCTAATGGGGAACCAAACTCGCGAGTTGTCTTTCCTTGATGTAGGGGGCGCGGCGACTATTGCGGTCCTAAAGCGTCGTGTGCAATCATGGTCGACTATGTAAATAGTAAGCGTGATTTTGGTTTATGGGACCTATCTAAACTTTGAAAAGAAACTTAAATCTAAAATAGGGGAGGTTTCTGGTAGAAAAAACATTAAACCAAAAGTTACAATCAGTTTTACCCGTCGGCTAAGCTTCGAACGAATACGTCCACTGAAAGTTTGTGAGAATCGAAAGTAGACCTAGTCAAGTGATAGCCGGGGTTTGGACAAATTTCCTTCGCGACTGTCGTTTGTTGATTATTGGAGTTGAAAAATACTTGAAATCTTAATGATAATCTTAGATAATCATTGCTTTATCCCAGACAAGACAAATGATTACTATGTATGATTGTAGGCATGATTCAATAGGCCTAGGCTAATACTATTAATACTAGGCCTACCGTATGCCAACTACGGTGGTCTTCTAGTTCTACTGACCGGTCTACTGCCCGGACTGATACAGTTCTAGGCTAGTGCTTATTGAATTTTGAATTTTCTTCACGTCACAAGTAATCAAATATAATTGTCAATTAATTTCCATTCTCAAAGAGTGGCTTCTACTTTAGGGTCTATAGAAATATAAAGTTTTAAAATTTTCCCATTGCATTGAACATATTACCCTACAAGTCATAGAAATTTTTAGAGAAAATGAACCACATTTCAAAATATTTTTTTATTGTTGCCATTTTAAAAACCTTTTTCGTCAATCTAAGGCTATCAGAATTATTTTTGTGGTCACACAGTAGGCTAGCCTACATACATTAATATGGTAGGCCTAGTAGTTCTAATCTTATTTGCATCATTGAAATATTAACCTCAAAACAAGTTTAGATAGTCTTAAGGTTTTGAAAATGCCAACCATGGCCATTTAAGTTATACTCAAAATTGGAAATATGATTTTATAGAGGGGAATTTCAGACTGAAATTTGGATCCAACTCACAGTTTGTAGGCAAAGAGGGAAATGTGTTCTTTAAGGACCCAAAAATACATTCTGAGTATATTTTTTAGGGCACAATGTAGTCAGTGAGGCTAGTTGAGTATTTTGGTTTGATTTATGGTAATACTAGCCCTAGATCTAATATTTTCCTTTGCGCTTCACTTAAAAAGAAATTCAAAACTTAATCCTTCCAAAATTATGTCGAAAATTTCCTTGAACAAAAACCTTCAGTTCAAGTAGGATTTCAACCTATTAGTTCTGTGGTTGAATTGTTACAAATTTAAAGATTACAACAGTTTTCTTTTTTAGGGTTGTATTTATTGACAGAAATAAAAATCTTGAACATAGGTATTGGAAAAAATATTTATTGGTAACTCCAAATTATGACATTTACAAAGATATCAATACTGACATCAAATATACTCTACTGAAATTAGAATCAATCCACTGCTGTCTTGAATAGTTTGAAAAGAAACTTGACAATGACTCACGAAAATCCTACACAATAGTTTTCTGAAGTATTTGAGGCTAACATCAACAGACTCTTTTTTTTTTTAAATCAGAATGCCGAGCAGAAATGAAAATAGTGATGGCAATCATAATGCGCCAACATTTATAATGGCAGTCGATTTGTCTGGGAGGTTGACAAGAGTTATCAATGAATTAAAGATTTTTCATGATATTAATCAAAGTTCATCATTGGGTGATTAGGAACACTCACACCAAGTTTCATCTGTTGTTTCTTCAGACCACTGGAAAACTGATGGAACAGATACAGGCTTTCCTGACATCTCAAAGGAATTGTTCCTGAAAAAAGAATATATAATCATAAGGTCATGATTTGTAGAAATAAAGTATAAACTTACATGCAGTTCCTTTCCAGCAGCAGTATTTTTCAATTCACAAAAACACACTAGCTAGTATTCACCAAGAAATAAAAAAACTGTTGTCTTGGAAGCAAATATGAGATTGGATGCACTTTCACAACAGCCTAATTGCTGTGGGTTTTTTTCAGTTTAGCCTCTGGTAACAGTTAATGAGGTCAGTTGACCAAATGCCTATTTTGTAAAATTGAATGTTAAAAAAATGTGTAAAATACAAAAAACTTTTAACTCACCTAAATATGTTAACCTGTGTTTTTAACTATGGCCTTTGCCCACAAGACTGGCATGAGTTACCTGAAAAAAAGAAATGAAACAAGCAGAACAGAACAAAAATAATTTTAGGAAAAAAAATCAACACCAGGGCTTCATTATTAGCATCCAAATTTTTTCGTGTTCTTTTTAAAAATGTTCATCAGAATAGATTACATGTACAAGAAAGATAAGTATAATATATACCGATTTATAGGCATAATAATGGATTATTTAAAAAATGAAAACTACCTATTTTATTATGTAAACAAATCTTTTGAAGGGCCTTTAAATGTTAAACATATCTTTTTTAGTAATTCTTTTTTATATTCTTAGGTAAATTTTGTTTGAAACCCTTTTAAAACACAATACTTGTGTTTACGAGAAAGGGTTCGGTAAAAATAAACCCACTTATTATAATTAAAATTATCAGTAAAAAATGTTTTAGGCGTTTAAATAAAAATTTGTAGATAAAGGGGAAAATGGCCATAATAAAAATTAGGGAATAAAGGCTTAAATCGGGTAATATCAATTCTGTCAACAGCAGTTCCCATAAAATTACTACCCCTTTTAAAATCCTGGTTTTCAAAGTTATATTGTCCTATTACAACAATAAAAACAACTTTTTCCCAAAAAACAAAAAAGGGGAAAACTTATTTTGATGAAGAAGTCGGCTTTTGGCGGAGGACGTAAATGCAACTTTTCCATTCTTGCACTTGCAGTCAAAAACACGGGACGAAGTGGGCTTACAGTTATTTGTTTTTTCCGAAAGATTTTCTGCCTAATTACGCCCAAATTCACTGTTTGACGTTTTTCAACTGTAGATTTAAAAAATTGTCTGAAGAACATTCCGGGAAAAAACACTATAAAAGTTATAAAGTTTCCTTTTTCAAAATTCTAATTTTAATTAACGGGAAGAAAAGGGTCTGTCAAGTAAGTTTTATCACCTCCCGGGCCCCTAGTCGATTCCTTTTTCTGATTTCAGTTTTTAAATTTTAAAAGTTTGGGTTTCCCCATTAAATAAAAAATTATCCCTGAAGCACTCAGATATAGCGTCTTTATATGTAATGGACCATGTCTACATTTGATCTCATTTATATTGACAGCAGGTATGCCACCTTTATTAAAGAAGGTGTTAATTTTTTAGCAGGCTTTTCTGCGTCTGGTGTCTTCATCAGCCCATTAAGTGGGGAAGATTAGCACGTTAAACTCCATTCATTTCATTTCTGCCTCTCATTATTTTGTTAAAAGTCAGACCTGTGTAAGAAAAATATAAACAAGAACTGATGATCAATATAGGCTACATGTTTGATGTAAATATCTAACAATATTGTGAATATGAATCATTATAAAATATTTTACGGTCCAGTGATATACTGGTAAACAAGGCAATTGGAAGTTTTACAATATAGTTCACTAATCTTGCCTCAAATTGGAAAAAAAAAACCACCTAATTCTGACCCATATTACACCCCTAGCCTGGCCTCAAATTGGAAGAATAACCTCTAATTCTGACCTTCTAGCCAGGTAAAATATAGGTTAGAATCCAGGTAATATATTTAATACTCAGGTAACAAACCAGTTTATTTACATTTATTACTCTACCTACTGTTTTTATTGGCCCACTTTATCAGATTTATTTCCTAGTTATATATATTTATTATATATTATACTGACAAGGTTATTTCATGGACTGCTGTCCAGAATATATTTAATTACAACTAGGTTTCTTTTATAATCTTGGAATGACATTTAGAAATAGGTGGAACATTAGATAAATAAGACCACTATTATAGATATACTACTTCTCTTTAATTTATAGCAACGTTTCAATTCACATACAGCAATCTTTATCAAGATATACAATAATAGATATAGTAACATTAGATAAATAACACCACTATTATAGATATACTACTTCTCTTTAATTTAACATACAGGAATCTTTATCAAGTTATACAATAATAGATATAGTAACTTTAGATAAATAAGACCACTATTATAGATATACTACTTCTCTTTAATTTAACATACAGCAATCTTTATCAAGTTATACAATAATAGATATAGAAAGCTTTAGATAAATAAGACCACTATTATAGATATACTACTTCTCTTTAATTTAACATACAGCAATCTTTATCAAGTTATACAATAATAGATATAGTAACTTTAGATAAATAAGACCACTATTATAGATATACTACTTCTCTTTAATTTAACATACAGGAATCTTTATCAAGTTATACAATAATAGATATAGTAACTTTAGATAAATAAGACCACTATTATAGATATACTACTTCTCCCTTTAATTTAAGCAACATTTCAATTCACATACAGGAATCTTTATCAAGTTATACAATAATAGATATAGTAACTTTAGATAAATAAGACCACTATTATAGATATACTACTTCTCTTTAATTTAACATACAGGAATCTTTATCAAGTTATACAATAATAGATATAGTAACTTTAGATAAATAAGACCACTATTATAGATATACTACTTCTCTTTAATTTAGCAACGTTTCAATTCACATACAGGAATCTTTATCAAGTTATACAATAATAGATATAGTAACTTTAGATAAATAAGACCACTATTATAGATATACTACTTCTCTTTAATTTAACATACAGCAATCTTTATCAAGTTATACAATAATAGATATAGTAACTTTAGATAAATAAGACCACTATTATAGATATACTACTTCTCTTTAATTTCAGCAACGTTTCAATTCACATACAGCAATGTTTGATAAAGGTTCCTGTAAATTTTTAAAATGAATAAATATTTAATAAGTAAAGAATTTGAAAGATAACAGGTGGATAAAAAAAGACATTAAGTAGAGTATTAACTCAATTTTACCCATAAATTTTTAAAACTGATAGACTGCCAAGACTTTTTATTACAATTCTGCTCAATTTTACGTTTAAAATGTAATGGCTTTGATTCTAAAATACCCTTTTGGGTTTAATCTTTAAATTATAACACAACTTGTAAGCTAATATTTCATTTTTTTTGTCAATAATCAAAGAAAGACCAAGAGTTTTAATTTTCTCCATGTTTTAAACGAAAAGGCTGGGAAGTTTAAATAATCTTTCAACTTAGATTGTTTTTTTTTTATGAAACTTGTTTATTCTGTGAATACTAGGTAAGTTTTTGAAATGGAGTTAATTTGTTAAGTTGGTATTAAGATAAATATTCTAGGTGCCAAGGATTTGAATTTTGCTCAACTTAAATCAATTCTAATTCCTCTGCCATTGCTTCTGAGTATCTGTCCCGTGTCAACCTTCACCCCTAATATTAAAAATTAAAGATTTTAACATTCCAGTAATTTAATTGGGTAATTAATTAACTAACGAGATTACAGGTAGATGTACCTGGTGTTGAGTTTTGAAAGATAAGACCTAAAATTTGTTACAGACTTAAGAAATAATTTGTTAAAATTCCTGTAAATTTTTATGTTACCTGTAACAGGTGTAAGCAATAGATTTACAGTTTTTATACAAATACAAGTTAATTATATTATACAAGGAATTTACAAATAAGTTGAAAAGTTTTTTTATTTCAGTCATTTACTCACCATTGTGTTGTTTAAATTATAAAATATTTTTTAACCTGTTGTTTCTATTCCTTAGTCAGATAGGATAAGTCTTTGAATAATCCTTAATTAACATCATTTAACCTTGTGAACTCTCCAAGAGATGACAGCACTAATCATGATGGTCCTAATGTGATACAACTTAATGCAAGCGTTTTTCGCGATTAGTGACGTTATCCAACATTTAGTTTTAGTTTAATTACAGGAACCATAAATGTCTGATTGAAAATTAGAATGGTGTAAATTGATGCTATCAGTGTCCCTGATACACATACAATACAGACGTCTGATTGAAAATTAGAATGGTGTAAATTGATGCTATCAGTGTCCCTTTACACATAAATACAGATCTGATTGAAAATTAGAATGTGTAAATTGTGCTATCAGTGTCCCTGATACACATACAATACAGACGTCTGATTGAAAATTAGAATGGTGTAAATTGATGCTATCAGTGTCCCTGATACACATACAATACAGACATCTGATTGAAAATTAGAATGGTGTAAATTGATGCTATCAGTGTCCCTGATACACATACAATACAGATGTCTGATTGAAAATTAGAATGGTGTAAATTGGTGCTATCAGTGTCCCTGATACACATACAATACAGACGTCTGATTGAAAATTAGAATGGTGTAAATTGATGCTATCAGTGTCCCTGATACACATACAATACAGACATCTGATTGAAAATTAGAATGGTGTAAATTGTGCTATCAGTGTCCCTGATACATATACAATACAGACATCTGATTGAAAATTAGAATGGTGTAAATTGATGCTATCAGTGTCCCTGATACACATACAATACAGACATCTGATTGAAAATTAGAATGGTGTAAATTGGTGCTATCAGTGTCCCTGATACATATACAATACAGACTCTGATGAAAATTAGAATGGTGTAAATTGTGCTATCAGTGTCCCTGATACACATACAATACAGACATCTGATTGAAATTTAGAATGGTTAAATTGGTGCTATCAGTGTCCCTGATACACATACAATACAGAAGTCTGATTGAAAATTAGAATGGTGTAAATTGTGCTATCAGTGTCCCTGATACAACTACAATACAGACATCTGATTGAAAATTAGAATGGTGTAAATTGGTGCTATCAGTGTCCCTGATACACATATAATACAGACATCTGATTGAAAATTAGAATGGTGTAAATTGGTGCTATCAGTGTCCCTGATACACATACAATACAGACATCTGATTGAAAATTAGAATGGTGTAAATTGGTGCTATCAGTGTCCCTGATACACATACAATACAGACATCTGATTGAAAATTAGAATGGTGTAAATTGGTGCTATCAGTGTCCCTGATACACATACAATACAGAAGTCTGATTGAAAATTAGAATGGTGTAAATTGGTGCTATCAGTGTCCCTGATACACGTATAATTTCAATGTATGTTTTATATTTAATTTACAATATCTCTAAGAAATCTGATGTTTAAAGAATTTCTTCCACCCTCAGGTAGTTAAAATCATCAGAAGATTTTTATATTTTATAAAGTTTGTATCTGATAAAACTCCAATACACCTTGATCTTAGCGGGAAGGTGAAATAACTGACGAGTTGTCAGAACGATAGACGCTACATCTCACCCCACGACCAGATAGCGATGGTGTTATTCAGAGCATTATGGGTAATCTTAGATAAATAAGAGATAAGAGATAAAAACGATATCGTGAAGACGGCTGGGGTTTATGCTAAGTTTTGATGAGCTTTCTCAAGTTTTAAGACATTAGATTTGTTATCTGGGTTTTTGATGTTTGATTAGCGGAATGATTTTTGATACGAAGAAATTGGCCACCTGTTGATAAAATATTTTTAAAATGGCCTTAGAATCTTCCTGACGGTGATTCCCTGATATCAATCTGATAACGATCTTATTTAGTCAGTGATATCCAGTCCCTTTACAGGGCCTTGGTTTATTGTCCCATCTGAAGTACTACACACTCTATCCATGTCAGTCTTTCAGACCTGCATCACTGACACTGAACTTAGCTGACTATCTTATTGATATTAAGATTTGAAATGAACAAGTAGTATGTTTTATGTAATGAATTAGTTTGAGGTGTTATTGAAGATGCTTTGCTTAGGAGCACTGGTCTGGGTCAGACGAAGAGACTATGAAATAATTTGAATTATAAGACCTAGATGTAGTAGAGCAATAAATAAACATATTATAGGTGTAATTATCGAGGCTAGAAAGGTGAATTATTTCAGGTGAAAAACAAATTATGAGTTCTTAGTAATAAAAACCAGATGAATTCTGAAGTACGTTATAAATTATCTCCCCTTGTTTCGAACGGCTTATATTAATTAACTAATAAATACCTTCCACGTTCGTTTTTACGTCTAAACAGTTAAATACCTTGTTTTTCTTTCAACTTTCTTATTCTCTTTTTCTTTCTCAAACTTTACGACTTGACTGACAGAAGTGTTGATTTTTTTTCGAATATTGTGTTTATGAAACAACTGAAGTTTCTGTAAGTTTCAATTCCAGGATTACTTTCTCCTTCAAAATGATGTGTCTAAATTTCTGACATGTTTTTAGATTTTAGAAAGGTTTTTGGAATTTCTGTATAGTATGTTTTATTTGATGGAATGTGTTGGAACTAACAGGATTAGTGCTGTGTATCAGTCAGTAAATGTTTAGTCTCTGTTTACAATGTGTTCAGTGATTTAAATTGTTGAATCAGTTGATAAAGGCTGAAGTTATCAACAAATGTGTTGTTATATGTTGAAAAATTGTGGTTCAAAAGGGCAGTGTTCAACGAAATCCATATACAGACAACAGTTTTACAGACCAAGATACAAAATCCTTCTCCAGGCAGTTTTGAAGAGAAATAAAATAACAAGACATTTACTAACGATACAAACATCAAGTTAAAATATGTGAAATAAGAATATTTCAAGGAACAAGTGAAGATACACAAGGTGTAAGATCAAAAGAAAAAACAAAGTTTTAAATTTTTAACAATTCATTGATCAAGTGACTTATTGTTGTTAAAATAAAAAGAAAACTAATAGCAGTAATTAATGTTAATTGTTTTCAAGTCGTTAGGAAATTAGACCTTAGTAGAGTGAAGTAGTTTTCACTTTAAATAACAGGTACTCGGTACTCGAGGATAAAAACTTCAGATGATAATTTGTCATATCATAAATCTCTTCCGAAATTTACACTTTTGTTTGAGAGAGGTGTTTGAAACAGAAAACCACACAATGAGGAAATAGTCAGTATCTTGTCTCCCCTGGACGTTAATCATTAAATAGATAGTTCCATAGTTCACTTTATCCAACTTGTTTCGTGTGAGGCCAATTAATAAACGTATTCATATACAAAATGGTTTGCCAGTACACGTAGTTTCTGTGCCTATGTATGTTCATATGAAAAAGTTGTTATGACCACTGTTTTAATATTGTTTGATTGTATCACATGATAAAATTTCGTACCAGACAGACAATGCCGTTTGTCAATAATTACGTCAGAAGAATGAAAAAATCAGGAGTAATAATTGTATAATGGTTTTAAAAAAGAAGCATCCATCCCTGGTTTTTTTAAAAGGGAGTAACCATGGTCTGTTTAACACCCACCGCTACTATAATGTTTAAAAGACCAGTATCATCAGGTGGTTCAAAAAAGAGTAAGCATGGTCTATTTTGCAACACCCCTGCCACGATTTGTCAACATTATGAGATGCAACCAGATCAATTTGTACCTGATTAAACAAATCAACCAAGGTGCAGGAAGTAAACATATTGTATTATAAAAAACCTCTCTGTAATATTAATATAAGCCCAATCAAGTTAGAATTTTTGGCTCTGAATTCACGAGATCAAATTAGGAAATTCCGAATTTAATAAATAAATAAAATCCAGATGATCAATCAACATTTTTTATAATTATGGGATCAACCAGATGGAAATGGTTTGAATAAATTTTACCTGAGAATATTGAGAATGACCTGAGAATATTGAGAATGACCTGAGAAATTGAGAATGACCTGAGAATATTGAGAATTACTGTGAGAATTAGTTTTACCTTGAGAATATTGAGAATGACCTGAGAATAATTAAGAATCCTATAATATTGAGAATGACCTGAGAATTACTTGAGAATTAGTTTTACCTGAGAATTCTGAGAATTAGTTTTACTTTGAAATTACCTGAGAATTAGTTTTACCTTTAATACTGGAGAATCCTTACCTTTGAGAAATTTTACCTTTGAGAATTACCTGAGAATTAGTTTTACCTTTGAGAATCATCTGAGAATTAGTTTTACCTTTGAGAATCATCTGAGAATTAGTTTTACCTTTGAGAATCATCTGAGAATTAGTTTTACCTTTGAGAATCATCTGAGAATTAGTTTTACCTGAGAAAGGTGAATTGTAAACGAGGTTATTATTATAATTATTTCCCAGCTTCTGTGTTTTGTTTGCTGCCAAAATATCTCAGATAATCTATGTCAGAGAGTTTGGAATTATAATAATAGGTCTCGGGGCATTAGGTATTCACTCAGACGTGGGCAACATTCCTGATATTCTACCTGTCAGACGTCTGTATTTGATCACCCTCCGTACCTCTTAGTGTTATTCACACACTTTGCTTCTTAGTGTACCAATTAATGTTTATTTCTGACTGCTCTATTTTGGAGAGTTCACTAGCCTTTAGATATTAACCTAGAATGTAGAAGAGACAGGGCATACGGTACTTTTTCTGTCTGACCACAGTGATATTACCTGTTCATTTTGAAGAAGTTTATTAATATTTTCAGTAGGGTCAATAATCAAGGCCCTGTGTGTTAAAGTGTACATGTTAAAAGTTCCCTTGACAGTTGGAAATCAAAAAGAAAAAGCTAATTACCCTATTGCACACTGTCTTCGTTAACTTAATCAAGTAAAACAAGAACGTAAAATTTCCTTTCATCTGGGAAGGTGGTTTATTGAACTAAATATTGGTCTGATAATTCAACTAACTGTAGTACTAAGTGCTACATAATTTGAGAGAAATGGTGGAAATTGAAAGTAGATTAATGGGCTGATTAGAAACAGATTTTCAGATTACCATGGTTAAAAACAATTGGTGCTGGTTGTTTCCAGAACAAAACTTCAGAATTTTGATGATTTCGACAGGTGAGGTTGGGAATTCAACAATTTCAATTTAAACAACAGACGTAGCCAATTAGTACCAGACTTTTCATTGGTCGTTGGCCATTTTTTAAACCAGTCACCTGTTTATCGTTAGGTTCAAAGGTTGGAATTTAGATTCAAACTTGACCAACATCTGAAAATAGTTATTTCTTCTTGCAAAACAGTGGAGAGGCAACAAAATGTCAAGATGGAAGCAAAATTTTTTGTAGTGTGCAAAATTGTTATTTTATTTTGGAAGACAAGCATGTAAAATATGAAGACATGCAAACTAAACGACGAGATTTTACTCGGGTTTTGAATCAACTCGACATGCCCTGAACACTTTTTCCAAAAGAAAAGATTTTAGCAGAAATTTGGACTGAAGATGTTCTTGTGTTGTTATGGAGAATGTTTTCAGTTTCTACTTGTGATTTTCTGTACAACAAACCCTTTCAGATTTGGATTACAGACAATAGATCTGGATTACAGACAATAGATCTGGATTAAAGAAGGAAGGATTAAAACGGGGTTTATTTTTGGGGGTAAAACATCAATCTAACCTAGTCCTCGTACCTGGATTTACTATATAGTCTCTCATTCATCATATAAGCTTACCTTGAGAAGTTATTTTTTCTAGAAACACCTGACAGCGTTATTCAGTTGATATGGTAACACATTTAGTAAAGGTGTAAACAGTCTTGTTTTTTGACAATTTATTGCAGCACCTAATGCCCTTGTTTATTTGTTAGGTGACAGAATTTATAAGATTGTGTTTTTAAGCTAGAAATATTTGCATCTCGACTTGGAAAGAAATGTTTAAAGTCTGGAATGAAAAGTCGACAGAATTTTAAAAAAGGTTATCAACGTGAAATTGGATATAATCTTGGAATACAAATTGTGTCTTTGGCACATTCAGGAATCATTTTACCATGGTAACTAACATTTTCAAGAACATGGTTTCCTTGGGGACAGTTTATATTCAGACAGTGTTGACGCCTTGGTAACTTACAATGTTGTTGGTTAGGTAAATCTGACATGTGTGCTGGGAGCAAGGTGTTGAAACGCGGTTTGACAAAAATTCTCAGAAGATGAAGAAATCAGATATGGTAAAAAGAAATTGTAAAAATGGTGAAATTTATGCGATTTAGTTCACAGAATGGAATTTATATTTATTGAATTGTTTTGAAATATTTTCATTATACAAAATATAATGAAATTAGTTTATTGGATGGAGTTAATTATTTTATATTTAAAAAGATCAGAAAAAATCTGAAATACAGAATTATGAAAGATGGTGAAATGAGTGATTTTGGGGCTAAAAAAAGCTTTAAGTTTATAGAAAATAGAACTTTTTGCTGCCAAATATTGCTATAGAGACTGTTGAAGTATATAGAATAATTCTAAACAAACTGACAATATAATTTATCTCTAATAGTTGTACATTTTGATGAAAGATAACAGATATAACTAGTTCAATAAGGTTATATAAACAACGTGATTGATTTTATTGATTATTCACAATAATTATTATTGATTTTTATCTTTATGTGCAAATTGACATTTGACTGTTGAAATTATTGAGTCAGCAATTTTCAGTGAGGACAGTTTAATAATGATCTGACCTTGACCTGAAAATAATTCTAACGGCACCGCCATTTCTCTCATTGAATCTGGATCATGTTTTTATTGGATTTGTTTATCAATAGATGTTAACTCTGAGTGGAAACCCAGAAACATTCTGATATTTATTTCTTTAATTTGGATCTGGATGTGAACTTGGAATACTTCATCCTAATGGGTTTGAAATTATGGTTGGAAAATTTAACTTTCAGAGACTCTAAAACATACTTATATTCATTTCTTAATATGGATCCGGAATGCTTCTGGATGTGAACCTTGAATACTATCTAGTACTTAGTCCGAATGGGTTCAGAATTGTGGTTGGAATTGGAATTTTGGGGATTTTTTGGAATGAATTTCAGTTTAGATTTGAATTACTCTTATTTCATCAGTGATTTTGATTAGAATTGTTGATATTAGTTTAAAATTTTGGGACTTTTGGAAAAAGCGTTTATGTGTAAGTTTATATTTGGGTTATGAATTTTTATTTTGATGCTATCTCCTCCTGAAACACTGGTCTAGAGAATTACACTGTTACAATACATCTCAAACCACCTTGCTGTAATTGTATGTATATGGATTGTGCCTTTTGAAAGATGATGTTAATAGATAAGTTGTTGTTTTTTAAGGGTAACATCACAGTGCTCAAGAACAAAGTATATATTTTGAATGACTCAATATCGCCGTTAACGATTATGGGATGTTCTTTTCTTCTTATATTTAATTATGTGTTTTAATTAAAAATGATTTGGAATGGTGGAATAAATATGACATAGTTTACTAGACTTTAAATTTAACGTTAAAATGGAGAACTTCCCAGAAAGGAAAATAACCAAACGGACCTCATGGCCTTATCGTGTTAAAAAACCTCAGTCCTTGTTCCGGAGAATGGTGGTAAGTTGTTGTTTTACATCTAAATATAGAACACACTGTATTTTACACATGCATACTTAATATTGACCTAGTTAGGAATATTCCTGAATATATAATCTATTGTATACAATGATCAATTTAATTCAACCTTTTCAGAAACTTATATTCTTCATCATTTTCTTTCTTTCTTTTATAGAAGATTCTTTTATTCATTTATTTCTTTATTCTCTGGTCATCATCATGGAGAAAGCGTCTAGTAGTTCTGATGGGACAATAAACCAAGGCCCTGTGTACTACAGATTGTGCACTGCAGATCCCTCGACAGTTGGAAATCGCAAAACAGAGTAGGCTTATGCATCTGTCCTGGCAAATTTTCCCTCATTGCACACTGCATGGCGTTGCCCATCATCATTAGCTCATAAACCTATTCATTTCATTTCATCCTTTTTTCACCTATCCTTGTGTAGAATTAAATCTATAAAATCTGAAGTCTGTAATAAGTCTTTAAGACAAAATCAATTCATTATTACAATCTTCGTGCTTGTTAATTCAGCCCTGTGTTTACATATCGAGATATTTCTTGGTTGATAAATTTAAAACAATAGTTGTTCTATACACAGTAATAAATGTAATTATTGATTATTGCTAGTTAAGTACCGTAAAATACTGGTACTAGAACAGTAGAAAACATAAACCTACTGCCATATTCAAGTGGCATACAGCAGTTAAATACCAGCACTATTAGAAACGTCAATATCTCATTATTAGCTTTGTGAACTCTCAAAAAACATACTGAGTATTGTCTAATAAAAAGTGAGACCTGAAATTAGACATTCTTGTTCAAGAAAATTACTCAGTATCAGAACTTTAAAAATGAAAAGCATGGAGTTTTACTTCCTACTACACTTAATAGGCTAGTAAAGACAGAAAAAAACAGAGTATGTTTCAACCTGGTCAAGAATTTTGTTAGATCCATTTAAATTAGGTTGATTATGGATAAGTTTTAATTTGTTGACGAAATGATTTTTCATTGGACGTTTTATGTTTACAAGTCTGCTGGTGCCTCTACTTTCATAACGTTAACCCAAAAATCTCAAGATATATTTTGAGATGGATTCTAGTCTTATAATTGACCAATCAGAAATCTAGAGGTCTCCAAGGTCGAAAAATCGTAACTTTCTGAAAGTAAACAATCGCTTAAATGACTTCCTGTTTTTAAGCACTTCATGTGATCATGTGACATGTAGAGACTTGACATGTCTCAGACAGTCAATAACTCGCGATTTTATCACAACTTGACACTGACAGTCACTTTATTCACCATGTATTAAGAGTTAACTCCCCTTGTCTCAAGGTCGTACTTCTCATCAATCTTGTCTCCGAGACGAATGTAGAATGTTGATTTGAATAGAAAGAATTGATGTTGAGGAGTTGAAGATTTCTGTAGAATTGAAATTAAAGGATATCTTCTGATTTTATCAAAATGGCTGTCATGAATAAATCTTTTATGAAGTTTAATATTCGATTTTACAGTTTGGCCCTCTTCTTCTTAGCTTACACAAAATTCAAAAAAATATCTTTAGATTTTTCAACTTGGTTTCCATTGACCTGAATCAGGTGCACGAAATTCCTTTTTTTATGAACGTGTAAAGTTGTAAGAATGATAAAAAAATGGAAATGAGATTTTCTAATGTTGCTTATATCAACAAACATAACAAACATAGCAATTTTCAATAATAATAACAACTAGAGAAACAGTTCCACAGTAAGGATTAAGGGGAAGAAGGGAAGCTTGTGAACAAACCAATTCCCAAAGACATTGGAAAAAGCTAAGTGTAATGCTGCCTGTGATCTTTTGGAATAACACACCAAGTGATATTATAGATAGTCAGAGCCACAGAAGTCATTATCTGCAACAATGTTTATATTCCATTGTCCTGCACCTCCAGGAATATATTTAGTGTGATATATCATGAGACGTTATACTCTATACTGGCAGGGTAATATCTCGTAAAAAACAGGGTCATTTGTCAAGAATAAAGCTGTAGTAAGTCAAGTAATTAGTGGCGATATTGATTGGAAGCTAATTATCGTTAAGATATAATTAACGAGGTGGATCTCGTTAGAGTTGGTGAATAAAGATGGCCTCATTATCAATCCTTAATCTGCTAAATACTACGATTTCTACGTTAAATATACTTGTACCTGAAAAGAGGTTGTAGGGTAGCAAAAAGGGCGTGGTAGGGTAGGAGTAGAAAGGGAGTTGTAGGTTAGAGAAAGGGGATGGTAGGGTAGGAGAAAAGGGGTTGTAAGGTAGGAGAAAGGGAGGTTTTTGATCAAATGGCACAAACTGAGGCCCTATTTTTGGTGTCCACTTTATGAGGTACCAGCTTCATACTAATACACATGATATATTTCAGGGCTGTTGATTTTACTATTTGCCACTCATGTCTGATTGGAATTCCAAAAAGACTAAATGTCATTTTGATCTATAGGACATTTTTTTTGCATTTTTCATGCATTCTTGACGAAAATAAGTAGATTATTATTGATGTGTTAAAATGTCCGATTGTGAATTTTTTAAATCAACACCCCTGGGTACCAGTATTAGTTTTACTGAATATTTTCAGTTGATGATATAAATGTTATGGATGGCCCCTCTCCCCCCATCCTCCACCCCTCTCCCCCCATCCTCCACCCCTCTCCCATACATTTCATTTAACCAGTCTTTACTTATTGACTTGTCTAACTCCTTGCATCAAAATTGAAATTAATCAATTTGTTAAAATAGTTTAATTGCCGTTGTAACTTTGTAAATTAATCAAAATCAAATCATACCTCAGATATTATTTATTTATTCATAAAAGATTGGAAACCTGATAAAATTTAATGATTATAAAATTTCAAAAGAACTGAAATCGATTTTTAGAAAACTTCAACTTCGAAGTTATCAAATAAAATAAAAAGTTGAAAATTGAATATTGATGTTTCATATCTCTAAAACTAACCAAGTCTTAAAGTTCTATAGCAGTATTTTCATATACACCATTAACAATAGAACCAATAGTGTGTTAAACGATAACGAGTCAGAAAGGGGAGATAATTGACAGTATTAAGGAATAATTGACGTTTGGATTATTTACATATTGATAGAGGAAGGTTGGCCGAGTAAAGAGTCTCTTGGGAAGTGAGTGTTAGAAGCCAAGTCTAAACCAGGTTTTAGAATAATGATATTTTACTTACTTCCACTTGGAGAGAAGTTTGGAAAAAGATACATTCTGGGACAATTCAGTCTGGGTACTGGAGGCTTCTGCTTCTGTCGAGTCTTTTTTTATCTTTTGTTAAAGGCCTGTTTTGATAGTGTCTATTTTGATAAATGTCTGTTTTAATAGAACGTCTATTTTGATAAAGGTCTGTTTTGATAAAGGTCTGTTTTGATAGCGTCTATTTTGATAAAGGTCTGTTTTGATGGTGTCTATTTTGATAAAGGTCTGTTTTGTTAGTGTCTATTTTGATAAAGGTCTGTTTTGATAGTGTCATTTTGATAAAGGTCTATTTTGATAAGGGTCTGTTTTGATAAGTGTCTATTTTGATAAAGGTCTGTTTTGATAGTGTCTATTTTGATAAAGGTCTGTTTTGATAGTGTCTATTTTGATAAAGGTCTGTTTTGATAGTGTCTATTTTGATAAAGGTCTGTTTTGATAGTGTCTGTTTTGATAAAGGTCTGTTTGATAGTGTCTATTTTGATAAGGTCTTTTTGATAAGGGTCTGTTTTGATAAAGGTCTGTTTTGATAAAGGTCTATTTTGATCTTGCCTGTCTTTCTGTTGATTCATTTTTTCAACAGTTCAAAAATGCAAAAAAAAAAGGATATTGTTGAAAGTGAATCTTTTAGGTTGCAACCATTAATCATCTAGCCATTCCAATGGAACTAGAACAAGATCTCTCAACAGTTGGAAATTGTCAAAAGAGAAGGCTAATATTACTGTTTTGACAAAATTTATCTCGTGAACATGACATTGCCAGTCTTTATTAGCTCTTAATGTGCCGAATAGAAGGACGTAAATTTCCATTCATTTCAATGTTTTCTCCCTGTCTTCATTAGCCAATTAGGTGCAGAAGAGTAGGACATAAAAATCCATTCATTCATTAGATTTCTGAATGATTATAAAAAATGATAAAAATCCATTTTTGTTTGATCTTTTGTTGATCTTCTTCCAATTTTCATCTAATGGAGGAAAAACTTGGGTAATCTTGGTCGTTAGCAACGATTTTCTGCAGAACTGCAACCAGACAGCAACCTTTCTATTCTGATCCGACCTATTTCAACGTGACTACTGGCTATATACAGACTAATCTTGACTTCTTTCTTGAAGAGCTACAAATGTCTCTTAAAATCTAATCTTGGATATATTTAGATGAGATCGTCAAGACTTTATTGCGGTATATAGATTAGATTGGCAGGTCTTTATGAGGATTTCTTGTTCAAACCACAATTCTCTATAATGTGCACTTTGATATATTTCATATCATAAATTTTTATTACGTTGATGGATTAAGCTGGGTTTCTGCCGTTTTTAACCTGCACCGATATTATAAATAACCTAATTTTAGTGATGTATAGATTTTGTGTCATATACGCTATTGATATGAATTCCATTCATACACTAGATAAGAAATGTCATACAGGTTTGTACATCTCCATGTCTGACTGCCCTGTTAGTGATAGATATTGTCTACTGTTGTCAGTCTGCATGGGAATTAAACATATTACTAAATTTCATTAGAAAGATTGTATCCTTAGAATTAGCTTATTTTTATGCATAATTTCCTATAACTTTGAATCATACTCCCATACTAGAGAGAATGATTGTTCTCAACATACAGTCACACCAAAATGTTTCTTACATCAATTAGAGATTCAAACCCTTAGTACCTATTTAGTTCAATATTATCTCTTATTGATTAGAACTCAACAGAAAATGGAATATACATGTTTTGGGTATAGGACCCTAATCAGGACTACTGGTTTGAATAAATCTTTTATTTGAATGCATATGATGTGTAATGTGTAATCACAGATTATGGAAAAATTCATAGACAAAAGTTCATCGCATGATCAGACATTCAGGACAAACTTTCATTGAAAAGAGATCATCTTCTGTCATTGATAATGTTTGGGATATGAATACCTCATCAGGACAACTAATCAGGTATTTAAGTTAAAAAGCTGACTGTACAATAAACTAGAAGTAAAACTCCACTAGTTAGTAGTTAGTATAGTTTATGGTGTTCTGTAAGAGAACTCAAACTGGGTAATAAAATAACAGTAATAATCAATATTAGGAAGTTTATTAGTAAACATTATAGTTAATATCCCAGTACTATTAGTAAACTGATCTTCTGAAAGCCTGACGCACGCACATAGATATTGTTTCGCGACAATTCCAGTAGCAAAAGCAGCCAATAAAGAAATATTGAGTGTGGAAAAATGTCTTTTCATCCCCTACCACTGTATTTTTGATCTGGATGATATGTTGTTTACAGTACCTTTAAAAAAGCCAAAAGATTTAACCAACGGCCCTGGAAATCTTTGTGAACCTAAGTTGTTATCCTTGTAAAATCAATACCAAGAGGTTTGGTCAATGACCAGCTGGTGGAAAGGATCCTTGTGAACCTAAGTTGTTATTCTTGTAACATCAAAGCCAAGAGGTTTGACCAAGGACCAGCTGGTAGAAGGGATCCTTAACTGTAAACCTAAGTTGTTATCCTTATAAAATCAATACCAAGAGGTTTGACCAAGGACCAGCTGGTAGAAAGGATCCTTGTGAACCTAAGTTGTTATCCTTATAAAATCAATACCAAGAGGTTTGACCAAGGACCAGCTGGTAGAAAGGATCCTTGTGAACCTAAGTTGTTATCATTGTAATATCATTACCAAGAGGTTTGACCAAGGACCAGCTGGTAGAAAGGATCCTTGTAGAACCTAAGTTGTTATTGTAAAATCATTACCAAGAGGTTTGATCAAGGACCAGCTGGTAGAAAGGATCCTCAACTGTGGACCTAAGTTGTTATCCTTGTAAAATTGTTTCTTTCCATCTATTATAATGTAGTTTAAAGTGACTAGTTGTGGTAATACGACCAACTATTTAAATCAGTATAAATGTATAACAATGTATGACAATATAAGACTAATATAATAATAGTGAATAACAATCAATACAGACTAATACTAACTGTCAGCTACCCTAGAGAATAGAGAATATATCCGTACTGAACTCCAGATCATAAATCATATCAATCTGATTAATTTACTACTAAACCTCTTCTCTATTTATCAATTTCTGTAACGATATGATATAAACGATACAAGCGATATGATAGATGTGATGTATTCTCATTGACAAACACAAATGTGATAATTAAAAATAAATTTTACGTCCAGTTTTGTCAATTAATATCAGTTTCTGTATTGAAAGATACAAGTGGCCGTGGGATGTTATATAGTCAATATGGTAAAACATAGATTAAGTGAAGAAAGCTGGCTTGCTGGTTTTTTAGGTTTGAATAGGTCCATGACCAACTTTGAGAACTACAAGTATGTGTTACCTTGAGAATCTTTAAAGGAGATCCATCACTGCTTACTCCCATTCTGGTCACCAATCGCCCCCCATTTTTCAAAGCTAATCAGTGCACCGCTCTCAACCATCACCACCACCTCATCCTCAATCCTCACCTTCACCCATAGTGCCTCATTGCTCAACCCTCAACAACCCCTAGATGCTCAGGCCCTACCCTCTACTGCTTACCCACAAAATCATATTGTCATTACCCAGGACACATGTGTCCGAAGTATTGGGATATGCAACCTGTTTGTGTGTAGTTTCTATAGATTTATTATCTGAGGCTAGTAAAAAGTTTGAGTGTTTGTTTTTATTCCCAGATAGAAATTGATTTCCTACTCATGATAAAATCGTACAGACTAGTTTTTCTGGTTTCGAAAACAAAGTTTATAAAATACATGGCAACACAATAATACCGAACTCAAATTTGACTTCAATTCTTATTTTTACCATCGTGCATGGTTATTATGTTTTAAAAAATATTAATTATAAGAAGTTTGTATTTCTATGGAAACTCTCTAAGCTCTCTGGCTGGATGTAAAGGTGCAGAAGAGTAGGACGTAAACTTCCATTCATTTCATTTCTATTAGAAACAGTCCAACTTCATTAACCCATTAGGTGTAGAAGAGTAGGACGTAAAACTCCATTCATTTCATTTCTGGCTGGTTGTAGTTTGATGTCTGTAAATAGAATTACACTTGTGATTTATTCTGTTAGTTCTGTAGACCGAAATCAAACGTTGTAAATTATATTATCAATAACATAATATCAAACAGGTTTATAGAAAAACTCTTGACTTTATTCCGGAGTGATTGACATCTCAATTACACTGATTTTATTAGATAAATACATATTAATACAACAAACATTGGCCTTTCTGTTATAATACATATTGATTATAGCAGCTAGCCAACCTAGAGGGTGTAATGATTAAGATAGCAGCTAGCCAACCTTGAGGGTGTAAAGGATTAAGATAATAGCTAGCCAACCTAGAGGGTGTAAGGATTAAGATAATAGCTAGCCAACCTAGAGGGTGTAAGGATTAAGATAATAGCTAGCCAACCTAGAGGGTGTAAGGATTAAGATAATAGCTAGCCAACCTAGAGGGTGTAAAGGATTAAGATAATAGCTAGCTAACCTAGAGGGTGTAAGGATTAAGATAATAGCTAGCCAACCTAGAGGGTGTAAGGATTAAGATAATAGCTAGCAAACCTAGAGGGTGTAAGGATTAAGATAGCAGCTAGCGAACCTAGAGGGTGTAAGTATTAAGATAGCAGCTAGCCAACCTTGAGGGTGTAAAGGATTAAGATAGCAGCTAGCCAACCTAGAGGGTGTAAGTATTAAGATAGCAGCTAGCCAACCTTGAGGGTGTAAAGGATTAAGATAATAGCTAGCCAACCTAGAGGATATAAAGGATTAAGATAGCAGCTAGCCAACCTAGAGGGTGTAAAGGATTAAGATAATAGCTAGCCAACCTAGAGGGTGTAAAGGATTAAGATAATAGCTAGCCAACCTAGAGGGTGTAAAGGATTAAGATAATAGCTAGCCAACCTAGAGGGTGTAAGGATTAAGATAATAGCTAGCCAACCTAGAGGGTGTAAGGATTAAGATAGCAGCTAGCCAACCTAGAGGGTGTAAGTATTAAGATAGCAGCTAGCCAACCTTGAGGGTGTAAAGGATTAAGATAATAGCTAGCCAACCTAGAGGGTGTAAGGATTAAGATAATAGCTAGCCAACCTAGAGGGTGTAAGGATTAAGATAATAGCTAGCCAACCTAGAGGGTGTAATGATTAAGATAAGCTAGCCAACCTAGAGGGTGTAATGTTAAGATAGCAGCTAGCCAACCTTGAGGGTGTAAAGGATTAAGATAATAGCTAGCTAACCTAGAGGGTGTAAGGATTAAGATAATAGTTAGCCAAGCCAACCTAGAGGGTGTAAAGGATTAAGATAATAGCTAGCCAACCTAGAGGGTGTAAAGGATTAAGATAATAGCTAGCCAACCTAGAGGTTGTAAGGGTTAAGAAAGCATCTCAGAAATGAATCTTACAGGAATTATGACAATCTTGAAATGCTTACATTGGTGTTTTTGGTTGAAAGACAGTGGTTTCTGTTGGTTGCTGGTCTGTTTGTTAAGCATGATTATTTTGAGTAAAACTGGCAAGAAATATAATCATTTGTTTAATATTCTAGAGTTAACTGACAAAGCCATGTTTCCACGCTAACAGAGAATTAATTCTGCTGACAAACAAACTGGTTAATCTATAATCAATGTGATATCCAAATATTTTATACTATATTAAAAATTGTCTAGTCTGTATTGACTATTGAACCCTTATTTTGAAACCTGATTTATCTAATTATCACTGATAGCCATGTTTTATTATTGGCAGACGGACTTTTGTCGTCTGAATACAATCTTGACGAGAGTATATCATTTTTTTTATCGTGAAGAAACGTGAGATTTGTTAATATTTGTCGAACGCGGAAACTAAGTAGTGTAATTATTACTTGTTATTCAAACACTTGGTAGTTATCTACCCTTCTTTATTTACCGCCATTATTATATTACCATGGTAACTAACTAGTCCATCTGTCAAATTCGTCTGGTCAGTTCGAAGATATTTTAGCTTGTTATTAATGATTGAAGAATGTCAGGAAATTTGGACAGATCAGATGAAACCATTGAGAAGATAGAAAACTGAATTAGAGGGATAACTCTATAGTCTACCATTTCTAATATTATATAATAGGTTATTATGTGGGGTTGGGGAAGTTGTTAGGAGGGGATAGGGGATTGATTGGGCATTCTGAAATCATTCAGAGTTCTGGACACACAGGCATTAAGATATTAAGAATATTAACTACTTCAATGGCAATGAAAATAAACATTTAAAAGTTCAGTGTTATTTTAGTGTTTGTCAGTGAAATATAGGTTTAAGTTTTAAAATATAATGAACATGTGAGAATTTATTGACCAGTTTATAATTAAGTACAAGATATCCGGTTTTAAAACTGGGGAGGTGATACTTATTGATTTCTTTAAAGAAAATTGATTATAACCGAGGCTAGAAGGTGAACTTTTATAGGTTGAAGATTGAAATTCATTCTGAAAGTGAATGACAGTGAATGGTTATAGAACAGGGATGCTGATTTGTTCAGCTGGACATTGTTATACAAGGTTTCAGCTGGACATTGTTAAATGATCTAAATATCATAAAAGTTTAATCATTTCTGGATATATTAGACTGAACATAAAAAATCAACCACCAGGAATAACCTGATCAATAGTGCCTGGTATGAAGTTGCTTGGACGGACGGACATGGTGTCAAATGTCACGGAGATATATCGTTTTCTCGTACTGGGGATTCCCAAGGTTATCGCTATATAAATGTCACAATTTGACATCTGACCTCTTCCATTTCCTTGATTGCTTTCATCGAGCTCTAACTTCCATCTTGGATTTCAAAAGAGTAGGGAGAGAGAGGTTATCACAAGTTTAGAAGGTAAAATTTCCCCCATAGCACACTGCTTTGTATTGGTTGTGTTTTATATCTCAGTGAGAAAGTTAGTTGATTTCATATAAATGAAGCTGATTGCCGATAGCTATCGGAAAGAATTCAGACCACATACATGTCTAGGATTCTCTAAATGATTATTTGGAGTTTTACACCTAACGTTGTATAAATTCAGTAACAGGCTTTAATAGGTTCTTCCCTAGCCCTAGTTGTAGTTGGCTTATTTTAGTTCTGCTTTTAAAAACAGGCTTTTATAGGCATATTTTAGTTCTGCTTTTAAAAACAGGCTTTAATAGGCTCTTCCCTGCTAAATTTAGTTCTGCTTTCCTTACCCTTTTATACTTGTATTAGTTTTCTCTGTAAACAGTTTTTTATAGGCTATGTTGGTTAGATCTCTCCCAGAGATATTCAGACCGAGAGGAAACTGTTTAACGTTAAATTCCCAAGTGGTCAGGGAGAATATTAGCCATGTCTTGTAATATAAAGAGAACCATTGCTATCTGAATGAGACTAATTTTCATATCTTTTCTTATCATCTTATCTCCACGGTAACATTCAAAATGGCTGCCCCCAGTAGTCTGTTTTTTGGATAGGAACCAGTTTCTATGGTAACGTGGATAGCTATAAATGTATTTATTATTAAATGAAATGAAATATTGGTTGATTGAAGCACCAGATGATTTGATATTCAAATGTTTTAATCTGATAATTTTTGTCTGTGAATTGTTTAAAATGATAACAAGAAGGCCAATGAATGAATGTGTAATAGAGGAATGAATGAAATATTGATTGATTGAATGAATGATTGAATGAATGAATAAATGGATAAAAGATTGAAATATCAAAATGAATTAAGTTTGGGAATAGAAAAAAGAATGAATGAAAATGGAATTAAGCGATTGAAATTGAATGAATTAGGACTAAAATGATCAAATTGATTGAGTGAATGAATGAATAAATGAATAATAAAAAGTAAATGAACACAATCAAAATGAATGCAACATAAGATTAGAATACATAAGAATAAAAGATTGAATGAACTTCATAAAATACAATGAATGAATGAAAGGTGAGTAAAACAGGTGGCTGAATTCCTACCTTTCATCACATCCTGACAAGGGAGATAACCTGATTGTAAAAACACCCCACGATACCTGAATAAATAAACAGACTTGAACCCTCCAGACAGACGGCAGTTCACAGCACACCAGTCGCAAATTGTATTCTCTTCATTCTTGGCAAAAATATTGTTTGTTTTGGTTGGTCAGAGGCGGATGGTCGTATTTTTCACTTGATCTTTTAATATGACTGATTCTTTTAGGGTTCCTACTGTCAGAAATGGTATAGATATTCTCATATCAAAATTGTTAAAGATTACTTCATCATACCTGACAGAAACTGTGGCTTTTCCAAAGGGGGGTAGGGGGAACATGCTACCCCATAATAAACACTGTTTTAATCTGTCCAACTGAATTCTCTGACACAAAAAATCTACTAGAAAATTACAAAATAGTAAGAATTTATAGGTGTAAGTAAGGGGGTAATAGAGTTAGAGATCCTGAAAGGGGTAACAATTAAAAAACCCTTGTTATACATTGTTATACTAAGTTGTAGAATGGGTCCAGTCGGTACCGAGTCAGTATTAAGAGTCTATTAATAGAGATAGAATCATTGATTGATCTTACTATAGTTTTATACCCACAGTCCAAGTTTAAAATATTCACTACTCTATCTATCTAGTAGGATATAGCAGAACATGGTATATTAACAGAGTGGTTCTATGGTATAGAACAGGTTTGAGTGGAATTTTACAAAATTTGGGTATGTAGTATAAGAGAACACGTTCCTCGCGTATTTTTGAGAAATTTTAGAATAATTTAGAATATAGCTATGGAATATTTGTTACAGAATACAGAAGATAAAGTGTATTTTAGGTAATGTTATAAATTCTATGTTTAATATGATATTGGACTAACTATTGCAAGAACCAATTGTTTTTAAGTGAAGAAATTAGAATGATTTAGTGTTATTAGGCAACATTGATATATAATCTACCAGATAAAGTGTATTTTGGGTAATGTTATAAATTCTATGTTTAATATGATATTGGACTGACTGTTGTAGGAACTGATTGTTTTTTAGTGTAGAAATTAGAATGATTTAGTGTTGATGAGGAACATTGATATATAATCTACAAGATAAAGTGTATTTTGGGTAATGTTATAAATTCTATGTCTAATATGATATTGGACTGACTGTTGCAGAATGATTTAGTGTTGTTGAACAATGTTTGTTACCAAATATAGAAGATAAAATGTATTTTTGCTAATAATAATTGATGTCATTCTGTGAATTCTGCACATAAAGATATATTGGAATAGAAATTGGAGGATCTGAGATTGTTGGAACCAGGTGTGTTGAATTTGGAATAATCTGGGGATATGGACTGCAGTATAAGCTAACATTTGGTACAAATTGTTTATAACTTACAGTATATCAAGTGAATGATTTCATGTGAATCGAGAGGAAATATCACAGGAAGGCATTGTTTGATACAAAGATTTGTGGAATGAGGAATAATTTGGGTTAGACAATTTGTTTCTGAATTATATTTCTATAAATTAGACTGTGTAGACTTCAAAATAAGTGAACTAGTTGTACAAGTATATCTGTATTACTGGAGCTAGATGTTGATTTAATACAATATTCAACTGGTATTTAGAATAATTCAAGTTATCCAGTATTAACATATAGTTTTAGTCTGTTAGAAATTAGGTTTACATACTGCAATGTTTGTAGATAATACAGTTGACATGTGGTAGAGAATTTTTACTATTCCAGTGCCAACTGGGTAGCCTATATTGGAAGCAACAAACAGAGAAATTTGTCTTTTAGTAGAAACTGGAACTAAGCTGAATATGAAGAATTTACTTTGAATTTCAAATCATTTTGGAATAGAATTATTCTGTTTTCTGAATTAGACCAGAA
The DNA here is from genome assembly GCA_030562195.1 of Nipponacmea schrenckii. Classification (NCBI taxonomy): domain Eukaryota; kingdom Metazoa; phylum Mollusca; class Gastropoda; family Lottiidae; genus Nipponacmea; species Nipponacmea schrenckii. The sequence continues at coordinate 1,271,319 of JAUJPP010000001.1, forward strand.
TTGAGTGTTATAGAAACTGTGAATATTGAAAGTTGATACAGACCATTACAGCAAGTGTTCTATTTTAAAAAAGATTGAGTTGAAATGGAATAATGTGATAATATAAAAGATTATAGTGTTGTCATGGATATTGAATACTAATCTGTGAAATTAAGATATTTATTGTGTAATGGAGGAGAGCTGAATTAGATATTGAAAGGTGAAACTCATTAATTTCTATTTTTTTAAGATACTTGCTCCTTGAACTTGATATTTTTGATTCAAAGCCATGTTTCTGAAAGTATTGGTCTTGGCACCTGAATTATTCTTACTTTGAAGAGGTTTGAAATAAGAGCAGAGTAATTTCTCTGCCACATTCGTCAGTAGAAGGCAAATTATTTTTATACACCTGTTAACACTGAACATACATTATTGACTTTTAAATGTACATTTTGAGGGAAAAATGTAGCTCTGTTATAAAGGGCATATCTATACGTGTTACCATAGAACTGCTTCGTCACATGATTCAACTCAATTTTCAGCAGAGAATCTGTAGCTTAAGTGTTACATAAGAATGTTGTTCTATAGAGTTTAATAAAGTGTTCAGTTCTATAGAGTTTAATAAAGTGTTCAGTTCTATAGAGAAAAGTGCTTTAAAATTTTAATAAATTATTGTAAAGTTCAGTTCTATAGAGTTTAATAAAGTGTTCAGTTCTATAGAGTTTAATAAAGTGTTCAGTTCTATAGAGTTTAATAAAGTGTTCAGTTCTATAGAGTTTAATAAAGTGTTCAGTTCTATAGTGTTAAGACAATTGATTGAATAGAGACAATAGTAGTAAGTTATTGTGTAAATAAATGTTTACAGACAATAGAACATCTGTCTTGTGGCTGTAAACAATACAGTAAGTATAAATCAATTCCTGGTTTAATAGATTCGATAGGGTTCTTGTCAGTAATATTAAAACTTAAAATTGGAAATTATCTCTTGGGCACTGTTTCATTTTTTGAAACCAGGTTTAAATTCCTAGGTGTTATATTGAGCTATGTCGTAACACACTGGACCACAGTTTACTGTCACGTCCAAATGATTAGATGCTTTAAAAATGTCACCTTTACATCCTGCATGCATCACTGATGGTAAATCTCATCCTGTGCCAGGATTGAACCCTGGATCTGCAGGTATACAGGCAAGTTTCTAACTCACTCAGCCACCGTGGCTCCAAACTTAACTATAGAGTCCACAGGAATAAAACTATCTTTTACTTTAATAGCAAGACAAACACCCTGTAGAAAATGTTCACCTTTTTTATCAAAAATTGTAGAAACAGTGACTAATTTTAGAAACTCTTATCTTCTGATAATTTTGAAAAAAATAAATCAGATTTTGGTGCCAAAGATAACAAATTATGCAAATATTCTGGGAGTTTATTCCAGCTGTCATGGTTATCAGAATAATTACAGGCGTACCTCTCCCCGGTTTACAAGATGTGAAACATTGTTCAGATTATTAGGGGCTTTTAGGTTAAATGGGTTAATTGTGCTTGTTCTAGATATTTTAATTAGTGGCTTTATTCTAGGATAGTTAAGGTGGCTTGTTCTAGGATAGTTAAGTGGCTTGTTCTAGGATAGTTAAGGTGGCTTGTTCTAGGATAGTTAAGGTGGCTTGCTCTAGGATAGTTAAGGTGGCTTGTTCTAGGATAGTTAAGGAGTCTTTATTCAAGGATAGTTAAGGTGGCTTGCTCTAGGATAGTTAAGGTGGCTTGTTGACTAGGCAAGCACTTTAAATAGTAGCTCTTGATTATTCCAGTAAATTTTGTTTCCAAGGCATGCTGATTTTAGCCTAGTTATAGAAACACCTGATGTTGATCTAGAATAAATTAAACAATTAATCAATTTACTTGTTGGACATGTTTACTCAAAACAAAAATACAATAATGCAAGCCATTAACTTGTGCATCATCAACTGTTTATTATTCCTGACTTTTTTTTCTTCTGTAGAACATGTTTATTTTATAATTATTCGCATCCTCATCACAGCAAGCATTACTAATAATACACATCCTACACCAATATCTAATCTTCTTATTTCTCTAAAGTTATTCTACCTTGAATATCTAGCTCATCATTGGACTAACAGTCCACTAACTTTATATTTTTAGGTAGAATAAATTAATTGTGATTGAAACTATACCAGACCTATATAGTGTTCACTTATCTACCGAAGATAAAAAGGACTGGTTGTGGTTTGGTTTTAAATCAGACCCTAAATATGTATATTTATATATCCTGGTACTAGATATTAATTATTGTTGAATATAGAAATATATTTAATTAAAATACTTAATATTCTGTATTTTATATTTTTCAGTTAATCGGAGGACGAGTTGTAGGAAATCATACAACAGATCATGATTGGTCGAATTATAATCACATGTCAGCGGGAGGCGGGGATATGAGGGGGTCAAGTCCAGCCAAAGATAGTCCTGTTCATAGTAATAGAAACAGTGCTGCCAGTAGCGATAGTGGGCGTGGTTTCAGTACCGGTCACCTTGACAACAGGGTATGTATTTGTAAAAATTTGTACAGTAAAAGTCAGAATATCCATACCATTTCATTGAGAACCTTCTATCAGCTAGCAATACAATCTACCAGCTGGTCCTTGGTCAAACCTCTTGGTATTGATTTTACAAGGATAACAACTTAGGTTCTTGAAGATCCTTTCTACCAGTTGGTCCTTGGTCAAACCTCTTGGCATTGATCTTTCCTAGATTATCCGTACCCATTTACAGCTGGGTGGACTGGAATTATGAGTGAAGATGACTTATTCAAGGTCATCGGACTTTCACACACTGATCAAGATTAGAGTTTAGCGAGTGAAGAAGGAATATTGAACTTTTTGAAATTGAAGTCTGAGGAGTGTCATGAACTGGTTTTTCTAAAGAGATTGATTAATAGACACTATTATTTAGTCTTAATAGTCCAGATCACTTGATGTCCCAGAAGACACCTGTAACAGACTCGTAGAACTTCAATTTTACTAGAATAATGTCTTTGGCTTCTACTTTTATAATACGAACACCACTACACACTTGGTAATCAGATATCATTGAGCTTCAAGAGTTGATGAAGTGTGCTGGTCTGTTTTCTATTTGACATCCCTCTACATTCTATTGAACTCTTCCACACATGCAAACAGACTATCATTATGATACTATATATATATGATTGGAAGAGCTTATTTATAAAATAAGGTGTGATTTTGTGAAATTATATCCATCCTGATTGATCCATTTTGATTAAATTTTCAGATTCCTAACCTAGTAAATGTTCACGTGACCAATCAACATCGTCTGTCTGGTCAGAGTTACGAATCCGGTGTCTCGTCACGTCAGAGCTATCACAGCACTAGTAGTTCTAGTCTAGGTAGTCTTGATCGTCTAGAGGAGTCTGGATCAACCAGCACTATCAACGTTGGTGAACTATTCCAGGCTGGAGTGCCAGTAAGTTGGTTCAGTTTTTAAACTCATTGTCTGTCATTACCGTTAAAGTTAAATGGAGTTGTATGTCCAACTCTTCTGCTCCAATTTAGGCCATGGAGTGGGCAATTTATATTATCTTATTCTTTTTCATTTGAATTAAGGAATGTCTTGTGTACACAGCCTGAAGCACACATGGCTTTGGCCGTCTGAACAAGCATGTCAGCCCCTCAGCATTATTCTGTTGTAATTGTCCAAGTCGACACACAATTGTCCTGATTTATTAATACTAAGCCCATTGACTTGGTTACTGCTACTTTCTACTCTTTATTCCTTTCTACAATGTTTTTAGCAACCTGTACCATGGCTTTAACTCAGTGTTGTTCATGACTTCTGTATACCATATCCCAACATGTTCACTTAATAAACATCAATGTTGTTGCTTCATTACTGATTTATCACATTCTCAATCTCTATTTCAAATATAATCCTGATCCTCAATCTCCTGGCATCCCACCATTTTCACTTAATAAACATCAATGTTTTTGCTTCATTACTGATTTATCACATTCTCAATCTCTATTTCAAATATAATCCTGATCCTCAATCTCCTGGCATCCCACCATTTTCACTTAATAAACATCAATGTTGTTGCTTCATTACTGATTTATCACATTCTCAAACCCTATTTCAAACATAATCCCGATCCTCAATCTCCTGACATCCCACCATGTTCACTTAATAAACATCAATGTTGTTGCTTCATTACTGATTTATCACATTCTCAATCTCTATTTCAAATATAATCTGTCTCAATCTCCTCATCCCACCATTTTCACTTAATAAACATCAATGTTTTTGCTTCATTACTGATTTATCACATTCTCAATCTCTATTTCAAATATAATCCTGATCCTCAATCTCCTGGCATCCCACCATTTTCACTTAATAAACATCAATGTGTTGCTTCATTACTGATTTATCACATTCTCAAACCTATTTCAAACATAATCCCGATCCTCAATCTCCTGACATCCCACCATTTTCACTTAATAAACATCAATGTGAGTTCTTACTGATTTATCACTTCTCATCCTTTTTAAAAGATAAGATCTCAATCTCGGATCCAACCATTTCACTTATCATCAATGTTGGTGATACTGATTTATCACATCTGAAGCCACAAATAAACCGTTCTCCCCTGACCACCATTTACTTAATAAACTAAATGTTGTTGTTTCATTACTGTTTACACATTCTCAAATTATTCAAATTAATCCTGTCCTCAATTTTCCTGCATCCAATTTTACTAAAAACATCAATGTTGTTGCTATTACTATTTATCACATTCTTTTTCATTCCGATCTCAATCTCTTTGACACCCACCATGACTTTAACATAAATTTTGTTGCTTCATTGACCTTCTCAAACCCTATTTAAAATGCCCTATTGCATCCCAACATGTTCACTTAATAAACATCAATGTTGATTGCTTCATTACTGATTTATCACATTCTCAAACCCTATTTCAAATATAATCCCGATCCTCAATCTCCTGGCATCCCACCATGTTCACTTAATAAACATCAATGTTGTTGCTTCATTACTGATTTATCACATTCTCAAACTCTATTTCAAATATAATCCCGATCCTCAATCTCCTGGCATCCCACCATTTTCACTTAATAAACATCAATGTTGATGCTTCATTACTGATTTATCACATTCTAAAACCCTCTATTTCAAATATAATCCCGATCCTCAATCTCCTGGCATCCCACCATTTTCACTTAATAAACATCAATGTCGTTGCTTCCGTTCTGCTAGTACTATCCCCTCGTTATAATTCTCATCATTATCCTGATGTTGATATTGGTGTATTTTCTAGGATCACGAGGTACTCCATGCCTGGCTCCATGATCTCCGCTATGAAGAATATTATAGTAATTTTCAACAGGCTGGTTACGATATGCCCACTATATCCCGTATGACTCCTGAGGTAAGTCTTATACTAGATCACAGATTTTCAAAAACAGCTTTTACATATATATGGAGAACTGACTTGAAGAGATTTTCTAAATTTGTTTTGTGTATTTGGGACACTGCTCAATAACTTGAAATTTATATATTTATTCCTCAGAATTTCTAAGAATTTTCCATTTTTCCCTTTTTCTTTCAGGACCTGACTGCTATAGGAATAACTAAACCATCTCATCGTAAACGTTTAAAAGCTGAAATAGCTCGACTTAATATAGGTGACGGAATCCCCGATTTTAAACCCAATGATTTGATGGAGTGGCTCCACCTACTGGGGTTAGGGCAGTATTACGACACCCTGATTCGTCAAGAGTACGACGATATCGAGTATGTTACGGGAATTACGTGGGAAGATTTAGAAGAAATAGGAATTAAAAAATTAGGTAGGATAGACTTTTCTTACAAATGTGTTTTCTGTAACAGAAAATTAGACCATTAGAAATTTGTTATATGACATTATAGAATCCTGAGGACTCAGTGAGGAGTAGTGCTAAGTGTTCCTTAAGTTAGCAGAACTGGAGATGCAGTATTTTAAACAAAATGTCCACTTCCTCTCTGATAGTGTCTAAACCATACCTCCATTCGTGTAACTTCCTTGAGGTTGTGGTAAATTAAGTGTGAGATTTTATTTCTTCTTAGCTTAATATTGTCCAAACATAATTTAAATTAGCCCCAGAATTTTTCTTATCTCGGTCAATCAATAAAACACTTAAAAGATCAAACTTTTTGTTTTTATGTTCATTGAATTCTCACAGTCTCTAATTCTTATAACACTTACCTAGTATAGGAAGAAGTAATCTGGCATCTAAAAATATTTCTCTCTCTTCAGGTCACCAAAAGAAGATAATTCTAGCTATAGAAAGATTAAAAAGAATATCGAGTGGCGGGAAACGATTATCTTCCCTTGATCATCGTCATGGTTCCCAGGAGTTACTAGAACCTCCGCCTCCATTAAACGCGACTGGGCGTTGGTCGTCAGAGTTACCGGTTCATCATGAACTTCTGGGAGCAATTCCTAAAAAATCGTCATCAGGAGAAAGTATTAGTACGATCGGTAGTTCAGGCAGTGGTGAAATGAGGCTACCGCCAACTAAAGAAATCGGTGAAAAGGGCAATAACTCTAATGGCTATCAACCAGACGTGGTGGCCATTCAAGTGAATCGTAACCCGTCTAGATCCAGTACGAGTAATAATTCGGAATCCGTATCGGAAGGAATAGATATGGGAGGTCAGCCAATCAGCTATCGTTCGTTTCAAGGAACAATGACAAGGAAAACGTCTGAAAGCTCGGATGTTTTTATTGACCCGGAACCATCTCGACCAACCATTGCTGTTGCACCTGTTGCTCCAAAAGTGGCAGCGAAACCTAAACCGGTTGCTAAAATCATTGCTAAAACAAAACGCTCAAGTAGAGAAGATTCACCTGATTTCGTGGAACTTGAAAAACATGAATCAGAATGTAATTCTGACGGAAAGAAAATCGAAAATCAAATTCCTGGCACAAATTCTCAATACGCTGGAGGAACTCTTAAACGAACTTCCAAAACTCAGAAGGAACACATTTACGACACCCCTTCAGTGGCTCCCCCTAAAGCACCTAAACCTCTCGTCTTGCCAAAATCATCTACAGTTGTGACTCCAGGACCTTCCAGCCCGTTATTTGTTGCAACCAATCAGGAAGTGACATCACAAACACCTTCACCTACAGGACGTACCAAGAAGGCCCCGCCTCCACCTCCAAAACGCACAAACTCAATACGAGATGGACCATTAAGTGTGAACATGGAAAATAAAGCCAGTCCTGTTCATAAGAAAATTGACCAATCACAACAAGTGATCATCACACCAACACCCCCACCAAAACCAGCATTATCTAATCCGCAACCACGGCAACAAGTTGTTGCACCGCAACAGCAAACTCCAGAAGCCCAGCCTCAGAATTTTGCAGATTGTGTGAAAAGTTTGTCGGAACGTTTTGGAAAGAAACGAGATGAGGAGCCTGCTCAAGATACATCATCATCAGATGGAGAGGAGTTCCCTCCCCCTCCTCCACCCATCGCCATGGATATCATTACACCTAAAATCAGGAATTATGGGATACCTAGCAGAACAGAGAACCAGAAACCACCAGAATTCGTGGTACAAAACAAAGTGAAAAAAGATTTAAGCCAATCGTTTAATGAGAAATTAAATATAGATCGTTCGATTGGTGGTGGACAGTTACGTCATCCTATCTCACCCGTGCGTGACCTTGGGAGACCTCAAGGTCGAGATAAAATGACAGATGTTGAATTCGTGAAGGCAAATTTTACTGAAAAACGAAGTGATTCTACCTCAAGTTTTGATTCAACAGCCTCAACTTCGAGTGGGGATTCTAACACGCTTCCATTCGCTAACGAAAATGTTGGCACGATAAAACAAAGGGTGGCAACTCCTGTGAAACCATCCATAGTGACTTCATTGGACGGGATGGAAGGGGAGCGAAATCTGGATCTCAATTCGGACATGTTTGACGATAACTCTAATGCACCGTCGTTCAGACCTGGGATACCGTTTCCTAAACCAAACAACGTCATGTCACGATCTGCTCCAGTTGTTCCTCCAAAAGGTAGGTAACTCTTCTTTCCCATATTTCATAATTTTTGAGAGCAAAGGTCTGAAAGGTTACCTAAGACACAAGTTTTCTTCTGATTATTTACAACAACTTATTACTGTAAGGCTACAAATTATTGCGATATAGAAATTAATGCATTAATTAGTATCCGCATTTTTAAATACATATTTCCAAGTGAATTAAAGGAAAATAAAATCATATGATGGACAGAAGGTAGAATGAGTCAAGTATTAAAATTGAGACCAGGCGGGATTAAGTAATTAGATAATTATCTCTAAATTTGAAGCTGATTAGTAATCAGTGACGTTAAAAAAACAAAAGATTTTCACACTTGACTATTTGAAAATGATAGAGTAACAAGCTTTTGTCTATATTACCCCTCGTCTAGGGTTTTGATTGTGACTGTGATTCGTACATAGTACTGTTAGAGAGAAGTTTTACATTCACTGATATTCTTACATACAGCTGAGCTGATTAATCAGGGACGATCTCGTTAGTTAGCTAATTAAGTTTTAATTATTCTCATTCTGTTATTTATTCCAGGTATAAGGAAACCCCCAGTACCTGGTAACAAACCTGGGTTACCTAGCAACAATATAACATCACCAATACAACATCTAGAAGAAGAACTTCCCCCTGCACCTGCTCCTTCTTCACCGTATGTTTTATTTTATACTCAACATTTCTATCTTTGCAAGGTTTTCAAAATTTTTATGAATTTAACCTTTAACATTCAAAGGTCAAAATGAAAATTAAGGTCATAGAGTGCCAGGAATTAATGCATCACCACGTTCAAAAATTCAGATTTTTTTATTATTGGTAAAGGCACAAAACGATTGTGGTCGCTGATTAGAATTTTGAGTTAAATCTTGTGTTATCTATATTGGAAGTTTGTTTATTTGTATTTTCAGGAAACCATCACGACCAACAGAAACCGGCAACGTTTTATCTGATATAGACAATATGTTACAAGATTTGACTGAAGAGCTGGATGCCATGTTGGTTGATTGATGGGAGACAACTCTTATTATTGTTTTTTAAAAACTTTGTGGCAGCAAGCTTTGTTCTTATTGGTGCATTTTAACTCAAACAAATGAAATAAACCAATGAATCTCTTTTTAACATTTTGATGCGTCTTTCATCAAAAATATTTAATTTTTAGCAGAAGTGAAATTTTGTGCTGGATTAAGTTTTAGTGTCTGCCTTTAGTTGCTATGGTTACAATATTAGTGTTAGTGCTGATTAAGGGGAGATAATTGTACAGTGTTGAAACATTGTTCTGTTATTAATACCGTTGTGCCAAATTGCGTATATCAAAGGAATGATCTCGTGACGGAACTTCCTGTCTGATGTGGAGATATCGAAAAAGTTTTCACAAAGTTTTAAATGAATGAGAATAGAAACACAGTGGAGTTTTACATCTTATTGTTGGATTAGAAATTGGAATATATTGAAGTATGTGTTTGGAAATCTAGAATCTATAAAAAGGGAATGTGTTTAGAAATATTCAAAAGTGAAATGCTTATCTTATGAATGTGATTTATATTTCGGAAACACGAGGAGAAAGGACAGCTGAATATTATATTTCTTTAAACCAAATAAGAAAGTTGGAATTATAAAAAGAGCAGATGAACTTTTCTGTGGCATCATTGTGAATTGGAATAAATCTGAATATTGACAATTAAGGATGTTACAGATCCAAGTGAAGATGATCCATGGAAGGAATGTTAATCCTGGATAGAGGTTTTACTTGAAAAGAAGTGAATGATTCTGAAAAAATCTTCCACAAATCTGGAATTAATAGACATGAAATAGTGGTAAAGATTTCCTAATGTTGTGAAAAAGAACTTGGATTATGATTATTTTGAAAACAATGAAATTTATACAAAAAATTCTTCCAAATTTTCTCCAACTTCAGGATATTTCCAATTGGATATGTAAAACTGAACGTGATCATGTGATATGCATTTCCTTATAAGGAGTTGCATGTTATTGTTACATCGTCTTGAAATACTGCTGGACTACTTTTTATTGTGTAGGGATTTATCTAGTGGAGTAATATATTCAGTAATTTGCCTTATTTATTTATTCGTCTGCTTCCAGCTAATTTTTATTTATGACTAATCAAATATAGCATGTACTACAATTTTAATTGGATGATGAATTTAATTAGTTAAGATTCAAAAATCCATCATTTTGATTGGATTTAAAAAAATTGCTAATATGAATTTTTATACATTTTTATAATCAATTTTTAAGATGGAGCCTGGAAAATTATCCCTTTTTTATATTATATATGAACTATTCCAATATATATATAATGTTATGTGGAATATAAGTGGGAGAGTTCACGTAATAAAAAGGGGTAATAAATGAACCCAATCCATGTTGAAGAGACAATATTCAATTTAAAAGAAGTTTGATATTCTATAGCCTTTGGTGCAAAGAATTTAAGAGGAATGGGGGTGAGGGAGGAAGCTTAAAAATATTTTTCCCACCCACCCTTCAGTCATGAAGATGTGCCTCAGTTCAGATTGCACGCAATTTGGATAATTGGGGTAAACTTAAAAATCAAAATTTATGTTTTCCTTCCCATCATTTGTGCTTCTATTTTGAATATAATTTATTTTTAGGTATATTTTTAAATTAGGGTTATTTCATATTTCTACGTTTATCAACATTCAGGTTAAAATCAAACATTTCATTTAGCAAACCTCTAAGCCAATCAACTGGCAGCCAATTGGACTAACGCAGAAAGCTTGTTTAAGGTTCTAACTTTGTATTAAAGATTAAGTTTCAAAAGGCAAAGGAGGTATAAACTTAACATTCTTGATTTGAATAAACACAGTATTCGGCTGTTATAAGAGATTTTCTACAGAAGCACCGACCTAGGTCACAATATTAGGTGTTATAAGAGATACTCCCCTATAAAAGCACTGGCCTAGGTCACAAGGATAAGGTGTTATAAGAGATACTCTCCTATAGAATCACTGGCTTAGGTCACAAATATTAGGTGTTATAAGAGATACTCACCTATAGAAGCACTGGCCAAATGACAAATCAAGACTGCTGTGGTATGAGAGAAATAGTTACCTCCCTTTATGCATTGCTAATCAAAGATAAATGATAAATTTGAAATAATCATTCTTCCCTGAATATCTATAGCCTATAAATTTTATAATTGTTAATGTTCAATTATTAGGGCAAATTTTCTTCAGGTTTAGTAAAAGTTGCCTTTTGTATCCAGGATGGGTTTATCTTGAGATAATTTCAGTTCACTTTTCTGGGCTGAAATTCATATTTTGTGATAATGGTACATGTTTTCAAAATTTTCATCCATTTTATCAATCTTTCAGAACTTGTATTTCGTATGGAAAGATTTATTTTCGAAAAATGGATTAGCTTTTATTGAAATATATCTTCTTTGTCTTGAACTTTGCTGACAAAATCCTCGAAAAATCGGAAGACTTCACAGAAGCTGTCCTGTACAAGCAGGGATATAATATGGGGTGTATTTTAGATATCAGGTAAAACTAATAAAAAATCAAACAACATCCAAATTTGTCTGATAAGAATAAACTGGAACATTGCAAATTACATAGGTTACAAAATTTCATGAGGTTCAATGGTTTTCAAGGGAAAGAACTCCTTGTTACCGAAACTCCGAAGGTTTAAAAGATATTGTCATACAGTTTTAACCCTTTAAAACACAGAGTGTAAATAAAAAACAACATCATATACCCTAAACTATAAGTAATATAACTGATAGTGTATGACAATAATATTATGTGACATCACGTAATTATGTGTCTGGCATAGTGGCATTATTGTGACGTCACATAGTCACTTTTCTTTATTGGTCGCTTGGGTATGTAAACACTTCATTAACTGGAAGAGCAGGTGCTTGTGTTCAAAGGGTTAAGAAAAAAAAAAAATTATAAAACTTTTTTCCCTCCTACTTGAAAGATTCATCAAAGCCAAAAATTTAGAGGTGTCAATCAACCAATGAAATAATAAATTCTCTTTATTTATTTGTTACTGTATCTATTGTATATATATGTTGCTATAGCAACAGTTAGTCTCATGCTGTCATGGCAACGGATTTTGTTTATTAATGAAATAGTAAATAATTTGTAAATAAACAACACTATAAAATGAATTTAGTTATTTTTACTATACGCCCACAAATTTATTTGTGGCGCGCATATTTTAATCGCCCTGGTGGTCTGTTCACATTTGTTTGTGCTCAACGATTCTTAATGGATTCTTTATGAATTCTTTTAATTTTTATTTTGTGGGTCAGTCATTATGAAGATGATCCCTATCGATTTTCATGATGATCTAATGCTTTTTCTCCGATTTATGGTGTCTGACTTATGTTCGCATATTCATAGTGCAACTTCACTCACTCTACAGACAACAATAATTCAGGGATTGTTTTCATTTTGATTTTGTCTGCTTAAAAAGCTCTATAGAAAAAAACATGAGCCAAATGTAAATGGACAACAAACAATGATTTGTACCGGTACTTGCAATCAAAGCTGCTAGTCAGCATTATGTCACCTCGTTAATTTGTTTGTCAACCCATAAGAGCTTAGCCTTTTTACATAGGAGGTGTCACCTTGCCACAATTTTTGTTAAAACTTAGTCCAGTTGAAAATTTGTATTTATACTGTAAGATGGAACTTTCCAATCATCATACCTTTGCTATGTGTAGGTTTCTGGCTGAAACAGTGCAACAAGTTCAATAATAATTGTAGCAGAGGATCTGTATGTTAGGTCGTTATTGGACACATTGGACTACTTGAGGACCATTAACCTACTTAAAATACAGATTACAAAGATAGCTTGCCAGGCAAGATAACATACGCCCACTTCAGCAAACAGATTATTCCATGTTTTTTTCATTTAATCAAGGTCAATAACTCATAAACAGACATCTGGAATCGCACCAATTTTTAACTTGTCCGAGATATTATCAAGATGAATACACATACCAAGTTTCATTCAAATCGGATAAAAACTACAGCTTCTATTGCGTACACAAGTAAATTTTAATGTTTATTCATTTAATCAAGGGCTATAACTCATAAACCGACATCTTGAATCGTGCCATTTTCGAACTTGTCTGAGATATTATCAGATCAGAGAGTGCTTCATCATCTAACAACTGGCAAAAACCTGGCATTTTCCACAAAAAAGAAACACAAATGGCACGCCTCCACGCCATTGTTATTACGTCTTGGCAACCAAGCAACAGTAGTGCTTTCACTAGGTCCTCCATGAAGTCCTCCATCCATCCACCATAGGGTATAAATAGAAGAAATGCGGCCCAGTAGCAACATTCTCCCTGAAGAGTACAAATTGTACGAAACGCGTCGGAGCGAAACAAGGATTCTCTAAAGAGAAAGATTCCTTAACTCTTTAATTTTTTGAGATATTATCAAGATAAATAGACATTCCAAGTTTCATTCAAGTCACATAAAAACTACAGCTTCTATTGGAAAACAAATAAATTTCAACGTTTTTCTATCTAATCAAGGGCCAAAACTCATAAACCGGAATCGTGCCATTTTCAAACTTGTCCGAGATATTATCAAGATGAATACACATACCAAGTTTCATTCAAATCAGATAAAAACTACAGCTTCTATTGCGTACACAAGTAAATTTTAACGTTTTTTCATTTAATCAAGTGCAATAACTCATAAACCGACATCTGGAATCGTGCCATTTTCGAACTTGTCCGGGATATTATCAAGATGAATACACATACCAAGTTTCATTCAAATCGGATAAATACTCTGGCCTGTATCGTGTACACAAGTAATTGTTGACCGACGTACTGACGGATGGACAGGGGTGATGGCAATATACGTCCACATTTTCATGTGGGCGTATAAAAACAAAATCTAAATATGACGTCACATCAGTCCAAACGTTGAGGCCTTTTTGATAAATAGACTCTTGGCACAATGCCGCAATAGGTCTGTAAAGATCAAAGAGTGACAAGGGTGACGGCACATCTGTATTTTAATTAAATAATAAAACCCACCATTTTTATCATGACATCAAAAAGAATACATTTAGGCACCATATAATATATTTTTGGTTTGTTTTAATATTTTATAAAATTATTATATAATTTATTCATTTACAATCAGTTTACAATTATTTTTCTATATATTTAACCATTAATCATTTAGGAAGCAGAAAGTTGTGGCAGCCGCCATTGGAGCTATAAACAAACACACATTATCAATGAAATGATAACCAAAATAAGCACTAAAATCTACAATAACTATATACACAAATATTATTATAATTACCGACAATACTGTGATCTCGAACATTCCACAGGACACTTGGCATGAAGTCTTCACCAAGTGGGAGAAAAAAAGTAAGAAACATCTATATTTTACAAGGATAACAACTTAGGTTCTCTAGGATCCTTTCTACCAGCTAGTCCTTGATCAAACATTTTGGTTTTAATTTTACAAGGATAACATCTTAGGTACTCAAGTATTCTTTCTACCAGATGGTCCTTGGTCAAACCTCTTGGTATTGATTTTACTAGGATAACAACTTAGTTCAACAGAATCCATCACTGTGTGAAGAGTGGTTGAGGTTACTTGGAAAAAGCCAGAGTGTTATTTTTTTTAAATAGAACAAGTGACATTCTCTGATTGAACACTATCAAAATTTTTCCAAGCACGGGGGACAAGAAAGATTCCAGGGCAGTGTAAGTTTTTTTTTTTTTATATGTGGAACAAGCCCTGGAACTGTGAACATTATTAAATGTTAAAGAATGAGACCCTTGGAGCCAATTAAACAATTACAGAACCAACTAATTAATTGGAATATAAATATGAAAGGACTCTCAGTCTTACTAAACCTGTAACACATGATGACAAGCCAAGCTTTATTAAAAGGAATACTGAATCTTAGAATGAACATAAAATTTTAAACTTGGTCAATAGGAGTATATATTCATCAGTAGATATACCTGCTGTCATAAATAACATAACAGAATCCTTATATAATCTGATAAATAAATAAAACTTAGTAATTATCCATAAAAATGCAATTGATTGTAATTACTTAGTTTTGTGAGTTTTCCCGATTTTAAGGGATTCTGTTACTTTATGACACCAGGTAAGTTCACTGATGAATATATACCCATATTGACCATCATAAGAACTTAAATTGTATGTCCATTTTAAGACGCAGTATCAGTTTAAATAATTGGATGAAGGGAAGACCTAACTACAAACTTAAAACAAACTCAAACCGGTCACCATTCTTTGGATCAAAATAAAAAACAAAACAATTTGGTAAAACTACATAAAAAAAAAAGGGATAATAGGCGTTAGAATACACTCGTCCTACGGCTTATATTTGTGTTTCATATTGACTATTAGTTAAATAAGTATGCATCCCACACTTTACCAAATTTTAAAAAGCCACAATAAAAATATATTTGGAATTTTAAAAAAAAGTGAGCCAGCGACGATTCCATTCAGTTTGAGAATAAAAGCGTCTGGTAAATCTATGCTCAAACATCATTGTGGAATTCAACAGTAGGGGTCAAGGACGCGTGAAAACCCACATGTTAGAGTTACTTCCCTTTATATTTACACGATTTGAAAATCGCTTGATGGATGGCTCAAGCGTTTTATGATTAACTACTTTATTTTGGGGATTTATCGAATTTTAGAGGGATTTTAATGTATAGGTAAGTCCACTGATGGATATATACTGTTATTGTCCAAATTTGAGTGAACTTAAATTTTTATGTTTGTTCTAACGCCTATTATCCCTTTAAAAAAGGTCAATTCCTGTTAAACACATCCATTAAAATAAACAAACCACAAATATTGCCTAAAAATATTATTCATTGTCCTACTTTTGGTTTTGCAATTTATTCCATAATTTCCAGATTTAAAGGGACAGGTTCGTTCTTTACAATGGTTGATTTGGATCTTAACTATACATAAATAGTCTTCAGAAATAATCAAATGTACAAAATCTCATACCGGTAATTCCTTTAAATATCCCTCAAACTAGGAATTACCATTCTAATTCTATATACATGTATATCGTTTCTATTTATTACAGTCTATAGAAAGAGCAAGTTGTTTTTTTAACTTTCAAACGTTGATAATTCTAGACACACATGGATTTGAAGTTTTATTTTTGAGACTAAGGTATGATTGGTGAAACAGATGGTGAACCAGTCCCTTTAAATTGGATGTGTAAACTCCAGGATTTCAAACTACGTTAAATAATGGATAGAAGAATTAAATTCAGCTTCTAATCTTTGGTTAAATATTAAACTAAAACAAAGGGGAAATTCACCATTCACCATAGCAACATAATAATTAATAGATGATTACAAAATTACAATCTCTTTCTATAAATCATTCAATGATTAGAATGTAAATAAAAACAAACTTTCGACAGGTCTCAAACCTTTAGATATTGTAAAAATACACACTTAATACCGAGGCAACATTGTTGACCAATAATTCTTTAAAATAAAATATTATAATAAAATGACCTGATGTAATCATTCAATGATTTCTATAATATACAACAAAAAAACTCAGGTCTTAAACTTTATATTATAAAATAGTTATTAACCAAGTAAAGTGATACAGTGTCTTAGAATGGACATAAAATTTAAGTTATCAAGAATGGTCAATATGAGTATATATTCATCAGTGAACTTACCTGGTGTCATAAAGTAACAGAATCCCTTAAAATCTAAAACTAAGTAATTACATTTTTATGGATAATTACTAAGTTTTTAGATTTATCAGATTATATGAGGATTCTGTTATGTTATTTATGGCAGCAGGTATATCTACTTATGAATATAATTATGCTCTTATTGACCAATTTTATGTCCATTCTGAGACGCAGTATCACATTAAAGTAATTGTAAAGATTCTAATAAAAACATCAGTGAAGTCTCAAACCTCAATATATATTATAAAATATTCTAAAAACCATTACACCTGAATAATCTGTTTCACAAAATCTTGACTTAAAGATTATTATATTATTTAAATATGGCCTTAACTTTGTTAAAAGTTTGTGAAACATTTGTAAGTATTACAATATCATTGTATGATAGTAAACAAAACACTATCTTATAAAAACATCACCTGGAGCTGGTTTAGATATTTCAATATAATATAGACCAAGACATTGATATAAACCTTATTCATGCCGCGTTTTATAGACACTGAGAGAGAGGTTCAAAATGCAAATTACATTACGCCATTCACGATCATGGTGATGTCACATGAATGAATATTTTATGTGACGTCACCAAACACACAATCAATAGAGAAATGGGCTTACAACTGAGCCTTTCTCAGAAAAGTGTGACGGTAAGAAAACATAAGAAAGATTCATTAAATAATCAACATCATGGTGACGATTTAAATGCAGTGACATGCCGTTACCTTTATTTACATTATGAGCCTCATTCTGAATTCAATATGGCCGACGCGTGAATAACGTCTTTACACAAAATACCGTAATGAGATATTACCAATCTGATCAATATACAAATATGGATAATTTGTTTCATGTTTTTTCAAGTAATCCTTGATCTCATCAAATTTTCTGTTCAGGGTCAATACATGCGGAATCAAATGCTCTGTTCCATTTAAGATTGGAACCGGGTTTATTCCTTTGTTGACCAATTATAACAATGTAGAACAATATTAATTAATTAGCATATATTGTGACAAGTTTTAATGCTATTGGGTAAAAAATTTCATGAAAGGAAAAAAAATATGATCGTAGAAGTCTAGTGAAGTATCTCTCAGAAAAAATATGAAACAAAATAAATTACTCTGGATTTTAAATCGTCACCGAAAACCAGCAGAAACCTTTTCAATATAATTCTTAACAATCATATAAATATAAAAACAAGAACTGTAAAATCACACTGTAGGATTTCCAAAAATAAAACCAAATATAAAAGACAAACTTACATAAAACTTCTAGAAATCCCTAATATTCCCACGTAATTTATTATAGAGTTGTGTAATATAACTTGTTAAAACCAAGTCAAAATATTGTTTATATGGTATGGTATCTTTAAATACACAACATAAACATTTTAAAACTAAACGTGTGTATCGAAGTTATTTAAAGCAATACGTAGCTGTACATTTTAAAATTAAAACCAAATTTATAAAATTCAAAACTTATATAGCAATTCTTTGAAAATGCGTAGTTAAAATTATTACAATGGGGTAAAAATTTATTATAGAGTTGTGGAATTTTTAACTTGTTAAAACAAATTTTTTTAAAAATTTTTTGAAAAATATATGAAAAATTAAATATATTTTAAATACAGAAATAAATATTTTAAAATTAAAATAGTATGATCGAACCAATTTCACTGAAAATTTGGAAAAAACTTTTTAAATATTTGAACATTTAATTCAACCCTATTTTAGGATCTAAATTCCATAAATAATTTTTAACAAAGTCTTTCTGAAACGTGAAAAAGCAATGTTTTTAAATTATCGTAGTTTTCAAAAATAAAATTGGGAACCTAAAAAACATTCTAATTTAACTATTGGAAATTAAAAGCTAGCTTAAAGCATTTTTCCAAAGTAAAAATTTTGTAACATGTAATATTGTTTAGGTTAACCCTTGAAATTTATTTTTTGGGGTCTATGCATAGAAATTATGTTTTATTAAAATTAAAATTTTTTTGGGGGTTATGATATTTGAAACCCATTATTTTTAGGGAAAATTTGGAACTAAACTTAGTTTTAAAGTCAGCCTATGTTGACACTGATTTTTTATCTATGACACGAACATATTTTTTGGGGTCTCACATGTAAAATTTTTTGGGCATGATAATGAACTTTTTTTAAAACCAGAAACTTCTGTTTTGCCAAACTAGAAAAGAGGGCTATGAAATGAAATCTTATGGTTTAGGGTTTCATGAACTAGTAACATTATGTTTTGAATCTATGACCCCTTTTAACATTATGTTTTAGGCTAGGGGAACACATGAACATATTTTAGCTTAAATTTGAACTTTTTTGGGGTCTAAACTATGTAACATATTTTTTGGGGGTTATGACATTATGTAACATTATGTTTTAGGGTCTATGACACTATGTAACATTATGTTTTGGGGTCGTCTCCAAACTGAAGTCGTATTTGTTCAAACAATATAAACGTGATGACAGTTTGTGGTCCCAGTCGTATAAACGCTGGAATAAAACCCTGGAAATAAAAAACAACTTAGTAAATATCACAGATAGACTGCGCCGTATTCAACACAACTTATTTAATATTACAGATAAACAGGGCCGTATTCAACACAACTTATTCAATATTACAGATAAACAGGGCCGTATTCAAAACAACTTATTTAATATTACAGATAAACAGGGCCGTATTCAACACAACTTATTTAATATTACAGATAAACAGGGCCGTATTCAACACAACTTATTTAATATTACAGAGAAACAGGGTCGTATTCAAAACAAATTATTTAATATTACAGATAAACAGCCCCGTATTCAACACAACTTATTCAATATTACAGATAAACAGGGCCGTATTCAACACAACTTATTTAATATTACAGATAAACAGGGCCGTATTCAACACAACTTATTTAATATTACAGATAAACAGGGCCGTATTCAACACAACTTATTTAATATTACAGATAAACAGGGCCGTATTCAACACAACTTATTTAATATTACAGATAAACAGCGCTGTATTCAACACAAATTATTTAATATTACAGATAAACAGGGCCGTATTCAACACAACTTATTTAATATTACAGATAAACAGGGCCGTATTCAACACAACTTATTTAATATTACAGATAAACAGGGCCGTATTCAACACAACTTATTTAATATTACAGATAAACAGGGCCGTATTCAACACAACTTATTTAATATTACAGATAAACAGGGCCGTATTCAACACAACTTATTTAATATTACAGATAAACAGCGCTGTATTCAACACAACTTATTTAATATTACAGATAAACAGCGCTGTATTCAACACAACTTATTTAATATTACAGATAAACAGCGCTGTATTCAACACAACTTATTTAATATTACAGATAAACAGGGCTGTATTCAACACAACTTATTTAATATTACAGATAAACAGGGGCGTATTCAACACAACTTATTCAATATTACAGATAAACAAGGCCGTATTCAAAACAACTTATTTAATATAACAGAGAAACAGGGCCGTATTCAACACAACTTATTTAATATTACAGATAAACAGGGCCGTATTCAACACAACTTATTCAATATTACAGATAAACAGGGCCGTATTCAACACAACTTATTCAATATTACAGATAAACAGGGCCGTATTCAACACAACTTATTTAATATTACAGAGAAACAGGGCCGTATTCAACACAACTTATTTAATATTACAGATAAACAGGGCCGTATTCAAAACAACTTATTTAATATTACAGATAAACAGCCCTGTATTCAACACTGAACTTAAATGATAATTACTGTAGTGTTCCAGTCATCTGATTGGTCAATAATTACAGTATATCCTGCTCACAAGATCACCTGTATTAAGACCCCACCTTCAATGAGCAACCACAATAAAGTCCCCCCTACGAGTTTTCAATGTAATTATCGACTAATAAGTGACCATCTTTATTACGCGACCAGTGACACTCGCAAGTAATTAACATGACTTAATTAAGCAACCATGACACTTCTGATTATCTCCTAAAATAATTTTATAATAAGTTCTATAATCCAATCATATAACTGTATTTCTTTAAATCTAGTTTAAATTTGGAATGTTTATCTTTGGAAACATCTAATTTTACTCCACACTAGAGTTTTTGAACTCGGCATCAAGTCATAGTTAATAAAGTCCCAAAAAATATTATACATCTACAGTACATACGATAAACTTATAAAACCTTAGAGGACATTTTTACTCTATATCTACAGCACAGGAAAAAACTAGTCCCAAACAAATAATAGATAAGTTTAAAATAAAAATATATTTTTTCTTTTAAACCTCTCTTCATTAGCCCATTAGATGGTATAGTACAGAAGAGTAGGATGTAAAACTCCATTCATTTCATTTCTATTACAAACAGTTACAAAAAAGTTCAGAAGGATGCTGTCTACCGGCTGCGTCATGACCAGACCTCTGGATATTAAACCAATTTTGAGCGAAGTGTGTTGAATGAAATACACCTATGAAGTGTACCTATTACTAGTTTCAAAACTTGATCTTCATAAATGGCTTCTTACTGGTAGAGGTCGTTAAAATCGTAACCAAATCAAATAAATTTTGAAGTTAAAATAAAGAATAACTTACAGAATACGTTCCTACGGGAGCATTCATTAACCTGGTTTTCATTACGTCTAAAGGTTGAGTTAAAAACGTTGCTATGGTACCCTACAAACATATGATACTTTTAAATAAACGCCTCATTAGGCATTAGCGTTATTGGTGTGTAAACACAACAGATCATGTGACCAGGTTGAGTTAAAAATGTTGCTATGGTACCCTACAAACATATGATACTTTTAAATAAACGCCTCATTAGGCATTAGCGTTATTGGTGTGTAAACACAACAGATCATGTGACCAGGTTGAGTTAAAAATGTTGCTATGGTACCCTACAAACATATGATACTTTTAAATAAACGCCTCATTAGCATTAGCGTTATTGGTGTGTAAACACAACAGATCATGTGACCAGGTTGAGTTAAAAATGTTGCTATGGTACCCTACAAACATATGATACTTTTAAATGAACGCCTCATTAGGCATTAGCGTTATTGGTGTGTAAACACAACAGATCATGTGACCAGGTTGAGTTAAAAATGTTGCTATGGTACCCTACAAACATATGATACTTTTAAATAACGCCTCATTAGCATTACGTTATTGGTGTGTAAACACAACAGATCATGTGACCAGGTTGAGTTAAAAATGTTGCTATGGTAACTTACAAACATATGATACTTTTAAATAAAAAAAACAAGGAAGTTCAGTTATAAATTAAACATTGTCTCATTAGCGTTATTCATTAGTTTGTAAACCCAACAGATCATGTGACAAGGTTTGGTTAAAAATGTTGCTATGGTACCTTACAAGCAAATGAAAACTTTAAAAGTTCAATGGACTGTAGAATTTCCTTTGAAGTTATTTTGATGGGCGGGGCCTCAAACGTACAATAACTAGGTATAATCTTAGTTATAGCATGATTAACTAAATAATACTATAGACGATGGGAGTGGCAGTTTCGCTAGAGGTACGCAACATGGCAATTTGTCAGCCCTGCCTCCAATGAAAACAGATCACGCAATGCATGTTGGTTTTCTTTTCCAATGATAGAATATGACGAATTGTTTTCATTGGTCAACTGAATGAATGGGAACTTTCTACCTTACTTAAGATTTGTTACTAGTAGCATGTTTTCATTCGTTAACCAATCTCCAGTTGGCATTTAAATCGGTAACCTCATGAAAACTTGCAAAAAATATTACTTTAAGCATGAAACAAGCTCAGAAATATAAATATTGTACATGGTATATAAGAAAGTATAACAGTAAAAACAAGGACAATAAACTTACTGCCATTATACTAGAGGAGAAATGAGTAACAAGATTATCTTGGAAGAATCCAGAATTTAATAACAGCATCTTTATCTGATCATAACAAGCTAGCTGAAATAATTAAATATAATATATTACAGTCGAACCTGGATATTCGATTCAGCTTGTAATGATAATTATTCTATAGCGACAGCTTCCGAAATTCCGGACCTTCTGTAACGTTAAATTCCTTCACCAAAACATAAAGTAATGGCTATAGCGAAAATTCACTTATAACAACAGATTTTCGTGTAATTGGATATAACGAAATTCGGATATAACGAACAGATCCGTCAGTCCTACGAAATTCCTTACATCCGGGTTTGACTGTATAATCTCTGGCTGTATCCCCAAGGTTAAAATACTGACCGTGTGATTGAGGCCACACCTGATGCTGGGGTGGGGAGTAAACTACTTGAACCAAACTTGTAAAAATTCATGCCAACCAACCAATCAAGGACACTGTTTAAATCAATAACCTACTGATTATTTTAATTTATCAACAATGTCCCAGAATACCTCAAATGAGCTAAAGAAATCTTCTATTTTAGAGTTAATAATTTGGAGACTTACTTGTCCTATAGTAACTAGAACAGCTCTGGAACTGGCCGTTGACGCTCCAGAAAACAGTCGTAAAAACCCTTCTTCTTTAAAAACACGATACAAACCATCAACGGCGTGTTTATAATTCCTTCGTTTATCCGGGGACAGTTTGATATCATTCTGCATCCTGAAAAAAAATCAATTATAGGATGTACAGCCAAATCTAAAATATTTCGCCCTTTAACAGTAAGTAATCTTGTCACACCTTTCATCATCACTGATTAATAAACAACAGTATTTTACCTGACGTTAACCATATCAGCAGGTGTTCCAACTAAACCTCCAGTAGCGCCAGCAAATCCTGCAAGACCAACTTTCTGGTAGAATGGCATCGGTTGATTGTCTTTTACCAATTCCTTTTTGACTGTTTCATAAATAGCAAACCTGGTCATAGAGTAGGTCAACTGAAAATATATTCAAGTTATTATATTTGAAAGAGTTTACTTTTACAAGTATTTCAGACAGAAACGCTCTCAAACCAACACACAGGGCCGAGTTTAAAACTTGAATCATTTTAATACAGTAAATATATTAATCACTCTAAATTTTAAAGAGCATCTTCTTAAAATCATGTTCTCAAGAAAAATTTAGACTAAAAGAATTGTCATATTTTTGCAAACCATTCAAAGAACGTTACAAAATGCCTCAACTTTTTTCAATGTAATAAAATATCTATTAATTGAATAGAGTTCTTAATTGGAATGAATATCTAACGAGCCTGAACAAGATGACACACTATATTTTAAATTAATCTATTATTGGTTAGGGATGAGAAGTTTATCACAATGAAATATAAAATATATAAATTATCATGCTATATCTAGATCTTAATTAACTCTTGTAATTATCTTCTCACTAACGAGTGTGACACTGTCAAATCTAATTAGCAACCTGGGTCTAATGTTTGGTAGCAATAGATACCTGAGATACACCAAGTGATAGAGGTTTACAAGCTGTGGACTGTGACAGCTAGACAGTTGGGTATCCTATCCATTATAAAACTGAAATCAATTATTGACCACAGGCTATCAATCAATAATCCAATTATTCCACTTTACTCAGGTCTAAATTTTTAATTCCATGTTATTGTTTTGTTATTAGAAAATAATAATTTACATTTTATTGTCAAGTGCTTCAAGGTACCTTTGTGAAGAATTTGCCTTAATTTACTGATGAAATACAAATTTCTTGGATCACTGATGACATTATGACATTATTATGACGTGATCTCCTGTGACATTCTAAATGTTTCACCATTCATTTGAATTCTGGGTTCAATGAAAAAGAAAGAATATTTGCATTCAATACTTAAATGAATATTCCGCTCTTTGATCTCTGACTGTAGTTTAAAGAAACCTTGTGGAAGATATTTCTACTAGTTATGATTACAATATTTCAACCCCTGAAAGTCACGGATCTTTAACTTTATTAACTATCAGTAGAAACAAAAAACCAGGTGAAAAATCAATGACAAGGTGATAAAACTGACAACTGACTTGACATGATTATTGTAATAAGATGTCAGTTACAACAGTTCAAAGGTCAGTAAAAATATGTCCTAAAATATGTGCTAAATACTTAGTGATACAATGTATAAATGGTGACTGACTAACGGGTATAACATGTTTAGTAAATATGTCACTTCACCATCCAGGCTATAATCTCTCTAGTGATAATATCATGAAATATTATAATGATCAATTAGGGACAGTGAATGAATACCTCACTGATATAACAGTAAACTTGTTGGACTTATTCATCCAAGTTCTAAGGAGCCTTTTTCTCCAAAACTTAACTAAGATACAATCCAGATTTAGATCCAGACTTGTCAATTCTATGTAATGAAGCATTCAGTTAAACATTCGAAGGTATAATATTAAATACTAGATCACATTGTTATGAAATGATTGACTAATTATTTTAATAAAAACTTAGACTAGAGTATCCTCGTTAAAACGTTTCAAGTTAATTAATAATGTAATTGTTATTTATATAGTTAATTCCAGTTATCTTAATCTATTATATATATAAGAGGAAGTGTCTGTGTGTTTGTGTGTGTATGGTCGCCATAGCTCAAAGACGGAGGCAGGCAGGAAGGAATTGCTGTGCATGCACAATCCTGTATATGCAAGTGACTGGTAAATAACCCCGGGCAAAGCCGGGGATTACCGCTAGTTAAAACTAAATTCTAGTGATTTTCTAAACCAGAAAATATCATGACTGATTATTATATTCGACTGATTTAGTCTGGCGTTGTAATTTAATAGACTCTAACTAGGCGTGGGTCTGTTATTTCTATGATGTTAGAATGATGTGATAGTTTTGGATGGCCCTAGTTACTGACATTAG
Source organism: Nipponacmea schrenckii (assembly GCA_030562195.1). NCBI lineage: Eukaryota > Metazoa > Mollusca > Gastropoda > Lottiidae > Nipponacmea > Nipponacmea schrenckii. The sequence continues at coordinate 1,297,055 of JAUJPP010000001.1, forward strand.
ACCCGTGTCTTTATTAAATTGATTTGAATTCATCCCATACCTGTCGTAAAATAGAGGCTGTTAGACCATTATATAAACCAAATACACCGTCTGACTTGACGACCTTGACTCCCATCCGAATTAGAGTTATCTTCTCTTTCTGCTGCGTCTGTAGATGAACCTAGAAACACAAAAAGTAATTTTCATTTATAATTTAATTGATAATTCTAACTTCAAGTGGAAACTTGCAAACCTAGGGGGGCAAAAAAATTCTGGGGGAGGCATTGCCCCCCCTAGCTACAGCTTCAAACTCAAGGGCACTATAAACCACGTTTTAGACTTGACATATACATGTCTATATAGGCCTTATACTTTTGTCCAGAGTCTATGTTTCAAATGCCTTCAAAAAATTAAGTAATCATTAATTTTCTATCATACTTTTTTCAGTTTATAATTATTCATATAATCCTCGTCGGGAATTTTGATAAAACAGAAATCTTATTAAATTTTTAACATTTATAACTTACTTTATATCTAACACTTTTTTAACTGTTTAATAATTTTAATCATTTATTATTTTTAACTGTTGACATAAATTTTAAATATTTATTGATTAGCTATCTTGGACAATGTTAACTTGACTCCATTGATTAGTGACTATCGTCATATTGTTATGTAAATTAGACAGGTCAATATCTTATTGATACAAAGGGCTAGTAGGTCAAGTAACATCTTAATTTATTGAAATGGATGATAAATGCATTGAATACATAATAAGTTTCAAATTAACCCTTTTGAATCTTGCCTTGATCAATAAGTCAAATTTATAATATTAATAAAGCTTCAAATAAATACTTAACTCCATTTTAATTCACTTTCTAAATTTCAAACATGAAAACCTTACAGATATAGGCCTATCATTCCATTTTTATAAAGTTGAGTTTAAGATTCAAAATGGTCTTAATCTACATGTGTGTGTATTATTTATGTAGATATATGTATTTATATGCATGCTTATTTATAGTTAAATAATACATCTCACCTTGAGCAGGTCTAGAGGATGGGTACAGCATGCTGCCCCTGCACTGGCTAATCCCCCGAAGTACCATCGTCCAATTCTTTTTGTTTTATCGACTGACATTCTGGGCAACTGTTCCCTTGTTTGGTGCCCCTGTCCTTGAACAATTTCCTCACGTACGAACCGGATCCGTAATCGATGATGGCAGAGAAAGATAATATCAGTTATTTGACTGCTCTGGACCGGCCAAAACAGAATCACAAAAACCGCAAATAACAGCTCATAACTAGTGTCAATGGATCCTCACAAAGTAAATCGCTGGACATGCGGCAAAGATAAAGATAACATGCTAATCTAAAAATAAATTCACTTCGTCCTAGAGTTTATTCTACTTTGCCTTTAATTGGGGTCAAGTGTCAAGGACGGTCATGTATTCTAGAGTTACGTCCCTTCCATCATATTGGATTCAGACCACCAAGTTTTGTTTCAATCAAAGTGATGTTTGTTGTAAGTCATAAAATAAGAAATTTCTGTTTAAAAATGATTTAATCCATTTCTTGAATTAAGTAAATAGTGTAAACATTAATTCTAGCGTGTCAGTGCCCCTTCTTTTGAATAGTTTTTTTTTTAACTCAAATCTGTTGATTGACAACAAACATCACTTTGATTGACAGTTACAATAATGATAAAGCGGGTTTTTGTGGTTTTATTTTTGGAAATATTATCAAATAGCCGCGGTGCGTAATAATAATTAGAATAATAAATGTATTTATAAAGCGCTGAAATCCACTCTGCACGGAGAGTGCTCGAAGCAGTGCGTAGACGTAAACGCATCCGTAGTTCTTGACTTACCATACCAATTACATAATATAAAAGTAATTAAACATGCGTACAGAGTTGTCGATAAAAACCTTTCATGAGAATACACTTACTTCATTATTTCTATTTACTCCGTCAAATTGACGTAATCTGATGTCGCTATGTTGACATTTTTTTTCCATTAGCCGACGTTGCCATATTGACGTCGCCGTTTTAACGTTTGTCGACTTTGATTTGATATTCGACGTCGACTTGTTCATTCTAGCTGACATCACCGTATTGGCGTCGCCATTTTGATCTTAGCCGATGTCAATTTGTGAACATTAGCCGTCATCTTTATTTTAATGTTAGCCGACGTCAACGTGTTATCCACACTAGTTGACGTCGTTGTATTGACATTGCCACTTTGGCGTATATGGCTGACATCGTCATATCGACGTCGCCATTATAACGTCAGTCGACATCGACTGCATATATACGCAGCGACACGTTGACATTGACCGCCATCGCTAAGCTGATAATGACATATTGACGTCTTCATGTTGACGTTATCTGTCGTGGCTATGACGACGTTGCCACTTTGACTTTAGCTGACATCGCCATGTTGACTTTAGCTGACATCGACATGTTGACGTTAGAATATTGCTGCGCCATATTGACGATTAACTTTTCCTATCAGCAAAACTGATGTGGATTCACAAACAATCAGATTCAAATGCCACTATAGACTTTGTCAATTACAAGAATTTGATTTCAACCGGTCCAGGCCATCTTTCGTCCGAGTTGATAAAGATGGACTGGATGGTAGAGACTATATTGCCATAGATAACCGATATAATGCGTTCGGTTACCGCTCGGATACTTCCGTAAATGTCCGTTACTCCAGTTACAAAATACGATCACGGTGCTCCGTGTGTATATTATGTTGGTATATACACGCTATGTAGGCCTTATACATATATTTGAGTACATATTGTATGTAATATATTGCCCCTTATTGCTTTGTTATAATAATGATCATTTGATATTCGAGGACAATAGGCGAGATCCTAAAAATAGATTTATATCTAGTCACCATGATTTAATGGCCTCGTTAACATTTTATGAATTTTAAAAAACAGAAGGCAATATCTGGCATACTACTATACTACTCCTCAGATGATATGATGTCATTTAGAAAGTGGTATTGCAACAATCTTTTCGTTATTGGGATAACACTTTCTTGGTATAGCACAGATTCTAGTGCTGGAAATTGGCTGAGACAGGGAACGGGTCTATGACGTCATTTTTTTGGATACGTTGAAAATGTCGGACATGAGTTCTAATCTCGATCTTTGTGTGAAAGTTAGACCCCTTTGAATACGTCATCTTCACTCATAATTCCAGTCCACCCAGCTTTAAATGGGTACGGATATTCCTGGAAAGATCAATGCTAAGAGGTTTGGCCAGGGACCAGCTGGTAGAAAGAAGTTGTTATCCTTGTAAAATATAGATGTTTCTTAAAACTGGTGACGCAAAGATGAAGTTTGGGGACTTATTCTAGAAATCTTAAGTAAGGTAAATCTAGATTTCAAGAATAAAGTATTCTGATTGGATGACAAAACTAAATTAAAAATCTATTTTAGTTATTACCAATCAATTGACTGGAACACTTGTCATAAGATAAGTTTTCTGCCGGATTCTTCTTTCTTTAATATTTTTTATTTTGTTAATGTTACAACAAAGAAAAAACCAAAATGAGAAAATAAATATTAAGCGTTTTTTAAGAGATGTATTGTCGTTTTAAAGAGATCATTCCTATTAAATCTCAAATTCTTTCAAATACCGGTAGGCCTACTGCTCACAGCAGCGGTGGCTCAGTGAGTTTGATGCTTAAACACTGACCCCGGGGTCCAGGGCTCAATCTCGGCAAATAGTAGGCTACTTTTATTTCTAATATGAATCTTCTGCAGAATTAATGTTGTTTTAACAAATATAAATGTAGACATAATTGTGTTAAATCGTTTCAAGAATCGACAGAAAATTATTTTACAAACAAACCCTTTCAAGTTTACATTCAACCAGTCTTGATTTTTATACACGTAATAAAAAATGAGAGACCTAAAATATACCTCTAATGAACGACAATTTCCAGATTGGTTACCTTCTGGTAATAATTATAAATTGGTGATAAAAATGACCTAAAGGAAAATGTATGCTTGTTCGAGTTTTTCTGCCCCGTTTTGACGACAGAAAACTGTCATTGTACCATACAATCTATTAGCTAGTTAGACACGATAGTTTGGTATACTCTCGTCCAATTCTGATGACAGAAACCAAGAACGATTAACAATATGCTAGCAGTAGTATATATATCAAGAAACTGCCTTTGTCCTACTATCCTTAAATATCACAGATAGACAGCACTTTTAAGACTAAAATATAATTTGGCACTAAGTAACATTATTATCCATTCAATAGGAGGAAGTTAAAGAGATTGTAAAGACGTTTTCTTAACTTAACTTATCGCCATGTAACGGGATACCAAAACCCACAGACATCTGAATTGTGTACAATGTCGATATTAGTGTCCCGTCACACCTAATGTTTAGATAACCTCTTCATAATCCCCCTCGGGAAATATCAAGACTAAATCTATATATCACAGTAACTTTCATTCCACTTTGATTAATAAAAAGTTTTTCCAACAAGGTTATACATAGAATTCATAAAATAAGTTATGATCTGGCCGTGTATTTTCAAAACGACCTTAGCGCTAGGATGTCATAGTTTCTTCACTTTTAACACCGTTTCTAAGATATCATAGTGTCTCAAGTTTAAACACTGTTTCTAGGATATCCTAGTGTCTTAAGTTTAAACACTGTTTCTAGGATATCCAGGGGTCTTATCTTCTAACACTGTTTGTAAGATATCCTAGTGTCTTAAGTTTAAACACTGTTTCTAGGATATCCTAGTGTCTTAACTTCTAACACTGTTTCTAGGATATCCTAGTGTCTTAACTTCTAACACTGTTTCTAGGATATCCTAGTGTCTTAAGTTTAAACACTGTTTCTAGGATATCCAGGGTCTTAACTTTAAACACTGTTTCTAGGATATCCTAGGGTCTTAACTTCTAACACTGTTTCTAGGATATCCTAGTGTCTTAAGTTTAAACACTGTTTCTAGGATATCCTAGTGTCTTAAGTTTAAACACTGTTTCTAGGATATCCTAGTGTCTTAAGTTTAAACACCGTTTCTAGGATATCCTAGTGTCTTAAGTTTAAACACTGTTTCTAGGATATCCTAGGGTCTTAACTTCTAACACTGTTTCTAGGATATCCTAGTGTCTTAAGTTTTAACACCGTTTCTAAGATATCCTAGTGTCTTAACTTCTAACACTGTTTCTAGGATATCCTAGTGTCTTAACTTCTAACACTATTTCTAGGATATCCTAGTGTCTTAACTTCAAACACTGTTTCTAGGATATCCTAGAGTCTTAACTTCTAACACTGTTTCTAGGATATCCTAGGGTCTTACTTCTAACACTGTTTCTAGGATATCCTAGGTCTTAACTTCTAACACTGTTTCTAGGATATCCTAGGTCTTAACTTCTAACACTGTTTCTAGGATATCCTAGGGTCTAACTTCTAACACTGTTTCTAGGATATCCTAGGGTCTTAAGTTTTAACACTGTTTCTAGGATATCCTAGGGTCTTAAGTTTTAACACTGTTTCTAGGATATCCTAGGGTCTTAATTTTAACACTGTTTCTAGGATATCCTAGGGTCTTAACTTCTAACACTGTTTCTAGGATATCCTAGGGTCTTAACTTCTAACACTGTTTCTAGGATATCCTAGGTCTTAACTTCTAACACTGTTTCTAGGATATCCTAGTGTCTTAACTTCTAACACTGTTTCTAGGATATCCTAGGTCTAACTTCTAACACTGTTTCTAGGATATCCTAGGTCTTAACTTCTAACACTGTTTCTAGGATATCCTAGTGTCTTAACTTCTAACACTGTTTCTAGGATATCCTAGTGTCTTAACTTTTAACACTGTTTCTAGGATATCCTAGGGTTGAAACTTCTAACACTGTTTCTAGGATATCCTAGGGTCTAAACTTCTAACACTGTTTCTAGAATATCCTAGGATCTTAATTTCTAGCACCGTTTCTAGTAACCTAATGTCGTAATTTCGAGCACTGTTTCTAGTATATCTATTGTCTTTGTTTCTGTTTCTACGATATCCAAGCGATAAGATCGTTTCGAGAAAACGCGATTTCTAGCTCCATACTTTGAGTTTAGTTCAGTTTTTTTTAGACTTCTAGAGAGTTAGTCTTGAAGTAACATCAAAATGGACATTTTCACGTTCCTAGGCTTCATCAACCCTCTCTCGCACCGTTCAGTTTGAATCAGAAACGTATCTTTAGTTCACTTGAGTTGTCTGGCACTAGACGGATTGAATCAAGGAAGTTCCAACACTTACGAATTATTATAATGCAAGGTTTTTGCTTTAGAAAATGACAATTTTAACACTTGGCAAGAGATCACAGTTTAAATAATGGCGCCCATTTTGTATTTGAGCGGCGCCAATATTCTCTAGATTTCAGTTCAGGTATCTAACAACTTGTTTCCGGTCATCGTATCTTTTGTTGTTGTCGCATCAGTTTTTGTTTTTGTTTGTAAATATAGAAGTAACTATTATAAAGTGGGGTTTGTTCGGGAATGTCCTGAATCATAGGCAAAGATGGCGTCGAACTTCGACTAGGTTGTCGTTCTATCCGAATATCACCAAGGCTGACCGTCACGCGAGGGTCAACTTGTTTATTAAGCAATCCCACAGACGTATCACGATTTTTCTTAACCTTAGTCTTTTTATTTTTAAGGGTGGGTCCTTTATCACTTTGGGCAGCCACAGCCACCCTCGGAATGGCGTTAGAAGGTGGGTTAATGGACGGTGATTGTCGGTGTGACGGTGGGTCAGTGTAAATTTCATCCACCCAGCCCTGAAGTTGTTGAACTTTGACATCGTTGTCAATCTGTTTTCGTTCCAGATTCTCCAGCCGAGAACTCAACATCTTTTTATCATCTTCGCCTGTCAATTCTCCAAAATTCTTCTCGACCAGTTTAAGTTTTAGGCGTCTGTTTTCTTCCAGTAGTTTGTCGTCTGAGTCGGAATTATTTGCCGCGTGTCTGGACTTTTTGAAATTTTTCTGATTGGTATCTTCGAGGAATTTCAGACGATCGTTCAGGTTGCCAATTTTAATATTCAACTCCATGTTTTGTTGCTGAAGTTTTGAAATTTCATCCTTGCTGATCTTCAAATCTGTTTCGATTCCCATTTTTTCCTTCTGTGTTGCTTCCAGATCCTTTTTGGCTTTTCGCAACGTTTCGTTAGTTTCCGCTGCTGTCTGGACATGTTCTTGAATTCTGCTGATTTTCCTCTTTCCATTTTCCACCTCCTCGTCCAGATTTTTAGTTCTTGCTTTCGCCTCCTCCAACTCAGACTGGAGAGATTTTATTTCGGCCTTGAGCTCAGAGATTTCTTTTTTCATCTCGTCTGCCATCTCCGAATCTTTTTTGTACTTTTCAATGTCTTCTTTCAAATTGTCAATTTCTTCCTTCTGTAGTTCAATCGCCAGGTTTTGGTTGCCGGCGTCATTTTCCTTGGCATCAAGCTGATCCTGGATCGACTTAACTTCCTTCTCCTTTTCTTTCATTAATGACTGCACGTGTTCCTTTTCGGCTTCAAGAATGGCTGTCTTAGCAACGGCGTCTGCTAATTCCTTTTCAAGTCCCTCCAATTTTTGCAGACGATTTTCCAATTGACTTTTGGCTTTTAGAATCTCGAGTTCTGAGGTTTTCTGGGTTTTTAAGGCAATAAGAAGTTCCTGAACCTCATTTTGTCTGGCTCTTACCTCCCCTGACATCTCGATATTCTCATTCTTTAGGAAGTCAAATTGTTCTTCCGATTCTTTCAGCTTGGTTTTCAGTTGTTTGAGGTTAGATTCCAGTTTTTTGTTTTCTTTTTGAAGATCTTCCAACTGAGGTAGCCTATCCTGCTCATACAATATCATCTTTTCACGAAATTCATCGTTTTCCTTGACGACCTCCGTGATCTTCCGTTCGGAATCTTGGTGTAGAATTTTGTATTTCTTCTTCTCCTTCTTCAGTTCGTCAACTTCCTGTTGTAATTTGTCCACCTCGTTTTGAAGTTTCTGGGTCAAGGCCGTGACCTCAGTAACATTAGACGGATTCTCGATGTTCCACTTCAATTCCTTAATTTCGTTGTCACGTTTATCTAAGGCCTCCGCAAGTTGATTCGTCTCCCCTTCTAATTGATGAATCCGTCTTTTGTACGCCACTTCGGCTGTAAGAAGACAGTCGCGTTCTGCGAGCACGTGGTCGTATGGTTCTCGCGAGATTTCAATGTCACTTTCTAGAGACGAGCTAACATCACCAGGATACTTTCGATGACTTTTTTCAGACGGAACTTTCGATTTAAGATAATCCGCTTTTGAGTCTTTGATCTTTAGAATTTCTTCGTCGTCTGCAAGAGAATTTCTTGGCGAGTTTGTATTGAGTTTGCGTAGCGCTTGCATTTTTTGAGAATCGATAGAACCCTGTGATCCACGTTTTTCGTTCATCCATGCGTCCATTTTGGATTGGACTACTCGCGGTTTAGCTCGTCTTTCCACTCTTTCCGAAGAGGAACCAGAGTCATTTTTATGAGATTCTGTAAATATGCGATTAGTTTCACTTCCGTGAGAGTCGTCGTCTTTATTTTTACGAGGTGGCGCAGCTTTAAAATGGGAGGCTTCTTCTTTGCTCTCTGAAGATTTAACGGCCGGAGTCGCAACGCGAACTTCTGCGAAACGATCATCATCTACGACGAGTACTTGAGGTGACGTTGTGTCTCCTTTGACGTTTATTTTGGATTTCGCAAGAGTCACAGGGACGGTAGTGTCCACGGGGGGAGTTTGTTTATTTTTTGAAGGAGACAGCGATCGTCCTAATTTCTGAAAAAATCCAACCTTTTCTTCTCCTCCCTTTTCTTTCGTTGAAGTCGACTTGCCTCCATTTTGATTTCCGTTTCTCTGATTAGCTTGTTCGAGTTTCTTGCCCTTTTCGTTGGCTTTAAGTTGTTTTTCTTTCTCCTCTTTCAACTTGACAGCCTTTTCTTGTTGTTCTTTAAGCTCATTTTCTTTCTTAGCTTTCAATTCGTTTTCCTTTTTACTTTTGAGCTCTTTTTCTTTTTCAGCTTTGATATCTTTCGGGGTGTTCTTGACCCTTGCTTCTTTGTCTTTTAAGGCCTTAAGTTCTTTGTCTTTCTGCGATTGAACAGTTTCTTTAGGTCCCTTATCGTGATTGATCTTATTCAGCTGTTCTTTCCTCAACTCCCTTTCTTTCAAAGCTTTCAGCTCTTTTTCCTTTTTGTCTTTCAGAGCTTGGAGCTCTTTTTCTTTTCGTTCCTTTTCTTTAACGACTTTTAATTGTTCTTGTTTGTTGGAACTTTTTGAATCCTGGGTGCCATTTTTCACGGCGTTGGCATCAATGAAGGGGAGATTGATGTCCCCTCGCTTGATGGATCTACCCACAACTGTATCGGCTGGTTCAGTTTCAAACGTCGCCTGTCGCTTAACATTGTTATCAGGCTTTAAACTGTCCATTGTGATATCAGTTGTATTCACTATCTATATTCTTATCACAGAGATTCGTCATTGCGAAATTTCGCAGTTTTGGAGTTATCGGACTTGTTACTAAGTTGAAAGTTCACACTAGTCCCAGCAATCTGATACTAACAGAAATATTTTGAACTTTATCAAGGTGATCTGTATAGTTCACAAGGTTTTGGAGTTATCGGACTTGTCACTTGGTTGTAAGTTCACACTAGTCCCAGCAATCTGATACTAACAGAAATATTTCAAACTTTATCAAGGTGATCTGTAGAGTTCACAAGGTTCTGGAGTTAAAAGGTTTATGACTTGAAATTACCGTAATTTTACACTATAGAACACACGGTTGGAAGTTATATCTTGAAATTGACGTAATTTCACCCTATTTTTAACAACTTAAAAAAGAACAGAAATATCTATAAATATCCAAAAACACTAAATAATCGCCGGATGATATCGGATCAATGTCACAATGTATAACTCCGATAAATCGTCTTAAAGATTTGATCCGCCCTCAACCTCAATATTACTCTGTATCTTAACAACCAAGTGTTGGTTTTATTACTTGATTTCTGAACTTTACCTCGATTTCATCAACGTATACGAGAAGCACTGTTCTTACACTTGTTCAGTATCATTGTCCGCGTGTCCATAGTTTCTGTGAATTATGAAATTTTCTTCATGAAATTAGGGTCCTGGTGGTCCTTAATTTATTCTACATATTTTTGAAATTTATTCCGCGATTGACCATTCTATTACAATGTACTAGTAGTATATGGAGGCGAACACTAGTATAATTATACGTAAAATGAATTATTATTGTTTATCCTATTAGCCTATCTTAAATCTGATCGCTGACACATAACTAAATATCGGCTTGTTGTATCACAGAGAATAACCACATACAATAAACAAGCACATTAGATTCCTGTTGGTTTCTAGCAATTAATTAATTGGAACATTAATCCAAAATCACATCCTTGTCAAAGCTAGAAATAATCACGTTGCACATTACGTCAAACATTATCCATAAGTTTATTTGAAGTAGATTTTCTGTGAAGTATTTGAGAACGACTTGAAGAAGGTGTCTGTGTCTATATAACAATGGTTCTAGTAATGGTAATTCTGTTTAATAATACCTGAAATGAGAGAATAAGTTATTATTAAAAGATGAATGGATCTGGTATTGGTTCGGGGCTCCGTTTAACTGAAATAAGAGAAAAAGAAATGTTTAATAAATGATATAAATTATAGACAATGATAAGACAATGTATCTGGTAATGGTTTAGGATTTGGTTTGACCAGAAATGGGCTCTGACAATGATTTGATTTCACCTGAGCCGAAAAAATAGATGAATTATAAACAACAATAAAAGAGTAGATCAGGTAATTCTGTGGTTTAGGGTTCCGTTCCGTTCAGAGCCTACAAATTATTATCAATAGATGATATTAGTTGCAATGGTTCTGACATTTTTTTGCTTTAACGCTTCATTCATCTGAATTGACTATGACATAAATGGAGTTTTACATCCTACTCTTCAGCACCTTATGGGCTAATGAAGACAGGCAACGCCATTCATTGTGCAATGAAGGAACTTTGCCAGGACAGCTCCATTAGGCTACTTTTTGCGATTTTCAATTGTCGAAGGATTTTTAACGTTCACAGCCTGTAGCACCTGAGACGAGTGAATAGATTTGTATAAATAAATCATTAAGCGGTATAGATATCACATATTATATAACGGAAACAATATTATGGTAAACTTCTCCTGTTATATGATACACAATGATGACAATGATAAAGGTAGGTTTAAAGGAATACTGTATCTTAGAATGAACCTGAAATTTAAAACTTTTAAACTTGGCCAATAAGAGTAAATATTCATCAGTAGATATACCTGCTGTCATAAATAACATAACAGAATCCTTATATAATCTGATAAATCTGTAAAAAAAAACTAAATAAATAGTTATCCATAAAAATGTGGTTGTTTATTGAAAAAAGTTTTATAAATTAATCAAGCGTTTTTCAATAATTACTTAGTTTTGTGAGTTCTTCAAGATTTTAAGAGATTATGTTACTTTATAACACCAGGTAAGTTCACTGATGAATATATACTCATATTGACCATTCTTGAAAACGTAAATTTTATCAGTTTCTCGCGTCACAGTTCTAACAATCAAACCTTTTATAATAATGAAATGTGCGATAAATTATTTATCAGTTTGTAGCCATTCCTGGCGTTAGCTTAGCTTCGATCTGATATAATTTTACATCACAGTAAATATATTACAAAAGTACACACTTGGAAACAAAACTAGGTAAATTAAATTAACAATGTGGATTCTCTAAAATAAATTGTAAAATAAACAAATTTGTATTATGATTCAGCTTAACATATTCATATAGATAATCAGAGTTTAGATAACGCTAAAAATCAGAATTAAGAGTCTAGTAAAAGGTTATTTCTATTGTTAACCATTTTCAACTCCCAATAAACACCTGATAATAATATCCGTTTGAGGATTCCACTATTATACTATTACCAATTGTATTGTCATTTTCTGATTTTAAAGAAACAACTTCCAGGATTTATGTAAGCCTATGATGAAAACAAAACCTACGTGGTACCTTGGTGTATATAATTTACTGTTACAATTTCTAATTTAAACTTTAAATTTAAACACCTCGCAGGATTTCTATGCAGAGCTATGTAACACACTTGATTTCCAAAATGTAGAATTAATCTAATGATAAACCAACATTCACACCTTGCATGGTTTTAATGCCGAGCTATGTAATATAGTTGATTTCCATACGGTCAAATAATTTACTGATAAAATCAACAATTTAAACATTTACACCTTGCACGATTTCTATGTCTCTACATATGTAATACATTTGGTTTAAAAGCTGTTCAATTTAAACATTCACACCTTGCACGATCTCTATGTCTCTACATATGTAATACATTTGGTTTCAAAGCTGTACACTAATTTACTCATATTATTTCAATTTAAACATCCACACCTTGACGGAATTCTATGCCTAGCTGTACAATATGATTAACTGATACAATTTCCGATTCCGCCTCCCACACCTTGGAGAATTTGTATTTGATCCTCATTCATTTGGTCTATTATCTGATATTGTCTATTGTTAACCTGTCAGTCAGACTGGCACCGTACAGTTCAGGTATTCAATTTACCTGAAGACACGGGGAAATACCTGGAGAAGAATCAATATGAAATAAGATAAATGTCACAGATTGAATTCGGTTCTGACAGGTATGATTAATGAGATGACGAAATAGTAAATTATCACAGATGATTCGCCCTATATTCCTGAGATATCAATTGTAGAATTATTCTATGGTTATTTTCAGATATACGTGTATCTTACAATATTCCAGTTATAAGTAAAGCGTTTTATGACGTCACTATCGTAAAGGTTGCATAATATTTGAGGGGCTTTGCGATAGTGACGTCATAAAACATATCACGATGGTGCAGAGTTGTCGGGAGATGCTTGCTTTCCAACCTGAAGGTCCAGGGTGTAATTCTAATTGGCGAGGTAATACCTCCGGATGTCTTTCCCTCCCCTCGTCAGTATTGTGCTTCGCGATAACGATAACATATAATGCATAATAATGGTGTCTTCTCTGATACAGTGTTATCGTTCCTTATCGTCACATTAAAGGGGTTATGACTACTGTAAATGGAGAGGACAACTCTTATAATACTGCTGTTATATTGTAAAGATCAAACACACATAGAAATAAACAACTTAGGTGCACAATTAAAGATCCTTTCTATCCGCTGATCAACGGTCAAACGCCTTGGTATTGCTTTTACAAGGATAACAACTTAGGTTCACAAGGATCCGTTCTTCAAGCTGGTCTTTGGTCAAACCGCTTGGTTTTGATTTTACAAGGATAACAACTTAGGTTCAGAGCTTAGAATCCTTTCTACCAGCTGTTCCTTGGTCATACCTCTTGCCATTGATATTTCCTGAATTATCCGTACCCATTTACAGCTGTTTCAACTTATTATATATGGAATCATGGCAGTATTTCTGTATTGACCATGACATACTTTATTTCAAGGCTAAAAAATCAATTTAATGTCACCAATGAAAACGGAAACACCAATCCACCTTTCCAAATCCAAACATGCATTTAAACAGTTCCAACTAGAAGATAATTCCGGAGGGAATTAGGTTCGTTATTTTACTCTGTCAATCATGATGTATGAGCACGTGATAATTAACTACAGGGGAGATAATTAACAGTAAATCAATAAATAATTAAAACCCGAATCTCCAGGCTGATTTATGGTATACTTTGAAGTTGGAATCAGCTTCCATTCCTTGTGGTCATTAAAAAACCTGAATTATTAATGAGAAAAACACTTAAAATGGCGTCACCCTATCGCAAAGTTGATCAACAAGGAAGACATTGTCGTTTTTGTATTGATTTCATTTATTTTTTTCCATAATTTCAAAGAGCTAGTTTTTGTACAGGTATAAGTCTATTTGTGTTATCACGCACTCTGCACTATAAAACCCATTGTACTCTTGACGTGAAATCTGTATATTGGCAAGTGAGAAAATAACAGTCGGCAATATTTGACGCCAACGGGAGGTGTATAAACCAAACATCATATAAAAATTTAATTTCGATAAGGCTTCGTTCCTGAATCAGTAATCGTTGTTTACGAACAAAAATGCTCTGATTTTCAGAATTGTTTTCAACATTGCTGTCGGTGTGTCCTCCTTCTTTGGCATATTTTGACACACAGTGGTACTATTTGAGCAGCCGACAGAGAATTTTGAAATTGAAATAGTATAATATTATCAGAATCTATTTCCTGAATGCTCGGTAAATAACACATCTAGTCTCGTTTAATAAATGATATTCAAGATAAAATATCGTGTTAGGAAGGAGACCTACTGTGTATTTATTTAGATTTGTATTTTATTAATAATGTTGACTGAGCGAGCTTGGCACACCCTGGATCGTGATACAAACAAATCTAAATTCAGTCTCCTCTAACACTATATAATATATTATATTCGTGGGTGTCGAATTAATTAGATCCACCCCAATATTAGTTAGTGTGACTGTAACACTTTACATGATCACAATTGCATATTCATCAGTTTACACCATTCCAATTTGTATTATATGTGTATCAGGGACACCGATATCATCAATTTACACCATTCTAATTTTCAATCAGACGTCTGTATTGTATGTGTATCAGGGACACTGATATCATCAATTTGCACCATTCTAATTTTCAATCAGACGTCTGTATTGTATGTGTATCAGGGACACTGATATCATCAATATGCACCATTCTAATTTTCAATCAGACGTGTATATTATATGTGTATTAGAGACACTGATAGCATCAATTTGCACCATTCTATTTTTCAATCAGACGTCTGTATTGTATGTGTATCTGGGATCCTGATAACATCAATTTACACCATTCTAATTTTCAATCAGACGTCTGTATTATATGTGTATCAGGGACACTGATAGCATCAATTTACATCATTCTAATTTTCAATCAGACGTCTGTATTGTATGTGTATCAGAGACACTGATAGCATCAAATTACACCATTCTAATTTTCAATCAGACATCTCTATTATATGTGTATCAGGGACACTGATAGCATCAATATGCACCATTCTAATTTTCAATCAGAAGTCTGTATTGTATGTGTATCAGAGACACTGATAGCATCAATTTACACCATTCTAATTTTCAATCAGAAGTCTGTATTGTATGTGTATCAGAGACACTGATAGCATCAATTTACACCATTCTAATTTTCAATCAGAAGTCTGTATTGTATGTGTATCAGAGACACTGATAGCATCAATTTACACCATTCTAATTTTCAATCAGATGTCTGTATTGTATGTGTATCAGGGACACTGATAGCACCAATTTACACCATTCTTATTTTCAATCAGATGTCTGTATTATATGTGTATCAGGGACACTGATAGCATCAATTTACACCATTCTAATTTTCAATCAGACATCTGTATTGTATGTGTATCAGGGACACTGATAGCATCAATTTACACCATTCTAATTTTCAATCAGACATCTGTATTGTATGTGTATCAGGGACACTGATAGCATCAATTTACACCATTCTAATTTTCAATCAGACGTCTGTATTGTATGTGTATCTGGGACCCTGATAGCATCAATTTACACCATTCTAATTATCAATCAGAAGTCTGTATTGCATGTGTATCAGGGACACTGATAGCATCAATTTACACCATTCTAATTTTCAATCAGATGTCTGTATTGTATGTGTATCAGGGACACTGATAGCATCAATTTACACCATTCTAATTTTCAATCAGAAGTCTGTATTGTATGTGTATCAGGGACACTGATAGCATCAATTTACACCATTCTAATTTTCAATCAGAAGTCTGTATTGCATGTGTATCAGGGACACTGATAGCATCAATTTACACCATTCTAATTTTCAATTAGACGTCTGTATTGTATGTGTATCAGGGACACTGATATTATCAATTTTCATTATTCTTATTTTCGACCAGACGTCTGAAGTTCTTGTAATCGTTGCTGATGTCACTAATAGCAATCATGCTATCTCTAAAGACCTTTGTGGTTATTTACTTAGTTTAAGTGATATTGCAGAAACCACAGATGACTGACTAAAAATTGGAATGATGCTATAAGATGCGACAATATACTGTTACTACACCAATGTCACCGCTTACACTTCAAGTTACTTCGGGCGTTTCAGTTACTTACAGTGACCCTGATGAATTTGTAGAAAACCTCTTTACAATCCCTTTAACTATTATGGAAGTTATTCGCAAATGATTGGGTTGATACCTTTAAACCAATCAAACAGCTTAAAACCATAAAATATGATATACATATATTATATTGTATTACTAATGGACGAAAGCGGTGTATATCAGAGGGGTGTATATCACCAGTGTTTTTTATAAGATAGTATTTACTCTAGGTAATAAATGTGATATACTTTGAATAGACTCCGTGATCAAACTGTTATTACAGTTTACTTATACTCTACTTCAAAAATATACTACATAGTTATACAGTTTTATACCGATACATATTTTTTGTCGACAATTTCAAGATAAACATTGTTTAGATAGACAACAACTGAATTAAACACTTCAAAGATACATATTGCAAAGATTAGACAACACCTAAGAAAGACAAAATCTATATTAGACAACACCTAGATTAGACAACACCATAGATTGTGCATCATCTTAATAAACATTACACTGAGATTACGCATCACTGAGAATATGCATCAATTAGATAAGACATCACCTGGATAAGACATCACCAAGATTAGACATCATTGAATTTAAGCATTACCTAAAAAGACATCTCACAGATTAAACATCACCTAGATAGACAACAGCTAGCCTAAAGAAGATATCACCAAAATAGACATCACATAGATCATGTATCACCTAGATTGCCATCACCTAAGGAGACATCACATATATTAGGCATCACATAGATTAGACATTTTTTAGATTAGACATCACCTTGATCATCAGCACCAAAATCAACATCTTCTAAATCAGCATCCGAGTTCACTATTTCATGATATATAGTATCATACTCAGTATGGAGTAGAGGGGTGATTGGACTGTACTCAATATCGTGTCCAATTAGCCATCTGATTGCTTACTACATGACCAGTAAGATAGGCCCCATGTATCAGTGTTCACTTCCTATCATGACATTCTAACTACTGAATTTCATGGTTATATTTACCGGTTTATTTTCAACATATACTCGATTTCTTGACGACGTAGGAATGCTTAAAAAGTGTTTTGTTTACGTTTGAAAGGTAATTGAAAGTTGTTATGATAATATATTCAAATCTCTGACATTATAGGGTAGAAGTGATGGGTCGAATTGTCGTCTGCTACAAGACACTTTCGGAAGTTCAGTGAGGAACTGTCCACCCCTTTTATTGGGCCCAAGGGGGGGACAGTGGGTTAGAACGGGAGACTTTTCGCCTACTCTATTATGGGGAGTAGTGGTGGGACAAGTTTTACAAGCACCCAAGAATTGGGGGCGTCCCCCTCTATTAGGCAGATGGTGGGACCAGTGGGGAGCAAGTCGAAATTTCCGTCTGGTATCGGGACAAATCAATGGGGGAATTTTCGTCTGCTAGAGACAGTAGGGGGTTGAAGAGTGTCCCTGCTATGGGACAGAAGTGGTGGTAGCAGGTCGATTTCTCCCTTTTATTTACAACAGTCAGAAGATGGAGTTCAGATGGTTATGTATACACAACATGGTTAATTAGCCTACTTTGTAGGGCAGTAGTGGGGGGTAGTGTTTGGGTAGCACCTCAGATTGTCGTCTGCTACAGGACAGAAGTAGCCTAGTGGTCAGCAAGTCGAATTGCCGTCTGGTATCGGACAGTCAATGTGAGATGTCGTTTGCTATGGGACAGTCGAGGAGGAGAAGAGTGTGGTCTGCTATGGGACAGAAGTGGTGGTAGCAGGTCGATTTCTCTTCTTTTACAACAGTGCACGGAAGATATTGTGATAAGTTTTTTTCAATTGTTAATATGTAGTAACATCTCATACATGGTCTCAATATTATTAGAATTTTGGTAAAAAAGGATGGGGGGGGGGTGTTTAAGTACAAAATATAAAGCTCAATATTAGGCCTACATGTGACTAAGTGATTAACTAGATTAGCTACAGATTATCTCCACTCGCTCAACTGTGAAATATTTATTCAAAACCACAAACACATTATTAGCTATGTGATCTGCACATACACACCAAATTTATGTTTACCCAAAACTCAGTTGAGTATGTGGACTCTCTGAAAGGGATGTCAAGCTGACAAACATAAATACCAAATAAACATTATAAGCAATGTGGACTCTCTGAAAAGGATGGCGAGTTGACAAACTAAAATACCAAATAAACATTATTAGCTATGTGGACTCTCTGAAAGGGATGTTGAGTTGACAAACCTAAATACCAAATAAACATTATAAGCTATGTGGACTCTCTGAAAAGGATGCCGAATTAACAAACCTAAATACTAAATAAACAATATTAACCATGTGGACTCTCTGAAAGAGATGTAGGATTTACAAATATCATCAGCGGTGTGGACTCTCTGAAATAGATGCGGATTTACAAATATTATAAGCTCTGTAGACTGTCAGAGATTCCAATCTGATAGAAAAACATAGTTGCTATAAATTGCTGTTAGAAGGAGAGATTAAATATTTAACAAAGTAAAACAGTGAATGGGGAGCGGTATAGACGAGATTTAACCTCCTTGACAACACGATCATTGTGAATATCTCTGACATTTCTCATGTTTTTAATTTACTAAATAAAATACATCACACTTACCTTAATCTTTTACAGTTTTCTTCAATAATCCTTAAAACTTTAGGTTCTAATCCGACCACCATAGCAACTACTCAAGATTTTTAAAACTGTGTTAAAGACACGAATGACAGTGTCACTAGTTCTCAATAGAATGAAGAGCCGTTTTGTTTGGTTCATGTTACTCCATAAAATCATATTGTCCACTTTGATTCACCAATAATAGTTATTTATGTTAATCCTATTCATAACTTACATTTCTTTCAATGGATCAAACAAATAAGTCAACAGATCTATAGAGATCAGACTGGATGATCGTGACTATAAGATATCGATCACTAGACCAGAACAACCAAGTCTTTGATCATAATATGATTAATACTGGATAATCTTGTGATAAACCAATCATTATTCTAGGACAGTCCAGTCTTTTTTTTTAATATAATGTTTCAAGACTACCTCTAACGTCGTATTTCACGTTAATTCTATTAATCTGGGTAATGTAATGAGAACTGTTCATTATTCAACCCACATTTATTTAGAAAGACTGGATAGTTGTGGCGATCGATCAGTAGATGGGAACAATTCGATGTTTTACTATAAACATGACTATAGAAGTTAGAACAATATATATGACTATTGAAGTGTGTATATGGGGTGATTAGAGATTGTTAACTGTCGTATTCATGTCAACAAATTAATTTACAACGTTACTATATAAGTTCATTGACTTATTATCGTTGAATAAGATACTCAGTGCATCAGCTAGATTCCCCATGAACAAAGTTTGACTATTATGAATTTATTACTGATATCACCATTCATTCGCTCCTTGCTCGATGATATATAGTTTTCATGAGATCGTCTCTAACTACAGTGTCTGAGCTACTCTAGGCTAATGGCATTTCATTGAGAATCTTACTATCTATTGCTCTACTGAACTAGGCCAGTGCTTTCATTAGACATCGTCTCTTCTATTGCTCTGCTAACCTAGGCCAGTGCTTTCATTGAGAATCGTCTCTATCTATTGCTCTTAACCTGGCCAGTGCTTTCATTGAGACTCGTCTCTATCTATTGTTCTATTACCTAGGCCAGTGCTTTCATTGAGATCGTCTCTATCTATTGTTCTATTACCTAGGCCAGTGCTTTCATTGAGACTCATCTCTATCTATTGCTCTATAACCTAGGCCAGTGCTTTCATTGAGAATCGTCTCTATCTATTGCTCTATAACCTAGGCCAGTGCTTTCATTGAGACTCGTCTCTATCTATTGCTCTATTACCTAGGCTAGTGTTTTCATTGAGAATCGTCTCTATCCATTGCTCTCTAACCTAGGCCAGTGCTTTCATTGAGAATGGTCTCTATCTATTGCTCTATGACCTAGGCCAGTGTTTTCATTGAGACTCGTCTCTATCTATTGCTCCGTGACCTAGGCCAGTGTTTTCATTGAGACTCATCTCTATCTATTGCTCTATGACCTAGGCCAGTGCCTTCATTGAGACTCGTCTCTATCTATTGCTCTATGACCTAGGCCAGTGCTTTCATTGAGACTCATCTCTATCTATTGCTCTATGACCTAGGCCAGTGCTTTCATTGAGACTCATCTCTATCTATTGCTCTATTACCTAGGCCAGTGCTTTCATTGAGATCTCTCTATCTATTGTTCTTTACCTAGGCCAGTGCTTTCATTGAGAATCTCTCTATCTATTGTTCTATGACCTAGGCCAGTGCTTTCATTGAGACTCGTCTCTATCTATTGTTCTGTGACCTAGGCCAGTGCTTTCATTGAGAATCGTCTCTATCTATTGCTCTATTACCTAGGCCAGTGCTTTCATTGAGACTCTCTCTATCTATTGCTCTATGACCTAGGCCAGTGCTTTCATTGAGACTCATCTCTATCTATTGTTCTTTACCTAGGCCAGTGCTTTCATTGAGAATCGTCTCTATCTATTGCTCTATTACCTAGGCCAGTGCTTTCATTGAGAATCGTCTCTATCTATTGCTCTATGACCTAGGCCAGTGTCTTTCATTGCAGACTCATCTCTATCTATTGCTCTATTACCTAGGCCAGTGCTTTCATTGAGACTCATCTCTATCTATTGCTCTATTACCTAGGCCAGTGCTTTCATTGAGACTCGTCTCTATCTATTGCTCTATTACCTAGGCCAGTGTTTTCATTGAGAATCGTCTCTATCTATTGCTCTTTGACCTAGGCCAGTGCTTTCATTGAGAATCGTCTCTATCTATTGCTCTATGACCTAGGCCAGTGCTTTCATTGAGACTCGTCTCTATCTATTGTTCTATGACCTAGGCCAGTGCTTTCATTGAGACTCATCTCTATCTATTGCTCTATGACCTAGGCCAGTGCCTTCATTGAGACTCGTCTCTATCTATTGTTCTGTGACCTAGGCCAGTGCTTTCATTGAGACTCATCTCTATCTATTGCTCTATGACCTAGGCCAGTGCCTTCATTGAGACTCGTCTCTATCTATTGTTCTGTGACCTAGGCCAGTGCTTTCATTGAGAATCGTCTCTATCTATTGCTCTATTACCTAGGCCAGTGCTTTCATTGAGACTCGTCTCTATCTATTGCTCTATGACCTAGGCCAGTGCTTTCATGGAGATCATCTCTATCTATTGCTCTTTACCTAGGCCAGTGCTTTCATTGAGACTCTCTCTATCTATTGCTCTATTACCTAGGCCAGTGCTTTCATTGAGAATCGTCTCTATCTATTGCTCTATTACCTAGGCCAGTGCTTTCATTGAGACTCATCTCTATCTATTGCTCTATTACCTAGGCCAGTGCTTTCATTGAGATCGTCTCTATCTATTGCTCTATGACCTAGGCCAGTGCTTTCATTGAGAATCGTCTCTATCTATTGCTCTATGACCTAGGCCAGTGCTTTCATTGAGAATCATCTCTATCTATTGCTCTATGACCTAGGCCAGTGCTTTCATTGAGACTCATCTCTATCTATTGCTCTATGACCTAGGCCAGTGCTTTCATTGAGAACTCGTCTCTATCTATTGCTCTGTGACCTAGGCCAGTGCTTTCATTGAGACTCGTCTCTATCTATTGCTCTGTGACCTAGGCCAGTGCTTTCATTGAGACTCGTCTCTACCTATTGCTCTGTGACCTAGGCCAGTGCTTGCATTGAGACTTGCCTCTATCTTTTGCTCTGTGACCTAGGCTAGTGTTTTCATTTGAGACTCGTGTCTTCTTTTCTTTTGGGGGCTTTTTTGATTAAAAACCTCAGGGCCATACTCTTTTTTTAAAATTTGGGGATAACAAGCTGCAATTTTCACTTTAAGGTCAACCATGTTATAACTTTCAAATACTATTATTCAATTTTTCACTCTTGTTTTGCGAGCTAAGAAATTTTGAAATTATAACTGGACCCATTTACCAATTTTCACAATTCCCTTGTGTAATATACGACACTGCAATTTACACGATAAGTTATTTGTGGTCTGTAGGTAATAACATCAATACACCCAAGGGAGGTAATTTCATAATAAAAATGTTTATTTTATGCGAATTACAATAAATCACTAAAAAATCGTCATGATTATAGACTCGATGTACATAAACAAATATAAAAACAGTATCATAATATTATTAAATACATACTCATTATAAATAACAGCGAAATAAAGCATTTAAAATTGTGTCCGGGGAAATAACTCTTTTTAACAATACAATTTTCAGACTACAGTAATTAAAATTAAAAAAAAAAATTGATTGTCATGATTTTGAACATAATTTAGAGTTGTATTTTAAAATTCATCAAAAAAAAAAACCAAAAAAAACGCTGAAGTAAACCATAAATATATATCTCTGAAAATCACCAAAATTTAAATCATAATTTGGTGTATGATGCTCTATTCTCAGTTATTTGAGGCTTGAAAAACCCCTGGCTCTGTAAAAACAATATTTTTTAATATGCTTTTCTTACAGCAGCCAAAGCTTGGTGACATTTTTCATCTAGATCTCCATCACCTCCTAGAAAATAAAACAAATAAAAGTTGTTATGGCCTACCTATTATTTTAAGTGTATTCATTGGTTCAACAACTATTTCACTGATTTTAAGAACATAGCAGCAAATTATTCGCTAGCAAATATAGCCAATCAAAGGCTTCAAAAGAAATTCTGTATATTTACAGTCCTTCTGTTGAAGTTTCTGATTCGCTAGTGTATAATCCAATCAAATCAATGAATTCCATGTTACGAGAAAGGTGTACCGTACCGGTACTTATATAGTCATGGTATAATAAAACCTACCATAATCTAAATCTCTAATATCACAGTCAAATATCAGTTCTCCATTCACCCAAATTTCTACTTTGTTTCTGTCTGACATCTGAACCAGTTCGACCGTGTGGCCATCTTTTTTCATTACCTCTATAATAGACAAAATATATCATTATAATCAAAAAGAGCTAAAATTAAAATGAATAAAACACCTTGAAGGCTAATGGAAACAGGCAATGTTATGCAGTGTGCAATGAGGGAAAAAAATGTGAAAGTTCATCTTTGCCCCTATGGACCATCAGGTTAGCAAGAAGGCCTTTCACTCACTGAACCACCGTGGCTCCTCAAAAATAGTAACCTGGTCAATTAATGTATTGGTACATTAGATTAGACAAAAAACATGTTCACCTACCCTGTAAACCCTCTAGTCTGGCTTCTCTATGAATTACAATACCACAAGTTTCATAAGGACCGTAATGTATCAAGACTTTGGCATTTGCTGGCATTTTCTTTGAACTGGATTCAGAACTAAATTCAACCTGTAAAAACCAAAAGCCAAAATGAAGGATCTAAAACTTCACAGTTAAAATTTTGGGTAGGATTCTTCAACAATCGAAATTTCTTTAAAGTTTACCTCAAATACAATTCAACTTAAATAATATTGATGAAGCTGTTTATGTTTATGGTTTACTTTCGTTTTCTTTTGAGTAGCCAGGGACGCTTAATAGGTTCGCACTGGTAGTATTTCCGGTTAATTTTCAAAGCCTAGTAAAATATAAATCAAGCTAAAATATAAATATATTGTCTTTATATGAAGTCTTTTTTATTTTTGTTTGAACAGTTTTATTTTATTTATTATAAGTTTATATTTTCATTTGACCTTGACCGAAACTTCAATATGGCCGCGCGCACAGCGATGCAAAATTTATTTCGTCGGAACTTTCACAAAGATTTTAGAAGGTATTTTTGTGATGTTTACGATATTTGTCTTCTAACTTTTTGCAATGTTACAAGAGTTTCAATTGAATTAATTTTCTGGCTTTCCCAGATGACCACATTCAAAATCTATTATAGCTTTCGCTTTACATAACTTTTCGAGCTCCAGTTGCTCTACTTTCGTTTTGTTTACATTTGGATCAAATCTGTGTTCATGTTTTTTGCAGATTTCTGACCCCAGTTCGGACAGTTGTGACAGGAATTCAAAGTATCCACACCTTAAACAGATATCAACACAGAAAATGTCTTGTTTTAAAACCACAAATAGTACAAAACCCAGGTTGGTAGGGTATGAAACTTAGATTATCAGTCAATTAAACAAAATTATTGGTTAATTGGTGTACAATATTTGTTGATTAAACTCATGTTTTTTCTACGTTTTCTGACTTGCAAGATGTAAAGCCAAGATATTTTGTTTTCTAGTGCGTTATATGTTTATACAGACCTTCGATACTCCTAATCCAAACAGTTTAAAATACGTACCTGGTGTAAAAGTTCTAGAATCTGGTACAATAGATTTCCCTAACGTAAGATCTGCTACTTCTTCTCCACTCGCTAAGTAAGTATCAATCATTATTATATAGGTGATAGTTTTCTGTCTGTGTTGACTATTTAACCTGATATTTTGTTTACAGCGCTGTAGAGCAACATTTATACTTGATTACTAGATGCTTTACAAGTTCATTATTATTAAAATTATTATTATTATTAAATGCTTTACATTTTTTATAAGTGTTTATCAATAATTTAAGGCACCTTTATGGATAATTACTAAGTTTCCCGGATGGATATTTATTTCCTATTTTAAGTTATTTATGTCAGGTATATAATTTTCAAATTTTATGTTTATTCTAAGACTTATTATCCTTTTAAAATTGATTATGATATTTTCAGACAGTTATTTCGTATTAATGGTGTTACAGGTGTTTTTTTCGGACCGGATTTTATCACTATTACCAAGGTTTGATTTTCTTTCATTCTTTCACCAGTCAATCACAGAATCTCAAATAATCTTACAGATATTAACTTTGGAAGCGACCTTAGGAAATATCAAAATAATTAAATATCTGAAAACTCAAACATTCATTTTTCAACTTTATGACAAAGGTCAAGGCTGAATATGTGCATGTTGGGTAATTTAGTCTGTCGATATCTTTAAAACGAATTTAAAATTTGATGTTCCCTCCTACCTTATTTATAAATATTATTTATTGATTATTATAGTCTGATGATGAAGTAGAATGGACGGTAATGAAGCCTGAGATATATGCCACCATCATGGATTTCTTCGCTAGTGGTTTACCTGTTTTAACTGATGAACAACCCTCTAATGATACAGGTAAAATTATGTCGGGAATATATCAATATTGTCATGTCATAGGGTAAAGGTCAATGGGTTGCAATGTCATAGGTCACATGTCAGTAGTTGTCATGCACGTGCATGCACGTTTTATTTTTTATATAGCGTCAGTTGGATATAAGATTTCAAGGGCTACAGTGTATGGATCATAAGTCAATGTATAGCCATAGTATTCTGTAATATGTCAATGAATATGAACAAACACAGTATAGCTTGAAGGAGCGTTTATCTCAAGAACCATCCAGTCAAGTGGTCAATGAACAGTCAATTCCACCACATATTATCAGTGTTTAGTTTGTGGACAATAGAGTTGAAAGGTTAAGGAATCACTACAATAAAACCATAGTTTATTGAGGTTGCTGATAGCCATTGGAATAGGGATAGCTATATCCAATTATGGTACAGTGAAACCCCTCCAAACTGCATCCCCTAGAAAGCGGCATCCCCTGAAAGTCCTGGCATATTTGACAAGTCCTGGTTGATTTCACTCTATAATACATAGCAGATAAACCCCAGTAATCTGGCACCGCCTCTAAACGGCAATCCGAAATCGAAATCAAGTCTCCAAGAAGTTAATCTATAGTTAATTGTTCTCTCTAAACCGGCATCTGAATTCGTGTTAATTGAAGTTAATCCGTTGACTGCATGACAGATGAATATGACGCTAATAAATCACTTATCCAATTAAGTACGCTTTTATGATTACTTATATTACCACTGCTACAGATAAACCTACAACCCCTCCAAACCGCCGACTGTCTGACGGTTAAGAGGGGTTTCACCGTATATTGGTAATATTAGTGTGTTTAGCTTTGGAGCAATAGAGTTGAAAGGTTAAGGAAACACTACAATAGATCCAAAGTGTATCTTGGTGGCTGATAGCCATTTGATTTGTAGACTTGGCTGTCTGCCTTTAAACTACACTGTATTATTTTGAGGCAACTTGTCGGAAAATATACTACATTATGATATATTTAAAGATTTAGTCAATTATTTTGAATGATGAGTTTATACTATATATTGAATATTTTAGAAATCCACCCAGATGATGATGAAACAGTATTAATGATAAAAGAATTGTTAGATACAAGAATACGACCCACGGTACAGGAAGATGGGGGTGATATTGTTTATATGGTTTGTCTGTTTTATAGTTTTTAATATTTCAACCCCAGGTTTGATTAACGCCCCTTTATTTTCTCTTTATTTTCTCTACATTTCTTTCACAAAATATGCTTTGGGTGAGAATGCACTGGATAGATTTAATTAATATTTTTGTTAGAGCAACCTATGAGTTGCTTCTATAGTGATTATGGTACTATGTTAGCTAAGTGAGTTAGATGATTGCTGGCTAACCTTAAGGTCCTTTGTTAATCCTGGCAAAGGTCATGATAAACTTTAAGATTTTTCAACCCAGTCTTCCTTTGTAAGTGATGCAGCAGTCAGAGGGACTAACATCTTGTTGTTCTGTTAGGACAAAAAACCTGAGTAGAGAGTAAAAAGACTAGGAAGTAAAACTCCAATCATTTCATTTATATAGTGGTTATGCATTTGGAATCTCAACCATGACAGTTGTCCCCCTTTTTGATCCCCAGTTACAGAAGGCTCGTTCACCACTGCTTGCTATCATTGACCTTGGCGACCATAATCTTTTTTTTACAAGCATTTGAAAAATTACCTACATTTTGCTTTATAATAGCAATGGCAAAAAGAGTCTACATCCCATAGCCTATTGCTTTAACAGGCCAATATTTCTTGTCACCAATCAGGTTTTTACCTCCCCTTGAAGTTTCGTTTGTGAAACCCAAGCTGCATTGTTTGATCAATTACGTCATAAATATAGTTTAGAGTAAGCACTTTATGTAAATGAACCAGTTGTTAATTACTTCCTGTTTGAATTGTTTTTTTCAGGGTTTTGAAAATGGAGTGGTCAAGTTGAAGTTACAGGGATCCTGTACTAGCTGTCCCAGTTCGGTGGTCACGTTAAAATCTGGCGTACAAAACATGTTACAGTTCTATATTCCAGAAGTTGTCTCTGTAGAACAGGTATGATATTCCTGATAGTTTTATCTGAGGACTATATTTCTGAAATGTTTGTAGGCCTACTTGTTATCTATTTTACTGTAGTTGATTTTGATGGCCCTAGACCGGAGAGTTCTGAACAGGTTCTGTCTATATCCATTTTGACCACAATCAGCATTTTAAAAGCAAAGTGTTTCATCTATTTCTTTCTCTGCCATTTTGAAATGAAATGAAATGAATCTAGTTTTACATCCTACTTTTCTGCCTCTGGCATTTGGAATGAAATGAATGGAGTTTTACGTCATACTTTTCTGCCATTTTGAAATGAAATGAATGGAGTTTTACGTCCTACTCAATTTTGAATTCTGTTTGTACTTACTATATCATGTGAAGACCTTCTTAAATAAAATTATCAGTTTTCAACTGAAAGAAAAAACCCTAAACCTTCATAAAGTTATAATAATTTCCTTGTTTTCATTATATCAAATGTAAGGCAACTTATCTCATGCTACCAACAAGGTGTTTCGGATACACAATCGTTATGAAAACAACGAGAGAGATATTAGGGGGTTGACTTTCAAAATCTTGTACCGAGGAAAAGTAAGCGAAATTTGCCTTCTTACTGAACAGGAGGGCCTCAAGAGAGATTTCCTAACATTTGTAAATCTACCACGCCCAATTTTACCGTTATTCCCTTCTTTTAAGTTTAGATTTATTCTGAGAATACTAGTTATGTTGTACTTAAAGGGATAATAGGCGTTAGAATACACTCGTCCTACGGCTTATATTTGTGTTTAATATTGACTATTAGTTAAATAAGTATGCATCCCACACTTTACCAAATTTTAAAAAGCCACAATAAAAATATATTCGGAATTTTAAAAAAAAGTGAGCCAGCGACGATTCCATTCAGTTTGAGAATAAAAGCGTCTTGTAAATCAACGCTAAAACATCATTGTGGAATTCAACAGTAGGGGTCAAGGACGTGTGAAAACCCACATGTTAGAGTTACTTCCCTTTATATTTACACGATTTGAAAATCGCTTGATGGATGGCTCAAGCGTTTTATGATTAACTACTTTATTTTGGGGATTATCGGATATTAGAGGGATTTTGATGTATAGGTATGACACCAGGTAAGTCCACTGATGGATATATACTGTTATTGTCCAAATTTGAGTGAACTTAAAATTTTATGTTTGTTCTAACGCCTATTATCCCTTTAAACTTCAGAACCCATTTTGTCAAAAATATTGAACAGACAGTTCAGATATGTGTATTTAAGAATTAAACGTTGGTCTCATTAGCATAATTGGTGTGTAAACGCAAAAGATCACGTGACAAACTGAATAACTGATGAAGTCATTGTTTTATATGAAATTAACACAAATCTAAGAGCCTCATTGTTGTACCTGACAACATCAAAGCGTCACTTGACAAACTACAGTTCATCGAAAAATCAAACGCAAGTTAGCGTAACTGATTCATTGAATGGAGTGATAGTAGAAATGTTAATATTAATTTATATATCAGGTTGAAGACGAAGTTGACGAGGTTTCCAAACAACAACTGGAGAAACTGGAGAGAGAACTGAACGATAAAAATAAATCTTAGTCTTAGAGATAAAATGGAGGGCATGATGATGTCAGTGATTGAAATGGGTTATACTGGTGGACATGTTTGTAGTGAACATACCTTAAAATGATACTACGTCTTAGAATGGACAAAAAAGTTTTCAAGAATAGTCAATATGAGTATATATTCATCAGGGAACTTACCTGGTGTTATAAAGTAACAGAATCCCTGTAAAATCTGGAAAACTCATAAAACTAAGTAATTATTAAAAAACGCTTAATCAATTGCGTTTTTATGGATAATCAGTTTTTAGGATTTATCTGATTATATAAGGATTCTGTTTTGTTATTTATGACAGCAGGTATATCTACTGATAAACTTATGCTATTGACCAAGTTTTCAAATATTATGTTCATTCCACGACAAAGTATTCCTTGTAAAGAAGTAGTTAAAAAATAAATCCTATGAATCCGAGACACTGATTGTATGGTCGTGGACCATTCCACAAAAACAAGGTATTATATGACATCACTAAAGCTTTTATTAATATCCTAGGCTCTTGGTGAAAGTGATGTCATAAAACGCCTAATTTCAGTCTAAGTGCATGTGGACAGGGTAGTCCATAATAGGTGCTTATGAGTTCCCCGAATAATCCTCCATGAAAAATATAAATTTTATTTCATTTCTTTAATAAACGTTTATTTAAATTGTCTTCACTTAGAAAACATGTCAAAGTTACGAAGGCATTTGAGACTTTTGCTGGTCGACTGATATGTATTATACATATTGGAATCATTTGAGGAACTCAGAGGCACCTACTTTAAACTATCCATGCATAGCCACATTTATAATCTCTTGAATAGAACTGTTTGGTTTTAGTAGAATTACAGGAACCACAGACGTCTGATTTGAAATTAGAGTGATGATATCAGTGTCCCTGATACACATACAAAATTTAGACAACCTCTTTACAATCTCTTGAATAGAACTGTTTAGTTTTAGTAGAATTACAGGAACCACAGACGTCTGATTTGAAATTAGAGTGATGATATCAGTGTCCCTGATACACATACAAAATTTAGACAACCTCTTTACAATCTCTTGAATAGAACTGTTTAGTTTTAGTAGAATTACAGGAACCACAGTCGTCTGTTTGAAAATTTGACTGATACAAATCGAAGTGTCCCTGAAACACTTAATTTGATAACACCTTTACAATCCCTTAAGCTTGTGATATGTGAACACACTAAAAGAAACATTTATTCTCCGTTTGATAATAATTCATTTTCAATCCGAAGACAGGATGTGAAAATGTTCACTTTTGTGAGAAGGTACTCCTATTTTTTCCTCTCCACTGGATATAATTTGAGATTTAAGGTAATAATTTGTGATTAAATGTATGCTTGTTTTGATATTTATAAATCTATAGTTTGTGTTGGTTAACAATAATTTTCTTTATATACATACCTTTCCACTGATGAGCATATGAAACTATCGTGTCGTATTTTTCTCATATCATAGAAATAACACACCCAAATCTAAGTCTGGAGTTACAACACCAGACTAAATCAGTCGAATGATGTAAACTGTTATGATGTTTTCTGGTATAGAAAAGTCGTTAGGCGAGGTTAAGCTTTTAAAATGTCTTCTAATTATCCTCCTGTCCTGATTCTGGAACTAGGTCAGATGCACTCTCCAATTCACTGTGTGCAATATTGAGACCTATTGGTTTTTTGTCTGAATAATTCAAATTGCTACAATTAGATCATTTTTAAACATCAGGGACCTGTTACACAAAATTTTAACAAAGATACAATCAAGTTTTTCAGAAGTACAGTAACCTGATTGGTTAATAAAAACTCAATTTTACTGATTGACCAATCTTACCATTGAAACACTAAATTCATCTTTAAGTTTTTGTGAAACAGGCTGCTGAAGGAAAAGTATGTAACAAGTGGATGTTTCTGATTGACCTTTGCTTCCGAAAACTGCTTTTCCAATCCTTGAATTATTAACCTGACCCTAATCCCAGACCCCTATTGTCATCATTTGCCGAATCAGGTGCAGTAAGATAGGACATACAAACCCATTCTTCTTATGTCCAGATTTATAGTGTATGTGTTATGAAGGGTGTGGCTCCAGGGTATGTTTACTCTTCTAGACACCTGATATCACTTGTCATTATGATAAGCTTCCCAATATGAAAGTTCATGAGTTTCTGCCAATGTTTTGACAAACTGTTATTTTGGATTTTGGGTTTTTTGCTGTATCTTTAGAACTTGGTTTATTTATTTCAAATAATACAACCTTTGTAAAGTTTAAATAATTTATTAAAAGAACAATGTGTAAAATAAAGACATTTATAACAAAATAAATGAAGAAGAATTAGGTTATAGTCGAGCAAACATGTTATTAGACATCTTGGTTTAATAGATAAATATGATGATTCTACTTTATCTTGGGTTAGAATAAATACTTGTATTATATAATCTAGACATATATAGTCATATTGTTCATCTCTCAAACAAACTGTTTTATATAAATCCAAGTTCAAATCAAAACAAACACAGTAATCTGTTATTTCCATGACGGGACTAAATAGTAACTATAAGTCTAGTCCATTGGTACTTAACCCAAGTTGAAGGGAACAATTTAATCTAGTTTTGATCATGCCAATGTTTATATCAAAATATCTTGACCGACTATAACAATTAGTGAATAACAAACTGTAACAATAACTAAAATCTTTATTACAAACAATATTGAAAGAAAAAATATCTGGTGTTATTTTTAAGGGTTTTTCAAGCCCCTCTGCTGGCGGTTTAAGACACACTTAAACAATTGTCAAAAAGTCACCAATAGGAACAATTCAAAATGTAACGAAAAAATTTTTTGAATGAATATTCCACTTAGTTTCTCCGGTTTTCTTTAGGTGTATCACAACCATCTGCAAAATATAAAACATAACTCATTATTTCTCATTTGAGGTTGAAAAAAAAAATAAATCCAGCTATGCTTTATTCATCACAATATGAAATATCAATTCCCTTTTTTCTGGTAATAACTGTAGAATGAGCAGGAGCTTTTCTTCAAAATTTAACTTAAATGAAAAATATATAAAATCCATTTACGGTAGGTTATTGACTAATCACATGAATGGAACACTAAAATCATCTTAAGTTTTCAAGAAAAAGGTCCCAGATGACTGAAACACTAAAATCATCTTAAGTTAAATTTTCAAGAAAAAGGTCCCAGATGACTGAATGAAACACTAAAATCATCTTTCATCCATAATAGACATAGACTTATTTTTTAAACAGTTGAGTCTAGACATCATTTAGACCGACTCTCTCGATTGGTGTAATGAATTCTGAAATAAACAGTTAAGTTGTCAGAATGATAAGAGATTATTACTTTAGTCAGCAAGCCAAATAGCTTTAGAAAATATTTCTTGCTCCTCCAAAATGTATGAACCCGTTCTGGCAATAAGTCCTCCAATATAAGTGAAAGTAGCGACGATCGTAAAGGCCTGCAAAAAACCCAGACGCGTTATTTCCGGTTTAGGACTTATTCCACCACTTTCGGTATAAATATTAATCCAACGTTGTTGCACCGTTGGTTTGACTACATTAACTTTCGAAGGCATTAATATTTGCCTTCTTACAGAATTGAGAGATAAGGCGGTTAATCTGGCAGCCATGTTGTTTTTTAACGTCTGTATGTTCGATTTGTTCGACACGAAGTAATGGAACTAGGCCTTTTCTTTCAATGAAATGAGAACAGATCGTTCATCTGCATTTAAACCTTTTAATCTATTTTTATAAAGTCGCCGAGTCCAGCCTTACTCAATAGAAATGTCTAAATAAAAATGGATTTTAATTTTTCGGGACGAAATATCTGGTTTGAATCTTGTATCCAATGAAATGTAAGAAATCTGCCTAACAACGTCGACGTCACACTGACCTTGACTTTCCTTCACGTTCAACATGGCGGAGGTCAACAAGATCACCCGACCTCTTAGTTAAAATAATGACGTAGATGACTTCAGATATTCTGCTTTTGCCTCTAAATATCAGGTAGAAAAATAAATTGTTTAAAGCAGACAATGTAGGCTACCACGAACAGATGACGATATAAGGTAGAAAAAATTTCAGACGAAAAACGGAGCAGTTCCTGCAGGCCGCCATTTTGTTTCAGACTAGGCCTAGTTTAAAATCTATCAGAGGCAAGGCTAGGTAAGTTTCAGACTAGTATATCAGATACTAGGTAAGACTCAGAGACTTAGGTAAGGTAAGGTAAGTCAGTAAGTTTCAGACTAGTATACTAACTATCAGAGACTAGGTAAGAGTCAGTAAGTTTCAGACTAGTATAATAACTATCAGAGACTAGGTAAGAGTCAGTAAGTTTCAGACTAGTATACATAACTATCAGAGACTAGGTAGAGTCAGTAAGTTTCAGACTAGTATAATAACTATCAGAGACTAGGTAAGAGTCAGTAAGTTTCAGACTAGTATAATAACTATCAGAGACTAGGTAAGAGTCAGTAAGTTTCAGACTAGTATAATAACTATCAGAGACTAGGTGTCAGTAAGTTTCAGACATAGTATAATAACTATCAGAGACTAGGTAAGAGTCAGTAAGTTTCAGACTAGTATAATAACTATCAGAGACTAGGTAAGAGTCAGTAAGTTTCAGACTAGTATAATAACTATCAGAGACTAGGTTAAGAGTCAGTAAGTTTTAGACTAGTATAATAACTATCAGAGACTAGGTTAGAGTCAGTAAGTTTCAGACTAGTATAATAACTATCAGAGACTAGGTAAGAGTCAGTAAGTTTCAGACTAGTATAATAACCATCAGAGACTAGGTAAGAGTCAGTAAGTTTCAGACTAGTATAATAACTATCAGAGACTAGGTAAGAGTCAGTAAGTTTCAGACTAGTATAATAACTATCAGAGACTAGGTTAAGAGTCAGTAAGTTTC
Organism: Nipponacmea schrenckii; assembly: GCA_030562195.1. Lineage (NCBI taxonomy): Eukaryota > Metazoa > Mollusca > Gastropoda > Lottiidae > Nipponacmea > Nipponacmea schrenckii. The sequence continues at coordinate 1,331,134 of JAUJPP010000001.1, forward strand.
AGACTAGTATAATAACTATCAGAGACTAGGTAAGAGTCAGTAAGTTTCAGACTAGTATAATAACTATCAGAGACTAGGTAAGAGTCAGTAAGTTTCAGACTAGTATAATAACTATCAGAGACTAGGTAAGAGTCAGTAAGTTTCAGACTAGTATAATAACTATCAGATACTAGGTAAGAGTCAGTAAGTTTCAGACTAGTATAATAACTATCAAGAGACTTAGGTAAGAGTCAGTAAGTTTCAGACTAGTATAATAACTATCAGAGATTAGGTAAGAGTCAGTAAGTTTCAGACTAGTACAATAACTATCAGAGACTAGGTAAGAGATAGTAACTGTATGAAGATGTAAACAAATTTTAGATTCCAGTTAAGATTGAGCCAAGTATGCTATAGGGACTTACTTTCAATTGCTATTTTTTCAAAAATTCACAATAATATAACTGAATTGAATCAAAGAAATAACTTCCGGTACTGGTACTGAAATCAGTTGAAGTTGACCTAAAGTCATTATTTATTTAGAAGCAAGGAAGGGCATACCTTGATAATACTTGGGTTTTATTTAAACAGTCTTTCCTATCAAAACATAATTTATCTTGTAAAAAAAAATTACTTTAATATAATGTCAACAGTTACAAGTGCAGTGAAACCACAAAAAAATATATCAAAAACATTTTAAAATAGATCTATAAACTAATAGGCTTTGATTTACAACAAGGTTCAGTTTGTGCTACATGTTTCTATTTAGTTGCACAATTGATAGCAGAATTTCAGAATGTACCAGAGTAACAGTGCGATCGAAAAGACAGTTAGGGGTCGGGTTCTTCAGCGTTCGATCAATCATACTGAAATAATTTTTTATATAAGATTATCAGTACCGTGGCTCATAGTTCAAATATCAGTCTTCAAAAATGTTTATATAAGACCCAAATGAACTTTGAAAATGGCAAACCAGGGCCTTTATATTATTTTTTTCACGTTCACAAAGTTATCTTAACACAGTCTGCTGTTGATTTATAATCTGCTTCTATTTAATATATTATGCCTTCTTCCTCTTCATAACCAAATTTAGAAACCGCACACATTGAGGCCTATATCTGAAGATTACTATGGTTACTAATCTATCGAAATAATTTCCAGCTTATTTTCAACTTACTAATGTTTTCAAAGATTTCACCTGATTCAGTCAATGATGACTTCTTATCATATTGTTAGAAAGTGTTATTTTACTGTAGGAACTTGTTACTGGTGAAAAACTACACTATTGTCAGAATAAAGATCACATAACAGGGGTGTTCATTAGGCTGGGTTACTCTACGATATGAATTCTGAAATAAATAGTGTACTAGTCTAAAATGATAATTACTTTAGTCATCATCATCATCTGGAAAGAATATATCATGTTCTTCTAACAAGGACGCAAACTCTCGACTGATATATCCACCCACTGTCATGCCTGGGATGACCAACGCCAGTACTTTCAATACACCCAGACGTGTAGTTTCCGGTTTAGGGCTAATTGCTCCAGTCTCAGTATAAATAGAAAACGCTGTACGTTGTTGCACGATGGGTTTTACTGCTTTCACATTTGATGGCAGTAAAATATGTTGTTTTACTGCATTTACAGATAAGGTAGTTAATCTGGCAGCCATGTTTTTCTTTTTTATGTTTTAGTGGTTTCATTCAAATTTATAACTCAAACGTCACTATGAGAATAATTCGAAACGAAATAATGCGACGATTCGATCATCATTAGAGAAAATGTCGTGCATGATATTTAAAGCCAATATTCACTGCAATTGCTTCATTAGACCTTGATGTAGGATACGGAATATCTTTAATCATTATTCAAGCCATCTTCTCAATATCAAGCTATTATTATGTACTTTATCAAAATCTTATATCCACCTTTTTTTTGTGCGTCACAGAATACAGCTATTTGATTGGATTCGGGATTATGCGCTAGTGAAAACAGCCAATCCGAATCCTCGACAGAAATATTGTTAAAGGGATACCGCGTCTTAGCGTGAACATTCAATTTTAGTTCTCAAGAATGGTCAATATGATTACATATTCATCATTGAACTTACCTGGTGTCATAAAGTATCAGAATGCCTTAGAATGTCTGTCTGTCTGTCTGTCTGTCTGTTCACATTTGCTTGTCCTCACTCTACAGACTACAGTTTTGATTGGATTTTAATAATTTTTGGTATGTGAGTTCATGGCATCACAAAGAGGAACTGTATTGATTTTGGTGATGATCGGATAATTTTTAGCGGAGATACAGTGTCCGACTTAGCGCGATTTCGGAAAAATGCGAGTAACTTTGCTTGTGCTCACTCTACAGACTACAGTTTAGATTGGATTTTAATAATTTTTGATATCTGAGTTCATGGCATCACAAAGAAAAATTGTATTGATTTTGGTGATGATCGCATAATTTTTAGCAGAAATACCGTGTCCGACTTAGCGGAATTTCGCAAAAATGGGAATAGCTGTCTTGTGCTCACTCTACAAACTACAGTTTTGATTGCATTTTAATAAGTACTCTACTAAAGTGACAATTTTGATTCATATTTAGTCTGATTTCATGGTACACCTATGAATTTTTGCCCATATCTGATAAAACGGAACATGCATTTTTGCCCATTATCTGATAAGCCTGAGGAGAGCGTATCTGCACGCTTTGCGTGCCTATGTTATAAAACCTTTTTGCAATAATCAAATGCATATATATGGATAATTACTTAATTTTTTTTTTTAATTTTTTTATATGTTATTTATGGCATCAGGTATATTTACTGATGAATAGAGCTCTTATTGTCCAAGTTATTATTTTCAAAGTTTATGATCATTCTAAGACGCAGTATCCCTTTAATATCATGGCTTGTTCCCTACAGAGTGTTTTATATTTGCTAGTATTCAATTCAACCAAAACGAACTTCCATTATTCAAGAAATATGGCTATTGCAGTCAAAGTATCAGACGAAGTTTGCAATAGTTTGGCATTGTGAAGATGTGTTCTAGTCAAAGCAGCTGTAAATGGATATTAAATAAGCCATCTTCACTCATTCCATACCAGTCGAACCATATGTACTGGTGACCATTACGGACAATCACTTAGATATAAAAAAGATCCTCAAGAACCCAAGTTGTTATACCTGTAGAATATATTTTTTCTATCAACACCCCTCCCTCTCCCGTTTTTGCTCAATTTGTCGGTAAAACTGTTCGTTTAACCGAGAGAGTAAAAACCATGTGTCGGTTATGATGTTATCGGTAAACTGTGCATCTATATTAACTTGGAGTGACATATATGACTGTATACATGAAGTAATTATTATACATCTTATGTTCTGGGTCATTTAATACTTAACTGATCAAATGCTTTGTTTGATAAGATACAGATTCACTTATATAATCAGGGGCGTACATGTAGGTATAAAACCCGGAATCTATGGGGCGGCCGAATGTCCAAAAATTCCAGAGTCATATTCAACTTTTTTTTTAATTGTGGTAAAAACTATTATTCAGAGCTGAATACAATTCAACTTGTTATTTGTATGCGCACTTGTATAAATCAACGTTTATTAGACAGACATGCTCATTACAGGGACGGTTTCATTCTTTTATACAGCAATCTATCTTACCGTACAACTCAACTAGACATATCGCTACTTATCAGAGGGCGCTCAGTAGGTCATGTTAGACCTTACACCCGGGCCAGAATGGTCGCTCAAACGGTAGTAAGTGTCAGCATTAGTTCTATCTCATTGCCCATTTTCCCAAATCTGTGGGTGTTCTCAACAATTGAGATAGAACTGCCACGAGACGTGATGGAAAATTAGGCCCCAAATTGGAAACACAAAATTGGGTAAAACGAACCACAGTCCGATATACAAATTGAACTCAGTGGTATTCACATCGAAGACAACATAAATGATAAGGGATCATCCAGAAAATGGTAAATGGGGTATCACCGACGACAGAGGATCTCCTAGGTAGAGCAAAACCCATTGGCTGGAGTAGCCTTCAGTTGTCATTCTGTAGAAAATGCCAGCTCTTATGAACAATTTTATTAATATCAAGAAAACAGTTTCTAACTAAAAATTGCTACTAGTATTCACTATTGTCTAATATAATAGAAACTCTTTTATAACTATAAGTCGGTCTTGATATCAAAGGTATCATATCATAAAGGTAGGCAAAACTCCATTGGCTGGCTGTAAGCTCAGTGAGGTTTGTAGAAACGCTCAGGGCCTTAGAACCAATTATTAATGATCAGAAAGCAGTTTTTTAATTGGAAAAGTTAGTCTAGTCCAATACATTGTCTATATAATATACCGTTTAACTCATAGTCACAGGCTTGATATCAAATTATCAGTGGAAATCGGAATAAGAGTGCAAAGGGTGATCCACAATGGTAAGAACGTGAGGTTTGTGAATTACCGACTGACAGAGGCACTTAGTAAGCTAATATATTCTGATACACTGGTCAGTTCATTCTGTTAATGCGTGTTTGAAATTATTATTATTCCAGATAACATTTCTTCTATAATATTTCCTTTATTCACTTCTGTCTACAGTTCAGGTTGAAGATCCTTTTTCAGGTTTGATAATCAAATATGTACTGAATAAAGTAGGTACGAAAACAGGTTTGTGATTTCCCCCATCCTACAACCTGCGTAGCCCGTTTTCATTAGACCTTAAATTTACAAGGAGTAGGACGTAAAATTTCATTTAATTCTTGTTCCTTCAACCAATGACATGTAAACTTGTAAATTAAATTTTGAATATGATATGATATGAAACAGATATGTTCGATTCAGCAACACCTTTCATCAGATTTTGATTTAGAGTTTTCATTAATTTGAGCAACAACAAAAAAAAGTCAATTTTCTCAAAAACTATAGAAACAGTTATCGGCCTATAACTTTTGTTACTTTAAAATAATTTGTGTCTGAATTAGGGCCTATGTTCTTTTACGTAATTCCCTAATCTTCAACAAAGACCCCTTTTAATTCACTTGTTCTTTGGGGTCTAAGAGGTCGGCTGATCTTTTTGACCTCCGCCATGTTGAACGTGAAGGAAAGTCAAGGTCAGTGTGACGTCGACGTTGTTAGGCAGATTTCTTACATTTCATTGGATACAAGATTCTAACGAGATATTTCGTCCCGAAAAATTAAAATCCATATTTATTTAGACATTTCTATTGAGTAAGGCTGGATTCGACGACTTCATAAAAAAAGATTAAAAGGTTTAAATGCAGATGGACGATCTGTTCTCATTTCATTGAAAGAAAAGGCCTAGTTCCATTACTTCGTGTCGAACAAATCGAACATACAGACGTTAAAAAACAACATGGCTGCCAGATTAACCGCCTTATCTCTCAATTCTGTTAGAAGGCAAATTTTAATGCCTTTGAAGGTTAATGTAGTCAAACCAACGGTGCAACAACGTTGGTGTTTCAATTTTCATAATAAAACTGGTGGAATTAACCCCCAACCGCAAAGCACGCATCTGGGTGTAGTGAAAGGCGTGGTGATTTTCACTCCTTGCCTATTTTTGGGTGGATTGATAGCCAAAACCGGCGCAGGCGTGCTGGAAGATCTAAACATATTTACTTTTAATCCAGATGACTACTGCTAACGTAATAATCCCTTATTTTTTGATTATTTCATTACCTTTTATTTCAGAATTCATCGCAAAAATCGAGAGAGCCATTCTTCTAATGATGTCGTGTCTTATGGCTTTGATGAATGAAAGTGATTTTTATGAAGACTACGCTAGCCTACGTGATAGACCAGTAGTGGTCATTACTTGTAAATTTTTGACTGTACATATTAAATGAGTTGGATTAAAGATCACTAGAAGGTCTATATAAAAAGGAGAAAGATGCCCCGTCCTGGTCTGGGTAAACCTAGCCATTCTCGTTTGGTTTATAACCAGGAAATGTAAAGAAAATGATAGAACTGACACTGTTATTTCATTTTCTGATAAATAAAGTATAGACCTTATTCCTAGATGGATTTATTTTTTTTAAACCTCAAGTGAGAAATAATGAGTTATGTTTTATATTTTGCAGATGGTTGTGATACACCTAGAGAAAACAGAGGAAACTAAGTGGAATATTCATGCAAAAAAAAATTTTTTCGTTACATTTCGAAATGTTCCTATTGGTGACTTTTTGACTATTGTTTTTTTTTAAGTGTGTCTTAAACCGCCAGCAGAGGGGTTTGAAAAACCCTTAAAAATAACACCACATATATTTTTTCTTTCAATATTGTTTGTAATAAAGATTTTAGTTATTGTTACAGTTTGTTATTCACTAATTGTTATAGTCGGTCAAGATATTTTGATATAAACATTGGCATGATCAAAACTAGATTAAATTGTTCCCTTCAACTTGGGTTAAGTACCAATGGACTAGACTTATAGTTACTATTTAGTCACGACCTGGAAATAACAGATTACTGTGTTTGTTTTGATTTGAACTTGGATTTATATAAAACAGTTTGTTTGAGAGATGAACAATATGACTATATATGTCTAGATTATATAATACAAGTATTTATTCTAACCCAAGATAAAGTAGAATCATCATATTTATCTATTAAACCAAGATGTCTAATAACATGTTTGCTCGACTATAACCTAATTCTTCTTCATTTATTTTGTTTAGAGTAAATAGAAATCTTTATTTTACACATTGTTCTTTTAATAAATTATTAACACTTTACAAAGGTTCTATTGTTTGAAATAAATAAACCAAGCACTAACGATAGAGCAAAAAACCTGAATCCAAAACAACAGTTTGTCAAAACATTGGCAGAAACTAATGAACTTTCATATTGGGAAGTATATCATAATGAAAAGTGATATCAGGTGTTTTGAAAAGTAAACATACCCTGGAGCCACACCCTTCATAACACATACACTATAAACCTGGACATAAGACGAAAGGGATTGATGACAATTCCTTTTTCGGGGGTAGGAGGGGGGGGGGGTTACTTTAGCGATATTGATAAACTTAAATGATTCAAGGATTTATAAACCGTCTCTTGGAAGCAAAAGTCAATCAGAAACATCTACTTGTTTAAATACGGTACCCGACAAATCCCCCGATCCCAAAACTCTGCTTTGATGAGGATTGTTAATCCAAAATACTTTGTTGGCAGCATAAGAAGTGACTGAGAAAAGTTCTAAAGTGTCGCTCGATTACGATTATGAAATCAACCGGAAGGTCTGTCCATTCTAAGACGCAGTATTAACTATCAAGACTTTTTCTTATCAGCCGACGATAGTTTAATCGATAATATTGGAAAAATACTCACAAGTAGGCCTGCTTCTTCTTATTTTCATCGTTTTAACAAATTTTAGTTATATTTTACTTCAGGTATTGGTTTCAGTCAATAACAAGCTGTCACTATCTTATTACGTTTGTTCTTTATATTCTTTGATTCCAAATATCGATTATAAGATTTTAATTCAATTCGAAACTATATACCTGGGATTTGTTAAAGTAATGTTAGAGGTAAAGCTAACACAAGTTATCTTCGCGGCTTGTGAACAGTTCGGGGAAAGTGGAAAGTAAACATGTTAGAATCTGTCACAATTTAACGTTCCCGTTTCGATTCCTGAGGATCCAGGGGTCAATCCCGGCAAAGGTCAAGATAAACTTTCGGATTTTTCAACCGGGTTTCCCCCTTGTTAGTTCGAATGGGACAATAAGCCGAGCCGACAGTTTTGAAATCGCAAAAAGAGTAGGCTAATGCCGTTGTCGTGGCAAAATTTCCCTCATTGCACTCTGCATGGCTTTGTGCGTCTTCGTTGGCCCATAAGAAGCAGAAGAATAGGATGTAAAAGCTCCACTAATCTAATTTTTTTCATTTCTGTTAATCTCATGCCTAGTGGCCTCCTTGTTATATATTCCCTTGTTACTTCCCCTTACTTCATTTCATCTCATGACGACATGTGTAACTGTGTTGAAACATTATGTGCTTTGTGTAATACCATAATATTGTCTTTGTGTTTTAGGTTATATCTACTCTCCGCTTCCAAATCTTCAAATCTCATCTAAGTTCACAATACATGTTCTAGATGGAAGAAGTTAAAAGGGTGGGCAGGAAAGGAAAAGGTACTGGGTGTGGTTTGTTGAATATCCATGAAAAAAATCAACAACATCACTTAATTCACTCTACTTCCTTCTAAGGATGCCTGTTAAATCTTAAGCTCAATAATTGGGAAAAATAAGTTGATTAATTTCAAATTATTTACTTTTATTCATTGATTAACAAACGTCAGATTATCAAACAAAACTTCGAGAACTTTCAAGAATTATTTTAATTCTTAAATAGCAACAGTCGTAATAATGCGTCATGTTGAACTGGTATTGTATAAATATAACGGTGACAGATGCAGTCAACATCATGTGGTTTTTGTGGACGGAATAGACAGGTTCGTCGGTACTCGGCATCCCACAATACATTACGATTAAACATGGCTACCTGCAATCTCTTCGACGAAGATGTTGTCTGCTCAGGTTCGCCTGAAAGTGGATTTGTCTATGGTTTAGTGATAGAAAATTCCGAATTTTTGAGCAGCAGTGAAGATGAGGACGACGAAGACGAAATGGAAGATGAGAGGGTCAGAAAGGGGTCGGTGCGAGTAGCATGGCATCCTGAGGGAAAGGAAACAGTCGTGGACGAAAATGAGGTAAAACTTTTTTTATTTTTTGAAACGAAAATATGTAGAGTCTAGCCGATCTATTCAATACATATTGTGATTAATTCAAGAACTATTCAAATAAAAATATGATTTTGCAGACAATGAATCAGTAAATGGATTAGGCTAGCCCTAGTCCATGCCATTGTAAACTGCCCTGAATATTAGCCTATTGAAAAACTTATTTTCAGTTCAAATAAAACCGAGAATTGCTTTGCTTGGGATAATCTTGTGGAGATAAAAGCCAAGCAAAATATCTTCTAACAACAATTTGAGAATCGCAGTTATACTGGCATGTTAAATATTTTTATTATTTCTTCGGCCTACACAGAAAACTTAAGTTGGAATGATTTACTTGGCCAGAGCTTATAAGAGGAAGATTGATAAGAAAGGGTCTGAATGAAACTTGTTAATATTTTTCAGGTGACTTTGGTAGACAGGTCGTTGATGCCGGGAGATGTGGTTCGAAGGTCGGTCAACGGTAAAGATGGTCAACAAGGCTTTGTACAAGATATGGAATTGACTTGTCATGTTCGCATTCTTGGAACGAATAAACATATATACAATATAAACACAAGAAATATTATACCAATGGAGGTATGGGTATTTAAATTTTCTTTATGGGATATAGTCATCTTGATATTAGCTTTAGAGAGGCCTCTGACCTCTAACCCTAGGTCAACTTGCAATTTGATTAAATGGTTATAATGACTTGATAATAAAATAATACAGAATCCAATCAAAATCATATCTACTGTAAGAATAATAGACTCTTTATTTTACATGGGTCAGAATTAGGTCCAATACACAAGAACATGGTCCTGTCTAACATTCAGTCCATGGTGACAAACATAGACTGTTTATTTTACATGGTCAGAATTAGGTCCAATAATAGACATTTCGACCATACAAATTGCATGGAAAGTCTTATTTTACGTGGGACAGAATAAGGTCAAATACACAAGGATATGGTCCTGTCTAACATTCAGTCCATAGAGACAAACATAGACTCCTTATTTTACATGGATCAGAATTATGTCCAATATCATAGTTTCACCATAAAATTGGCTTGAAAGTTACTTCTCTTCTGTCAATTTCTCTGAAATATCACCTTTTTAATTTTCTAGGATTTTGATTCTAAGCCAGGGGAAGTAACCCTAGATTCTTGGATTGGAAGATTTGAGACTATGAATAGAAAGGTGACAATAAGAATGCCAGATGGTGCCAGGTAATTCGTAGTTTCTTTATCCGTAATTATAGTATTATTTATACTACAGGTGGCCACTGAATCTAACAGATGTTATTGATTAGTCTTTATGTTTATTTATTTCAAATCATGGTGTAATTTTATTTGTGGTATATATAAACTATAACTCTAGACTAGTTTATTCTAGAAATTAAAACGTAATAGAAATACATATCTATGTACTGTCTATGACAATCCTACTAAGCTGGATATAGAACCAAACCTCTTGACATAAATCACTTTCTGGTTAACACATCGCCATGTACAGTGGTCACTTTTACCAGCTGGTTTTATAGACTAATACTCTTCGACATAGAACTCACTTTCCGCATTTCAACGTAGCCAAGTAACACTGACGCTGGACTAAGAACAACCTCTAATCCACTGTTATAGACTAACTCTAACGCTGTGATATAGAACAACACTCTACGCTGATGCGACGATATAGAACTAACACTCTTACCGCTGTGTATAGAACAACACTCTAACCGCTGTGATATAGAAACATACGCTCTATACACGCTGTGATATAGAACCAACGCTCTAATCGCTGTGCTATAGAACTAACCTCTACCGCTGTGCTATAGAACCAACACTCTTATCGCTGTGCTATAGAACCAACACTCTTACCGCTGTGCTATAGAACCAACGCTCTAACCGCTGTGCTATAGCCTAAGCTGTTCTGTAGACTATTTACATATATATTTGATATCCAAATCAACCCCTGATAATGTTGCACCTGTCCCTTGTTGACCTAAGACCCCTGTATTTAAGATTATTATAATTTATTTGTAGATGTAAGATTATGGAGAGTGATATATATGAGTTTGAACCAATAGATGATAGACGAAACAAGGTACGGATAAACGTTCTTATAATGGAGGATTAATATTGAATACCTTATACATGGGGGAGGGGGGAATAACTCTACTTTCATTTCATCTTTATTCTGATACTATACTCTGTGAATTCGACTCATGCTCGCTAACCTGAGGGTCCAGGGTTCAATCTCTGAAACGGTTGACTTTCGGAATTTTCTATCCTGATTGCCCCCTGTCAGTTCAGACTTTGAAAGAACATCTAGTCATTTTGGGATGGAAAATACATGGGGGCCCAGTGTGCTACAGGCTATGCATGTTAAGGATCTCTGGAAAGTTGGAAATTGCAAAAGGAGTAGGCTAATGCTGCCAAATTTCTCTTATTGCACACTGCATGGTGTTTTTATTAGCCCATTAACTGCAGAAGAGTAGGACTTAAAACTACATTGATTATTTTTGAGGGCTGTTTCCAGCTGTGAAGATGCCTATATAAAAACCAAGATACAGCAGATTGAAATCAGTCAGTTGTCTGACTCATATACACCAATTTGACTCCCAGTAATCTTTTGGAATCAAACGAGAGATTTTCACTTGTTATAACTATCCATATTACATAGCAATATTATCGTAACTTTATTATATTTTGTTCAGCATTCAGAATATTGGAGCAGTGTTTGTTACCCTCAACAGATATTTAAAGGGTCATTAGGGGATTTACATGGTGTAGAGTGGCTACATTCAACTATGTTTCATAACCCACGTAACGTAGACCATAAACAAAACAGTCCGGTTACGTTTATTGTCGAATCAGTAAGTATACAGTCCACTGATTGGTCAATCACTTTAAAGTCAATTTCAGATTAAGCTTAATAATCAGAAAGTTGGATTTTTATTTGATATAAGTTTTTTCGAAAAAAAAGGCCTAGCTGTTATAGAGTTAAAATTAATTTGTTAATACTTTACTGAATTTCATAAAGTTCTCTTGAAGTCAAACAACATTGTTCGTTAACCTCATTCTCAACATTAGTCGAAAAAGATCAGAATATGTAGATGACAGTGTAGTCTGAATGTTATTGGAATTGCAACATTTTTATGAAATTTCTGGAAGTTGAACTTTTTGATCTTCTCAGGTTGAAACAGAGAGTGTTGAAGTTCATTGGTTGGCTCGAGGGTTCTCTCAAGTCGAGGATCCTCAAGTTCGAGTTGAGCCTCCCCCTAGATTAGTACGAGGGGAGCAGTTAAAAAGGTGAGTTGAATTTATGAGATGGAAACTCCCCCCAGGAAGGAAGGTTCCCCCCCCCCCCCCAACAGATTGAGAAATTAAAGAGTATATTAATACCCGATTTTATGAAATTTGTTAAGAAATGGTGTATGTACTTCCACCATTTTTATTCACATTCAAATCTGCCAGGATGGTGTATATCATCTTGTCTGGCAAGCTATCTTTCCTGTTAGTCTTGTAGCTGGCTGTGAAATTGAACCACTCAATAGAACCTTCAGAGAGAAACAACTATATTTTACAAGGATAACAACTTAGGTTCACAAGTCCACCGTGACAGGGATCCTTTTCTACCAGCTGGTCCTTGGCCAAACCTCTTGGCATTGATTCTTCCTGGAATATCGGTACCCATTTACAGCTGGTTGGACTGGAATTATGAGTGAAGATGACTTATTCAAGGTCATCAAACTTTCACACACCGATCGAGATTAGAACTCACGTCCGACATTTCATATTGTATTGATCTGATAATCACATGTTTCTGGTCTTATATTGATAATATACAAAACAAAAAGCGCTATAAAACATCAGACAGACAGGTTTGAAAATCACGTGACATGAATATTTATTACCTAGGTTACTGCGGAAGTAAATCATTGTTGAAGAGTCCGTAGTAAAATAATTATCTTTCTGATCTATGTTTTTTAGAGTGTCTCAGATGGATTGGTTTAACAACTGTAGTGTTCAGATTGGAGACCGAGCTTTCTATATAATACAAGATACAGATACAATTGAAACACGCTTACCCGAAAAAACAGGTAATTCTAGAAATTGTCTTTAAGTCTAACATTACTAACATTCCCAGCTCAGATTCACTTGACTTCTGATCGTACAAGTACAGTTAACATTTATGCTTAGTAAATGTATATCGTATCTCAACCCAGAATTACGTTTCGAAACACATACAGGTAATGTTATCAAATAAGTGTTTTGAAACGTAGTATGTAATAAACCTAGAAGTAATATATCTATATATCTTGTGTTTAGAAACGTAGTATGTAATAAAGTAAGAAGTAGTATATCTATATATCTTGTGTTTAGAAACGTAGTATGTAATAAAGTAAGAAGTAGTATATCTATATATCTTGTGTTTAGAAACGTAGTATGTAATAAAGTAAAAAGTAGTATATCTATATATCTTGTGTTTAGAAACGTAGTATGTAATAAAATAAAAAGTAGTATATGTATATATCTAAGATTTTAATATTTTCATTGATTTTAGGTTCAAACTTCTTGGATATTTCCAGGTAAAATCAGAGAAAAAGATGCGAAAGGACAGTAAAGGAGGAGGTGATGGGGTGGTTGAGAATGGTAACGAGGATGATGATGATGATGAATATGAAGATGAAGATGATGATTCCGATGACTCAGATGCTAGTTCTGTGGATTCTCAATCTTCACAAGGCTCAGCATCAGGTAGAGTTTGGGTTTAAAAAATTGTTTTCACCTGTTTAACTATGGATGGTACATGACTAGGCAATTTTAATGTTTCTATAGTGACCTGTAAGTCTTGGACATTGACGGTTTGAGAAACTTTTTGCTGTAACACACATCTTGAATAACAAGGTATAAAAGAAGTGTGTTATACTATAATTTATTTCCTTGTGTTCCTTGTTATATTGATATTGTATTCTCAACTTCTAAATGTCGATCAAATCCTAAACCTCTTATTTATACAGGTAAAAAGAAAAAGGGTCGAAAGAAACCTTCGCTTCAGTTAAAAATGTTACGAGGACGGCGAGGGAGGAGACCAAAAATGAAGTTTAACGTGCCAGAACGGAAATTAAATCCTGGTGAAAAGGTTCCAGTTGAAATATGTTATACTCTTTCTAAAGCCAATGTGATGTGGCAGGTAAGATTTAGAGGATTTAAGAGGAATGCTGCATTTTAGAATGAACATAAAATTTTAAACTTGGTCAATAAGAGTAAATATTCATCAGTAGATATACCTGCTGTCATAAATAATATAAAAATATACTTATAATCCTGATTGCCCATTATAATACACATGAATATAACAGGTTTTATGTTGAATACTACTCCTCAATTTAATAAATAATACACAACGTTTCAACAATTACACTGTCGTCATCAGGTGAATATACTCCTCAATTTAATACAATAATACAAACGTTTCAACAATTACACTGTCGTCATCAGGTGATAAACTCTGAAACATATAAAACTTCGGAAACAATTGTAAGTTTGATATTACTTATTTTATACAATGAAGTTACAATTAAGATTAGTGTTTTTAGTTTGGATCGATTCAAGTTATGAATAAAAGTATACTATAAGGTTAAGTGTTTTTATACCTGGGAACAGTACTGTGATCTATATTCAACCCCTATCACGTATTTAATGGTCTATACCCTGCAATAAAGTGATTTTTATCACATTCAATTCAATATACCCTTCTCGAAAAGTGTATCTGACTATTAAAACAATTAGTTTTCAAGTACACTATTTACAACATTTCATATGACTACACCCAGCCTTCTCTAAACAGTACTGAGTACTAATTCTGTACTCAACACTCCTAAAACTGTGCCTAATATTCAGTCCTACTTACACTTTCATTGTTTTTATTCTAAATGATTGGGAACACTACAAACTTATTATAAAATGTTTTGTGACTATTTACAGGATGGTACAAATTATATAAAATTTTGGACTATTTACAGGATGGTACAAACTTATTATAATTTTTGGACTGATTTACCGATGGTACAAATTATTAAAAATGTTTTGTGACTATTTACAGGATGGTACAAACTTATTATAAAATGTTTTGTGACTATTTACAGGATGGTACAAACTTATTATAAAATGTTTTGTGACTATTTACAGGATGGTACAGTAGAACATGACATTCTCTCAGCAGAGTTATTCCCCATTCATCATCTAGACGAGCTAGAATTCTTCCCGGGTGATTTTATTATTGACACTAAAGGTAAGTATATATCATTTAGGAATTAAGAGACATCAATTATTACGGATATTGACCATGTCGACACTGGGTAGACTTGTTACTATTTGGTATTTGATGTTTTATTAATAAAGCATATTGTTAATATAGCGTGGGAGTTGTTTTACATTAAATAAAATTTGTGGAACGATAAGCTTGTATAACTTATTGAATTGTCAAACCTTTACTAGAAATACGGAAATAAATACCAGCTGTTAGAAAGGATACTTGTGAATCTACATTGTTATCTTTGTAAGATTATTACCAAAATGTTTGACCAAGGACCAGCTTGTAGAAAGGATCCTTGTGAACTTAAGTTGTTATCCTTGTAAAATATAGTTTTTCTTTTTTCGTTGACTCTATAATTTCCACGATGAAGAACTTGATATTAAACTATCTTTTATTCCAGATACAGATGGGTTTAATGATTATGGTGTGGTTGTATCATGTGATCATTCGGCGAGAACGTGTTATATTCAGTGGTTACGACCCTACGAAGTTGGCAAATCAAAACGGTGAGATTTTCACTTTATATTTATCAACCCTGACGAACTTGTGATAGGATGTTATTCACAGTAAGAGCTGATTTTATTAAGTCTACATGGATAAATATAACCCTTGCATATTCTCATGTGATACAGGCTGTACCAATATCCTCTTGTCAATCATCTGAAGCTGTGGTAGCTCAGTAAGTTACATGCTTGCTAACTGAGCTGAAGGTTACCTTTTTTTGCCTGGTTTCCCCTTGACAGTGATGTAGGTCTGAAGGAATGAGATGGAAAAATGTCAAAGCCTTGGGATTGGACAATAGTACAAGGCTCTCGTGCTACAAGGTTGTGCATGTTAAATGCTGGTGTTCTGCCAAAGTCCCCATGGTGCACACTGAATGTTGTTGGCCATCTTTTTTTAGGACATTAGATGCAGAAGAGTAGGATGTAAAACTCCATTCATTTCATTTCTATTACAAACAGTCCATCTTCATTACCCCATTAGGTGTAGAAGAGTAGGATGTAAAACTCCATTCATTTCATTTCTATTACAAACAGTCCATCTTCATTACCCCATTAGGTGTAGAAGAGTAGGATGTAAAACTCGATTCATTTCCTTCATAACATATGTGTCATGTGCTACAGACTCTATAACAGTTCAGACAGAATCTCCCTCATTGCACACTGCATGGCATATCTTGGCATATTAAGAATTGTTTTAAACTGTGATATAATGATATTTAATTATAAACCTAATTAACATTAATTAATATATTTCAGGCCGACGATATTATCTGATGTACATGAAGTTAGTGTTTATGATATAAAAGATCATCCCCATTATAAATTTAGACCTGGTTACAGCGCTATTAGAGTTGGGGGATTCGAGGTATGTATATTATAAATTTAGACCTGGTTACAGCGCTATTAGAGTTGGGGGATTCGAGGTATGTATATTATAAATTTAGACCTGGTTACAGCGCTATTAGAGTTGGGGGATTCGAGGTATGTATATTAATATTTAACCTGTTACAGCGCTATTACAGTTGGGGATCAGGTATGTATATTAATATTTAATGGTTACACGCTTTAAGTTGGGATTTAGGTATACTATATTTAATTTAACCTTTTCAAGCTAATTAGAGTTGGGGGATTCGAGGTATGTATATTATAATTTAATGGTTACAGCGCTATTAGCTGTTGGGATTTAGGTTTTATATTATAATTTAAACCTGGTTACAGCGATTAGATTGGGGGATTCGAGGTGTATATTATAATTTAACTGGTTACAGCTATTAAGTTTCAAGAATTATACTATTTAGTGGTTACAGGTATTAATTGGGGTTCAATGTTAATAAATTTAGACTGGGTTTTTAGGCATTAGAGTTGTGGGATCGAGGTATATATTATAAATTTAATTTTCATATTAGAGTTGGGATTAAGGTATATAATAATTTAGGGCCTGGTACAGCGCTATTAGAGTTGGGGTTTAGGTATGTATAGGTATAAAGACCTGGTTACAGCGATTAATTGGGGGACAGGTAATGATAAAAATTAGACCTGGTTAGCGATTGAGTTGGGGGGAAGTAGTATATTATATATATTGATGTTCCGTTAAGTTGGGCGAGGTAAATACTGTATACAATTTATATGGGTTTAATGGTAAAGTTAATAGTAGGTATGATATTATATTTTGTGGTTACAGGTATTAGAGTAGGGGAAATGATATAATATAGACTAAGTATTGGGGTCTCGAATAGAATTATATATTTCAGACCTGTACAGGTAATAATTGCATACAATGATATATATAATGGTAAGGCATAGTTGGGGGCATATGATGATTTATTGTTAGTCTCTGAGTGGTCTATTAATTGTTTCCTCTAAAAAAGATTATAATATTTTAAGCCTGAAGGCTAGGTTAAGATGCAAATGAATATAAAATTTAACTGGTTACGCCCTATTAAATTGGGGATTCAGAGTATATAAATATTTAGACCTGGTTACAGCGCTATTAGAGTTGGGGGATTCGAGGTATGTATATTATAAATTTAGACCTGGTTACAGCGCTATTAGAGTTGGGGGATTCGAGGTATGTAGATTATAAATTTAGACCTGGTTACAGCGCTATTAGAGTTGGGGGATTCGAGGTATGTATATTATATATTTAGACCTGGTTACAGCGCTATTAGAGTTGGGGGATTCGAGGTATGTATATTATAAATTTAGACCTGGTTACAGCGCTATTAGAGTTGGGGGATTCGAGGTACGAGGTATATTATATATAATCCTTAAACAACATTTAGGGGAAGAAAGCACATGAATAATGAACACAGTTTTTATGGTATACTACTCCTCAATTTAATACAATAATACACAACGTTTCAACAATTACATCAGGTGAACAAGACTATTTCAATATTAATCCTAAAGCTACATTTAGCGGAAGAAAGCACATGAATAATGAACACAGTTTTTATGGTGAATACTACTCCTCAATTTAATACAATAATAAAGTTCTGTACAATCTCTGTAATAATAATTGTAGGATACAGAACAGAAACTATCAGCTGTTGGTCAGGTGTACAGGTTAAACCCCAGTGGGTCTATACAGATTAAATGGGCAGACGGAACTCTTTCTGATTGTTTTCCTCAAGAATTATACCTAGTTAGTGATGAGGTAAGTAGGCATTTGTTAAACCAGTATTGATGTTTGTCAAGTCTGTAGGCGAGGTAAATGCTGTATACATAGGTATATGATAATGGTACAGTAATAGTAGGCTCTGAAATGGAAATCTAATGTTTGTCGTGTCTGTAGGCGAGGTAAAAATTACATACAAGGGAAATGAAAATGATAAAGAATAAGTTGGATCTTGAATAGAATTATAATATTTGTCGTGTCTGTAGGCGAGGTAAAACTGCATACAATGGTATATGATAAAGCAATAGTTGGCATATGATGATTTACTTGTTCCAGTCATCTGAGTGGTCTATTAATTGTTTCCTCTAAAAAAGATTATAATATTTGTCAAGCCTGAAGGCGAGGTTAAAACTGCATACAAAGGAATATGAGCTAGCTTATATGTTTCAGTGGTCCCATTAAATAATTCTAAATAAGAAAAACTATAGAAATATAAAATCAACTAGTAGATTGAGTTGATAATAAATCCCTGTTTTATTGTACTATATTTGACCAAGATGGCGGAATAGTAAATTTCGTCCCTGTGTATTTATCAATGATCAAGATTTGTCTAATGAAGTTTTATGGTTTTTTTAGTTGAGTGAGTTTGGTGAGAGCGAGACGATGTCGTCCAGTGAATCAGAATCAGACAGTGAAGGGGAGTCGGACAGTAATTCAGATGCATCATGGGAAACAGAAGATGAAGAAGAATTGTCACATGATGAAGAAGGGAAGGAAGAGAGGTAAATTTCGTCCATATTCAAGATTTAGGTTGTTTATATTGCCATTTTAACTTAAATTTTTGTTGATTTGGCTCTATATGCCAGTCATGACCAGCAGTCATGCTAAAATGACCGTTTGCAAATAGGCTCCCCGGAATCAAGAATAGGTCAGTGACCATAAAAATTAAATTACCCAACAATCACGTTCAATGAGACTCCTAACACTACCGGTCATTTAATTTAGTTAATTAAGAGAGTAACGGTAAGCGGTGGTTAATTAACAATGAATTTATTGACAATGATTAATCGGCTCCTGGAAACCCCTTCCAGTTCAAAGAGATCATCCGGATCAAACAGTTGACACACATCATTTACATCACAAGGGATGTTTTTATTTTCAGTTTTAATTTCAATGTCTTTCAATGTTTGGTTGTTTTTCTTATTTCAGCATGAGAGAAAAAGAAGCTGCTCCATTTTCCAAGAGTCTGATGAAAGATTTGACGGTAAAAATGGTAGAGGCTCATCAGTCATTGGCTGGTTTAGAGGACCGATTCCATTCGCTGACGTCTGTTGCTGTACTGGAGATCGCTGATTGTTACTCGGAAGTGGTGTCCTTGTACAAAACATGTAAAAACATTGATAAATTGCTCAAAACTAAATTTTTCGAAGACTCAGACCTTCAGATGTGGTTATCACAACTTCGCGATGCTCATCGGAACGAGAAATTGATGAAGGTCTCTCGTAACATTAATTTGATGTACAATTCTTACAACCAGGAATTGATCGAAGCCAAGATGAAAGAAAGTCAAAGCATGGAGTTAGATTTAGAGCTGGATTTTTCAACAGCTTCCAATGCAGACGACAGTTTGTTTCAAGATGGTGACCACACGCCAAATGATGCAGAAAATCCTTTTAGTCTAGAATCATCTACAGACACACATTTAAAAGGTGCAGCTGCAAAACCAAAGCTAGCTGCAAATGAAGGCGGGGCTGCAGGTGATATGAATATCAATAATTTGTACCAAAGAGTCAAAGAAGCATGGACAGATGCGAATTCCATAAGGACTGAAAAGACGGAATGTTCCAAGAAGGAAGAAGTTCCAAAAGAGGGTAAATCTCAGTCAGAGTTGGACGGCACATCCATTGACGACGAAGATAAAAAATTCACAGAGAAAATTATGGGCGGAATTAGTTACGCACTGAAAGTACACAGACGTATTAAACACATCATCGCGTTTAAAGTCCAGAAAGAGCTGGACAGACGCTGGGGAAGAGGGAAGTATGCAGACGACAAATCAGATTCCGATTCCAAATCGAATTCTTCGAAATCCAAATCGAAAAATAAAGAGACCAAAGATGCCTCGCCCGAAGTGATGAAAGAATCAAGAGACTGTAATGACGAAAATCTGGTAGAGAAAATGTGCGAACAATATTTGCCAGATTTGAAAACTGAGGCAGACGCAGTCAATGGTGACTCAGTAGAATTGAATGAGCAGACGGATTGTGAAGAGTTTGTGAGGAAGAAGTTAAACATCAGTATCAGTTTAGATGATAGTCGAATTGCTGTGGATGAACTTGGTTCTCCTCTCTCCGTGACAGGTATACTTACTTTTTCATGTTGGTCCCTCCTACCTGCATCAGGGTGAAACTGGGTTGAAAAATTTATCTTGACCTTTGCCAGATTGAAGCCTGGACCCTCAGCTTAGCGAGCAACTTACTTAGGTTATGGTCGTATATCAGGACAAAGGTTGGATGGAAAATTAATCATAAATGCGCTAACGCGCATTCATTCAATTTTCCATCCAACCTTTGTCCTGATATACGACCATAACCGCCATAGGGTGACCGTTTATTGCTTATATTTACGTTTTCAAAACCTGCCAATTATTTTTGTATGAGACTTTGAGTATTAGATTGGCTTTGGGTTAGGCTAATGGAAACTTTATTACATATTAGAATTCAACATTAAAATTGGAATTTAACGTTCAAGCGTGAAGATGATCGACGTTAATAACGCGACGGCCATGTTTATTTACATTGGTTACCGTGTATTACTACGCTCAATGTTTTGGTGATGAGGCAATGGCAGTTATTGTCTCATAAACGCCACACGTATTAACATTAGTCCAATGGAGAAAAACAATAGCTAATGTAAATATATATAAATATTGATAAATCAGAAATATCAAGAGCAGTATTTTAAGGCCATCACTTCAATTCCTAGTGTATTCAGCTGAATTATTTCACTCTTTTATTGTCTTTTACCTTCTTCAGTTCAAGATTATTGTGTACATTGTAAACACACTTTTTTTGGCCAACCCTTTTTTGTCCCGTTTCAGGTTTCCAGTATTATGGTGAAGTACCACTAGGACATCATTTCTATAGCAACCAATTTTCTCCCAGGGTTCAACGTTCTTTTATGGTTTCTGTTCAAAAGGAGGTTAGTAGGATGAACTACTATATAAACTAAAATAGATAGAAATATAATGAAAATTGGTGATATCAACAATTGAATATGTTAATATTGATAAATCCATACTTTTTGCTTGCGTTTATTAGCGCTTTTAGATAACCAAAAGTTTTTTGGACAGAGTATGGTTGAATCCAAGTTTTACCCTTTAAACACTGAGTGTAAATCAAAAACAACATCATATACACTGAACTATAACTAGTATAACTGATAGTGTATGACGCTAATATTATATGACGTCACTTCGTTAACAACCATTCTAGTACATATTGTGTAATTATATAGCCAGCAGTATGTTAGGGGTGAAAGGTGAAAGGTTAAAAGGCAGGGAATGTAAGTCAATGGATGCCTTCCAAAACCATCACTTCACTTCTCTGTAATTATTTGGCCAGAACAGCTGTTCGGGTTGAAAGGTGGCTACAGTCTATAAAATTTAAATTAAGATTTTAAGGAATATTTGAAGAATGATATTAACGGACTATTTGTTTCTGTTTATAGTTGAAGTTATTAGAATCTAGTCTACCACCAGGAATAATTGTCAAGGGTTTTGAAGACAGAATGGTAAGTTTAACAGTTTCTAATTTATTATAGACCTGAGACTGTTTATGTTATAGTGGTTTAGTGATTAATATAGGCCTACTAATTAAACCTAATGTACCTGGCATATTACAGAATATGATAATTTATGTTGACCTTAAACATACATGTGTACAGGTCATGAAAAAAAACCGGGAGATCTGCCTTGAAAAATTGGGAGATCTGCCTTGAAAAATCGGGAGATCCTTAAATTTAATCAGCAACAATAGCACTGCAATTCTGTTTAGAGCTATAGGTCTTATTTATGCCTCCTTCTGAAAGCAGATTAAAAACTCAAAAAAGCTGGCCACATCATGAATGAAATATGTTATAGACGTGAAGTTGGTAATTGTAGAGTAGTGACTTATTCTTATGCATGTTTGTTTGGGTTATGAGCCTCATTCTGGATTCAATATGGCCGGTTTATAGAACAGAATGACGAAAAACTTAATGTTTTATTTGTCTTAAAAGTGACTGAATATTTGGTCATGAAAATCTATTTTCATTTAGAAACAGAACATAAAACAATGTGAGCATTTTCTCTAGATCATTTCTCTTTTCTCTCTATCTCTGTAGGACCTGTTTTCAGCCATGTTTGTTGGTCCAACTAATACTCCTTATACAGTGGTCTTTATAATTACATTCATACTTACCAAGTTGTAATCCTTGAGTTAAGTCCAGTTTTCCACCTTCGATACATTACTTATCATCTGTACCGATTACTGTTTAAAAAAACATCTATATTTTACAAGGATAACAACTTAGGTTAAGGATCCTTTCTACCAGCTGGTCCTTGGCCAAACCTCTTGGCATTGATCTTTCCTGATTATACGTACTCATTTACAGCTGGGTGGACTGGAATTATTAGTGAAGATGACTTATTCAAGATAATTTTAACCCTGTACCCTGTTTCTAAAAAAATATGAGAAATGACCCTATTATGGAGAAACGAGGGTAGATAAATATTTTATCAAAACTTTTTTTTAGTGATTTTTACACTTTCTTAATGTGGCACCAAAATTGAAAAAAAAGCCCCATGCAAACCAAACATTTTTTATTATTATTATGATCAGTGAGATATATTCATCTGTTTGTTTATTTAAGGGTAATGAACTATGGTGCAGTAAATCCAACCTACTTCAAATATTTGTCTCTGTTCAGGGTAAGACATGTGCATCTTTATCAAATTTTCCTTCATTTCCAAATTCTAATTTCAATCTGGACATCTTGAATACCAACTCTATAAGATTTTCCAACTCTGTTTCTCTCTGTCATTAATACAGGTTGAGAGGAGCAGAAAAGCATCTAGTTATTCAGATAGGTTATCCTGAAGGTGGCTCTATAGCTGAAATTCAGGAGTAAGCTAATACAGTTGTTTTGGCAAAACTTCCTTCAATGCACACTGCATGGTATTCACAATCCCAATCGAATATATCAAACTTTATTCCATTTCATTCTAAAGATATTGGATTTGGATTCCATACACTTGGATTTAATCTATATTTTGCCCCGATATTTTAGGATTGATATTGGTTAAAGAGCCGTACTATAATGAGGCTGGTTACGAGAAACAGCGTGGATCTCAACAGGCGTATGAAAATAGTCGAATGTATAACGAAATGGCCATATTAAAACTAGTTCAGGCAATGAGTGCGATGGCTGAACGACCACCGAAAATATTCGAACAGGAAGTAAAAGATCATTTGTTGAATAATGGGCCAAGGTGAGTGGCTAGGGACATAGATTATTTCAATTGGCATCACCATGGTAATTAGGTGTTGAAGGTTCAAATGTTTTTTAAATAAAGTCAAGGCTAGGCCATGAAGGATGTGGTCTAAATTCACAGGTCAATAAAGGAATAGGCCTACTGCATCTTAGAATGAACATAGAATATAAAATTTAGAACTTGGCCAATCAGAGCTCTATTCATCAGTAGATATACCTGCTGCTATAAATAACATTATGAAATAAACAAACATCCAAAAAACTAAGAATTCATGTCTTATTTATATATTGAGAAAATCTTGAATGATTTTGTAAAAAATAAGAAAATAAAAAAACAACAATTCTGAGTTGTATAGAAGTTGAATTTATAATTTGAATGTAATCAGCCTTTTCTACTAGCTTTTAATAATCAATGAATTTAGATAATTTGTTTCTGTTTTACAGAATGATAAAACGATTAAGGAGGTGGATTGAGATATCTGGTTATTCTTTCTCAGTCCCAGCAACCAAATTCCCGGGAAGTTCTACTAGTGATAATAAAACTGAAAGTAAACCGAATATAGACAGTGTTACATCTTCTTCTGTTGATGCCAACTGTGATATAGACAATAAGGGAGATTACTCTGCTAGCCTAGTGAAACCAGAGGGCGCTTCCATGAACAATAACTCTTCTACTTCTCCAGACAGCATTAATAAGTCTTTCAACGAGGGCAGTCCATCTACCAAACCAGACTTTCCGTTGTTTCCCGTATCCAAGGGCTTCTGTTTGTCATTGAGAAGCAATTTGCAAAAGTTTGAAGATAATTTGAAAAAATTGCAACAGAAGGGAAAATAATATTATGCAAATTAATTTATTGAATTTTGTTGAAAATTGCTGAATTTTTGCCCATCGTAGCTTAGTTTTGATTACTTATGATAATCCATTAATTATGGACAGATATTTCTCTCACAAATATCTCTTCCGATAAATTACATGTGATATTTTTTGTGATTCATTTTTGCAAAGATTTTTCTGTATTTGCCTGCTTACTGTTATAATGTTATTAAGCTTAATATTTGAATTTTTATTGATGATAGTCATTTTAGAACTACAATCAATCATGACCGGCATATATGGCCAAATCAACAACCCTGTCAGATTCTGAAAGGGACTAACAGAGCCTATTTTGATTGGTCATTTTAGATGTACAATCAGTCATGACCGGCATATTTGGCCAATTCAACAACCCTGTCAGATTTTGAAAGGGACTAACGGAGCCTATTTTGATTAGTCATTTTAGATGTACAATCAGTCATGACTGGCATATATATAAATCCACAACTCTGGGATCCACCATGTTGATTTTCCCATCAGGACTTGTCAGGGTAGTGGCTGAACTCTGATAATCTGTTATTCTAACTATTCTATTTCTATTAACTTAAATCTTAATTTAGAAGCAACTATGTACATGTACTTCGTGAATTTATGCGCCTCAAAAAGGCTTCTGACTATTTACTCCAATCTCCAGAATTTTCATACCTTGTTTTCACATTTGTACACATGGATACCCGGACCGAAACGGGAACTTTACCTGGGCTAGTCTCATCTCTAAACGAAGCTAATGTTCCAATTCACATAGAAATAAAAGGAAGCATTCATTTTACTGACAGAAGTATGAATTAAATAAAATGAATGGAGTTTTACATCCTACTCTTCTGCACCCTATAGGCTAATGAAGACAGTAAAATGAATGGAGTTTTACATCCTACTCTTCAGCACCTTCTGGGCTAATGAAGACAGAACAGAAGTATAAGAACAGTTATTAAGTTTTTGGTTTAAACCAAGTTTGCATGTTTTTGTCAATATCCATGTATACATTCCTTGGTATTTTGATGAACTTTGAAAATATATAGATGGTGTTCTTGTAATCTTCAATGCTCAAATTTTAAATGTTCTTTTATAACATTATTTATCAAGAATATCTCAATATTTTTGTATTAGAAAACCTTTTTGAACATCTACAAGTTGAATTCTCAGATTGAACAGAATAATTTTGAAGAAATATAATGTTAATATAAATTATATCACAATTTCCCCAAAACGGGGAAAACAATTAAAAATATAAACTATTATCCTGTCGTATTAAATTATATCACAATTTCTATTGTTTTATAAAATTCTAAATGAATTTTCCATGATATATGATTGTTTAAATAATTCTATACAAAATTTTTGAAATGATATAAAAATAAAGTGACATCAATATTAAATGGTTTAGAATAATTGCTTAATTTCTCTTAGATTCTTTTAATAGGGTGGAGGGGTAGAAGACGACTGAGAAGTGGTGAAGGACAGAGGGAGGGGAAGATGACAGAGGGAGGGGTAGAGGACAGATGGGAGGGGTAGAAGACTGAGAGGTGGTGAAGGACAGAGGGAGGGGTAGAGGACAGAGGGAGGGATAGAAGACTGAAAGGTGGTGAAGGACAGAGGGAGGGGTAGAGGACAGAGGGAGGGGTAGAAGACTGAGAGGTGGTGAAGGACAGAGGGAGGGGTAGAAGACTGAGAGGTGGTGAAGGACAGAGGGAGGGGTAGAAGACTGAGAGGTGGTGAAGGACAGAGGGAGGGGAAGAAGACTGAGAGGTGCTAAAGGACAGAGGGAGGGGTAGAGGACTGAGAGGTGTTGAAGGACAGAGGGAGGGGAAGAAGACTGAGAGGTGGTAAAGGACAGAGGGAGGGGTAGAAGACTGAGAGGTGTTGAAGGACAGAGGGAGTGGTAGAGGACAGAGGGAGGGATAGAAGACTGAAAGGTGGTAAAGACAGGGAGGGGTAGAGACTGAGAGGTGTGAAGGACAGAGGGAGTGGTAGAGGACAGAAAGGTGTTGAAGGAACTTCTGTCTAGGATTATTAGAAATATTTCAGAAAGAAATCCAGGTTCTAGTTGATGTTCAAAATTATTTTAATCCAAAAAATATTTTAGAAAAATATTTAAAAAATAACTCTTTTCATTTGTCATTTTTACATTTTGCGCCATCCAAAAAAACAAAGTAAAAAAAGTGAAAAAGTGCTTAAGTGCTATTGAAGGCAGAGTGGAAAAGAAAAATGAATTTATTTGGCTTGGCTATGGCATAATATTTACATGTTTTCATTAAATAAATTGTTGAAATGTTATAGAGTTTTGTTTTCAAACACCCATGTTAAAATTTCTATTTGATTACAGTTCTCCCAGTCTGTTAGACCTTACATTCATATTGCAGCTATAGTTTTTATCTCACCTTCATGATTGTTTTTGTCTCATTTTTCAAAAGAAGTAGAACTTGAAAAAATCTGTTAAGGCAGGAGGAAGTGTCTGTCCCTGTTCCCTTAAAGTGACTGTCCCCTTAAGTTCACGTGAATCAGAACTCCACTGAATGAAAGAAAGAAAGTTCTGCAATAGACCTATAATTATTTGCATTGAAGTACTTTCGGTCATGGAATGAACGATTTTGTTGTAGTCTGAAGTTTTATTAAATTACCTCCCTTTGACGTCTTTAATGGTGGAAAGTCAAAAAGGTCTATCACCATTTTGGTAGAAAAATAAAAATCAACATGTGGAGTGAAGACGTTGGCTACGATCAAGATGTAAGACCATAAATATCTTTTATTTATTCACTGTTCAAAACTTTCTATA
This sequence comes from Nipponacmea schrenckii, assembly GCA_030562195.1. Taxonomy (NCBI): domain Eukaryota; kingdom Metazoa; phylum Mollusca; class Gastropoda; family Lottiidae; genus Nipponacmea; species Nipponacmea schrenckii. Next base: position 1,358,474 of record JAUJPP010000001.1, read on the forward strand.
AACCTCGTCTTTTCTAGCTCACAATAGTTAATGAAAACCAGTATTTTCAACCCCGAATGAGGCAATAAATGTACCGGTTTTGCCCCCCTCCCCATTCCTTTTGTCATATGTTTACATATTGAGCATTATTATTGCAGATGATGTAGTTTCTTCCTTTTGATTTTTCTTTTGATTCCAATTAACCATTTGAATGTTAAGGGAAGAATTCTGAAGGAAAAGTGTAGCCTGAACAATCCTGTGGACCTTATTGATTTATTTAAAAATGTAATTTTTCTTTTTTTCTTTCAGTATGAAGCACCATATGGGGCCCCTTATGATCATGAACTCCATTCAGGTAAAACTATAAACAATAAACATTCTCAAAATTATTCTGTTTGTGTAATATATGGGGTAGGCTTACTGTCTATAGATTTATCTCTGTGCCAAATCAACAATGATTTCTGTTGTAGAACTTGTCTAGAGAACTGATCTACAGGAGCTGAACAGAAAGCAAAACAGACTGATCTTGTTGATGTCTTGAATTAGATTTTGTTGTACACAATGTCTTTACTCAGTGAGTTAGTTGCTTGCTCGCCAACCTGAAGATCCAGGGTTCAATCCTGGCAAATGACGAAATAGACTTTCAGAATGTTCAGCCTGGTTTACCTAGTCAGTGATGCAGGGCTGGAGGGAATGACATGGATAAAGCATCTAGTCATTTGAATGTGACAATAAACCAAGGCCCTGTGTGCTACAGACTGTGCATGTTAAAGATCCCTCGACAGTTGGAAATCGCCAAAAGAGAAGATTCATGCAGCTGTCCTGGAAAAAATTTCCTCATCAGACACTGAATGGCATTGACGATCATCATTAGCCCATTAGTTGCGGAAGAGTAGGAAGTAAAACTCCATTTATTTTGATTCCTCTGTTATGAACAAACAGGCAAAGAATTAATGTTTCTATATTATTTGTTTTAGGAGATCCGAAACAAGATTTAGAATATGAGCGCCAATATCATTCTTCGTCATTTATCGTACCAGAGGTCATCAAAACCTTTCTTCTCAAATTTCAAGGTCATATTTTAGACCAGAATCTGTATGAAATACAGGATGCGTATGAAAATGGGTAAGAGTTATCTATTTGAATTTTGTATTTAAATGAAGAAAGAAAGTCAGCCTTACAGGTGGCCACACTGTGTTACTTGCAACTTTTCATCATATTAGGAAGTTTCACCAGATTAGACAAACTGTGCATTATGGTGATTGAGAAGATTGTAGTTCTATACAATATTTTACAAAAGCTGTCATCAATTATCTTTTTGCCTTTTTTTTTTCAAGTAATGATAGGCATAATTAACGACCAATTAATTGAAACAATTATTCAATGTGCACTGTGATTGTCCATCTTCCTTCATCAAAGTATCTTATTTTAATGATTTTTTTGTGATTATCATTGCTATTAGAGACAGTAAAATAAATAAATATAAGCAATATTTAAGTGGAAGAAATCACAAATAAGACAATTTTGCATTATAATGTGCTGTATTGTACACAACGTTTCAACAATTTACACCATCATCAAGTGAAATCCATAAGAAATGTTATATTTTCTTAACCACAAAAGAAGTGAAATTTTCTTATGGTGTTTTTGATTTTGACCAGGTTTACCCAGTTAACAGAAAGTTTTTTCAAGACTTCCCCCTGGCCTGAAGCTGAGAGTATTGCTCCTATTATTGGAAAAGAAGGTATATATTGATACTATTTTAAACTATCTGCCCTGTTAAGCAGTCTGGTTGACAAGTTAAAAGGGAGGTAGTTTTTACCAGGCAGTGTTTAATTAGTTAAGTGCTACCTTCTTGCCAACCCTGTAAAATATTTCTCATTCTGTCATATCCAACTTTTAAGTTAGACATTTCGATTATTTTATGTCATATTTCTACATTTGATGTCGATTCTGTAAAAAAAGAGAAAAGAAAAAAAGTGATATCAAATGAAATATCCTTATTATATAAGGAACTGAATTTGCGTTTGTTCACGTCTTATAAAACAATTTTCTATTTCAGATCCAATTTTTATGATTTTATATCGAGAGCTGCATTATCGTCATATTTACGCTCGAGTTCCGGTAAGTTTTTAATATTAATATATTACTGTGACTGTGAAGACTTTGATGGCTTTATCTTGATTAAAAAAATACATATCGTTGTAGAGTTATTGGGGCTGTAAATATCATATTGTGATATATTGTGAAATGAGATTGATAATTCACCTTTTATTCAATTTGGTTTACAGACAGCCCATTTGCCCTATCTAACCTGTTGGAAAAAAGGAAGTTTCGAAATTTTTCATTTCAATGTGTTGTACCCTCAAGTCTATAGCATGTATATTTTATTTTGTTTTAGAGTGGACCGAGTATAGATCAGAGATTCGAATCCTATTATAATTACTGCAATCTCTTTAATTATATACTAAGTAAGTGGAAGTATATTTAATTTCTGACCGTTGTTACTCATCTTGACTGACTGATAAATAAATTCTTGTCATTGATATTTACTGATGAGCATGAGAGGATAACCATTGATAATACCCAAGTGGTTGTTATGTCTATTTGAATGGCTGAAAGCATTCCGATAAGTTCAGTAATGATTGTAGCAGAAGACCTGCGTGTTACCTTCTTATTGGACACATTGGAATACTTGAGAACCATTAACCTACTTAAATATTCATTTCTTTTTTTTGTAGGTTCTGAAGGTCCTGTACCACTAGAACTTCCCAACCAATGGTTGTGGGATATTATAGATGAGTTTATTTATCAGGTAAGGGTTGATAGGGTGGACTATTTACCTGTCACCCCTGTATTCATTATTGACCTCTTCTAAACATGCATTCTTTCTCTCAATAAGGAACTGTGTTTTATTCATTCATAATGTTCAAACTCTAACTAGCTTTGCCTCTACACCATTGGAAAATTAATGGTTTGTTTGATTATATGTACAAAATAATGGTTGTAGATTCCAATCTCGATCAGCGTGTGAAAGTCCGATGTATTTGAATAAGTCATCTTTACTCATAATTCCAGTCGACCCAAGGGGTAAATTTGGGAAAAAATCAATGCCAAGAGGTTTTACAAAAGACCAGGTGTTAGTGTAAGCTGTTTCCAAACTTCTGATTGTATTTATTGTAAAAGTTTCTCACATTATAATTTTATTGTATAATTTATAGTTCCAGTCGTTTAGTATCTACCGATGTAAAGTGGGGAAGAAAAGTGACAGTGAACTGGATATATTGAGAGCCAATCCTAAGGTATAACTTTCAACTTCATCTTAAGAACACTTCTTCAAAAACTTAACATAAGATGATGTTTGTGTTCTAGAAGGATTTAAAAATCAAATTTATTATCAAAACTAATTGTATGTATTTATTAACTGTTATGTTAAGTTTTCTAGAGATTAGGATGATAGAGTTTTGTAGAATAAGGCCCCAGTAGGTGTTTTTTAAATCAATATTTATTTTACATGAATAATAATCAAAGGTTACAAAACATAATAAGGGATTCATAAACAATTTTAATCTATATCCTTGAACTTAAATGTATTAATACCAAAACAATGTCAATAATTTCATTTATCAAGTTTTAAAGTCTAAAATAATGCTAATAAAATCAATAGAATTAGTTATTTTGGGGTATTTCTGTGTCCTAGAAAGTAAATCTTGGTTGTGGTCTGTATATCTGTATATTTGTACATGTATATATAATTATAGATCTGGAATGTTCACAGTGTTTTAAATGTTCTCCATTCTCTGGTCGAGAAATCGAACATCAATCGACAGCTTGAAGTTTATACCAGTGGAGGTAAGGATTCATTCATCTTCATTAGCCTATACAGGTGTCAAAAGGTAGGATGGAAATTTTCAATTTTTTGTAAACTGACCTGAAGGTCTAGGGGTTAGACTCTAGATCAAGGTGGATATGATAATAATACCTTGGGGATACTTCAACAATGTGTCCTCTTGTTAGTGATGCAGGGCAGAGAGACTGACATAGAAAGAGCTTCAAGTCGTTCAGATGGGATGATAAACTGAGGCCACATGATTTGCATACATAAAAGATAAAGGCTTATTTTGCTGTCCTTGCAAAATTTCCCTCATTGCACCCTGTCTTGCTTGTTTGCATTATCCATTAAGACATAGAAAGGAAAGATGTAATACTCCATTTCATTTCATTATGCAACATATAGCATTGATTGATTTATTCTAGGTGACCCTGATAGTGTAGCTGGTGAATTTGGACAACATTCTCTGTATAAAATGTTGGGATATTTTAGTTTGATTGGTTTGTTACGTCTGCATTCTCTACTAGGAGATTATTACCAGGGACTGAAAGTTCTCGAGAATATTGACTTTAATAAACAGGTAACTTCTATATTGATTTTAATAAACAGGTAACTTCTATATTGATTTTAATAAACAGGTAACTTCTATATTGATTTTAATAAACAGGTAACTTCTATATTGATTTTAATAAACAGGTAACTTCTATATTGATTTTAATAAACAGGTAACTTCTATTTTGATTTTAATAAACAGGTAACTTCTATATTGTTTTTTAATAAACAGGTAACTTCTATATTGATTTTAATAAACAGGTAACTTCTATATTGATTTTAATAAACAGGTAACTTCTATATTGATTTTAATAAACAGGTATTTCAAAGAAGAAAAATGGTCTGTTACTTGAAAAAGCTGTTTGAACATTTAGAGCAGTTTTGAAAAAATCTTGTAAAAATTTTAGGGGCAATTTTGAAGACATTTTGGGGGCAAATTTGAAATTTTTTTAGGGCAATTTTGAAAAAATTTAAGGGCAGTTTTAAAATTTTTTAAGGTGAAATTTTGAAAAAAAAAGATTTAAGAGCAGTCAGACTCCCTTCCCTAAAAGTATTGGCTCTAAATCGTAATGAATTTTCCCTGCACTCATCTCCTTTGTTCCGCTGTATAAATATTTAAAGAGAGGCTCCATAACTTGAAACTAAAACAATAGTTTAATCAACAACTAATTTATATCTGTATAATTGTAGAGTTTATATTCCCGAGTACCAGCCTGTCAGATAACTACGTTTTACTACGTGGGGTTCGCCTATATGATGATGAGACGTTACCAAGACGCCATTCGAACCTTCTCTAATATCTTACTCTATATACAGAGAACTAAAAACATGTTTTTATCAAATAAACCTCAAATATATGACCAGGTACGTACTTACTACTAGATATTATTATTGTTGATATTAGTTGATATTGTAGTCTTAAAGTGGCATAATGTGAAACTCTAAATAAAATAACAACATGATTTAGATTCTCTAATACTCAAATTTATAAATGGTACAAGTTAAAGTATATTAGTTGTCTGTAGATAGCATAGCGTGAAACTCTGAATAACGTTGTTTCTATTTTTAATGTTTCTATTAGAGTCTAAAGCCTAAGCACTGCTTCAATCCCAGCATAGGTCATGATAATACCTTGTTACTAATGCAGGACGGAAGGGCTCACACTAAAAGACCTGGTTTGATTCGATAATCAACTGAGGCCCAGTGTGCTCATATGTAAAATTATGATTATTATTACTACAAATTCATGGCTGAAATATAGTTTAAAGTTGAATAGTAGTGCAGCATTATCTTGTCATTACAAACCATTATTTAATAAATGTCCAAATAAGGAAAAAAAATAACAACAGTAAGTCCTAAGTTTCCCTCATTAAACACTGTATGCCGTTATTGTGCTCATTAGCCTTAAAATATTGAGAAAGATAGTTCAATGTAAAAGTGTATTTTATTTGTAATATTTCAGATATCTAAAACTAACGATAAGATGTACACCCTCCTGTCGATCTGTCTGACTCTACATCCAATGAGAATTGATGAAAGTGTACATTCACAACTCCGAGAAAAATGTGCTGACAAGATGTTACGAATGCAGAAAGGGTTGGTACACTGTGATAATTTAAAATTTATTAACAAAGAAGTGGCTTAATTTTTTTTATGGGCGATATAAATAATACGTCCCAAAGTCAGACCATTAATTTACAAAAAAATCCTAAGAAGCTTACCTTAACTTTCCATGTGAAAATGAATTTGTAACTTTTGAATATTGTTATGTAGGGGTTCAATAACTTTGTATTGCACTGAATTGACAACTAACTATTTAAGTCTGACCATGCTTCAGCAAGCCCCAACACTAAACTGACCTGGTCTTTTATTAACATCTGCTTCACTCATTTACATACAGGCAAGGCCAAGCAAGGGCAATACACTCTGAGTACCTAACAGCTTGAGACAGGCCATAATGAATGGGAGATAACTCTTTTAGGACTAGTATTAGATGACAACTATATGACTATATGACAATATGATTACTTGAAAAATTTTATGAAATTAAGGCTGCAATAAAATAAAAAAAGAAGATATTTTCTGGTCAAATCATTAGAACCAATACCAAAACCTTCCATTGTAAGATAATAGAAAGTCAAATGACTCATAAGATTTGTTTGTATAGATTTGATTAACTTGAAAACTTGAAGAAAATTGGGCTGCTTTAGTCTTGAGTTTTGAGTTTTTTTGTTTTATTTTATTTCAGAGATGTGAATGAATTTGAACAGAGTTTTGCGTTCGCTTGTCCTAAATTCTTGTCACCTGTACCCCCAAATTACGAGTCTCTCGGTGCCAATTTTCATAAGGTAAATATTTTTTTTTTTTATTAATTTTTTTGCCTGACCTTATTCTTGCTAATTTTAGATCTGTACAGTATCTGTCGACTTCAAAATTAATCAATTTTCTATCAGACTTTTACATATACCCAATACTAATTCCAGATGAATTGAGTCGTTTTAACTACAAATGAGTGATTTTTTTTAATTTAACAGATACCTATAACGCTTCAGCACCCATGGTCAAAAAGATTCTGGGCCTTAACTTCTTAAATTTAGTCAGAAAATGATGCCATTAATATATTTATTTTCAGGAACCATTTGGTCTGCAACTAAGAGTATTTTTAGACGAGGTAGCTCAACAGATTCTGGTACCAACTATTAGAAGTTATCTTAAACTATATACAACTTTACCCATCTATAAATTAGCTGGCTTTATGGATGTTGTAAGTGGACTGTTTTATTTTCGGTGTTTATTTTTCGATAAACCGTACTTAGTCAAGTGATCTATTGTGTCTATACTAAAACCTAGGGAGCTGCGGTGGCATCACTGATGCATGTCTGAGAAACAGGGTTTGTCCACATTGCAATTTGTGAAAGCACTATTCATTGCAGCAAGCAGATAACGATCGCACTCTCTACCTACTGGACTATTCCATTGTCACATTTTTTTCCATGAGTTTTTTTCCTGTATTTTTAGGATGAGGATACGTTAAAAACTCAACTGATGTGTTTTAAGGTAAAGAAATAATTTGTTTTTTCTTTTTTTTTCATTTGAAGATATATATCTAATATAAATCTTGTAAATTTGATTTTATTTAAGAACAAAGGAAGATGGCCTATAACAGCAAGTTGGCTTTAGAAAATTCGTCAACTTAACCTGGTGTTGCAAACATAAGTTGTATTCTTAGAAGCATTATACACTTTTGTCGAGGACAAAAAGTGGCAGGGCTAGAAAGGGCCAAAATTTGATTAGTTACAACAGGTTTGGTCAAAAGGTTAAGTTGGAAACAGTCAGGAGCCCCATTGGTAGTCACTAATTGAAGTGGCTAAAGACAACCTGTTTACAATTTAATCATGGCAGCCATATTTTCAGGAAAGGTATAAAACAAACTAGGGGACCACAACTTGTGTTCTTGGGTCTTTGATTCATTTTTGAACAAGAAGAAATGGCTTCAGGTTCATTGTTTTTAAGACACACATATTTAAAATGAACATATTAATTTCAGCATAAAATGAAAAACGTAGTATGGACTAAAGGAACCAGTGGTTTGGACGGAGAATTTCAGTCGGCTTCGGAAGTTGATTTCTATATTGATAGAGTAAGTCATCCTTTAGTTTTTTAAGTCAACTCAAGATTTTGTCAGCTGTGTTTCATTTGAAATTACAGATGGTTGAGGTTAAAGTTTTACTGTAAAACAGAAGGTAGTTCACAATAATTTTGAAAGTACTTTAAAAAGGCTTAAATATTTAAGCTTTTCCTAAGTTCGACTTGCTAAGTGGAGGTAGTGATTCAAAATTGCTGTGAACTTTGTTACTGTGTGTTATTTCAATGTAAGAACCATGCATAGTGTTAATGACATTTATGTGTGATAAACAAAAATGATGAATAAAACTGCTTGCATGGATTCCAAATAGTTAGATGTAAAACTCCATTTTAAATTGAAATCTTGCAGGACATGATCCATGTAGCTGATACAAAGGTTGCTAGGCGATACGGAGATTTCTTTATTAGACAGATCCATAAATTTGACGAGGTAACAATAATTTTATCGTGTTGAAGGGGAAATGTTTGATTGGTGACTGTATTGGGCACGTTGAGAAAATTTTCAAGATGGAAGGAGTTAATCTCAAACAGATCAGACTTGCTTTCAAATTGTTTGTTGCCTCGCAGAAAGTGGGGAGGGAGAAAGAAAACCTTGCAGAAAGAGGGGAGGGGGAGAGAAAAGAAAGCTCGGAGAAGGGATGGGGGTTGTGTTTAAAGGAGGAAAGACAGGAGCGGTAGAAAGGTAGAAAAATGCCAGAGTAGACTGGGTTATAGTTAGTAGATTTAACAGACAATGTAACTTTGTTTATTTCAGATCACCAGAACCCTAAAAATGCAGTAAATATTTCAGTTCTGATAAATTATAAAGAAGCATGTTAAATCTGAAATCATGTCAATCTCTAAAGAAAATAAAATGTAAAAATAAAGAATCAAACTTCACACACTTTAAAAATGTCATGTGTTTTTCTTTAAAGAATTCTGCGTCTTAGAATGAACATAAAATTTAAAATTTTTAATCTTGGTCAATAAGAGTATATATTTATCAGTAGATATCAAATAAAAATTTGTAATTATCCATAAAAATGCAATTAATTATTGAAAATGCTTAATAAATTTCAAACCAGATAAATATACACTCATATTGACCATTCTTGAGAACTAAAATTTTATGTCCATTCTAAGACGCAGCATTACTTAAAATTTGTGTCCAGTTGCAACTTCTTTTAAAGAAAAGGGCTGGACAAAGTGTCAGTTTTCTATGAACTTAGTTTCTCAAATTAAACTAAATGAAGTTCTGTGTTCTGCTTTTATGCACAAAACCAAGGACAGACAACCCAAGCAGTGTGCAATGAGGGAAGATTTTTCCAGATTATTAAAATTAACCTGCTCTTTATCCATTGCCTTTTGTCGAAGGGATATAATTTTTTTTACACAGTTTAATACAGTAAAATTGTAAGTAGCAAGGGGTCAAGGGTCAGGAGGCCTTAAAACAGGTTGCTTATTGAAGGGAGGTGTTTATCAAAGGTTTTCATTTATTACTCTTTAAAAAAAGTTGTGTGAATAGATGACAGTGATAGATTCATGTTCTGAACCGATTATTTGCGACAATCGACGAATCACAAATAAGAAATCATAATTTTATGCTCTTGAATGTGGGCCCAGTGGGACAGACATTGTTGGATCTCAACCGATAACATTTCCTTTCGGCCATAATAACACTATATAACAAAATTGTTTCTTTATTTCTATCTAGTTTACACACACTTAGAAACTTTCTTCAACAAAGACTCGCGATAAAACTCAAACACTTTTTTGGAAGCTTCCCGACAGGTTTTCAAAATGGTTTGAAATTGTTCGGTTGATAAAGCACCGTAGGTAGATATAGTTATAACTTCTAGTTCTTTACTATCAAATACAAACATTGCACCAGCTACACTCTCTTTCTCTTCTCGTAATGTAGGATCTAGAGTAATGTCCCCTTGATCTGTTACACAACACGTGACGGCAGCCATTAAATATTTTAAAGGGATACTGGCATCGAGTAAAGCGAGACAAGCTGAATTTATACAACAAGCCAGGAATGATCCACTATTCTGCATTTCTTGAAGAACGATCTCGATACAGGTTCTGGGATGAAGTCCCGCTAGAATTATCGTTTCACAAGAATTACGAATTATCCTCTCTTTGATTTTGTCCTCACATTTTGGCAGACCAGTTTTTGGTTTGTAAACAACCTCAACAGTAGCTTTGTCTATGATTTCTTTTGATATTCGAACATCACCAGGTCCATAAACAGCTGAGATTACTGTCGTATCTCCTTGAGTTAACGTGGCTGACCCGTCTGACCTTGATAGATGACCTAGGTCACAGGATATTGGACGCAATTCTAGGTTTGGACTGTCAACTTCCATTTTCACCTGAAAAAAAAAGTGAAATTGAAATGAAATAGAGTTTTACGCCCTACTATTCTGTACCTAATGGGCTAATGAAAACAGACAACGCCACGCAATGTGCAATAGAAATAAAATTTGCCAGGACAGAGGAATTAGCTAACTCTTTTTGTGATTTCCAACTGTCAAGGGATGCACAGCCTGTAGCACAGCGCATTGGTTTATTGTTCCATCTGTACTACTTGACACTCTTTCCATGTCAGCCCTTCAGACCTGCATCACTGACTAAGGGAAACTGGGCTGAACTATCTGATGGTTTATCTTGACCTTCGCAAAAATTGAGTCAATGAGTGCCCTTGAATAAAATCTTGGGACCATATTACAGAAAGCTGAATTCTGTTTGATCTATTTAATTAATCTAAAACTGCAGACTAAAAGTTAGTTTAAGGACAGAAGAAAGGAGGAAGGGAGGTGTGGGGCTATGCTGCATCAAGTAACTGGTGCATTGTGAGGACAGTTAGGTTGCAGTTTCCTGTAATTTTGCCACATTTGGTCTTTATTATTTGTATTTTCACTGGAGTCCTCCAGGAGGCCTATATGGCTGTCGTATTTTATTCAATGCACAAAGAGTGGTATTGTTAAAAATAGCAGAAAGGGAACAGTTAGTGAGACTGCTGGAATGGGATGAAGTTTTAATAGTGATTAAATGCAGGTACTGTACTGTACATTTTTTCAATTATACAATTTATTGCTGGAAAACACTATAGAAGAGGAACACTGGGTCACGGGGTCAAATTGACTGGACCATGAGTTCAATGCCCCCACTCCCAGTCTGTGACGTCATTATCTAAATATACCAGTCACGTGTTTATGTCTATGAAGAAAAGTAGATCGGCAACTCAGGAAATTTTATACATTATTTCAGTTTGAAAGGTTTGCTAAAAAATACATTTAATCTAAATAAAAACATACTAATTCCTTCTACTCTTTAATTGTATTTGTGAAATCTGTTAATCCCCCTTCTTTTCAACTCGAACCTGTTTTATAACAAAAATAAATCCGCTATCACGCCGTCAACATGTGCTCGATATCGTACAAATTATAACCAGATTTTATTTTAATAAACGAAAGAATTGTTTACATGAAGACTACAAGTGGAGGGGAGGGGGGTGTTTTGGGGTATGGAGGGGACGGAAGACGGTACCAGTATTAAAGACACTCTTCGGTCGATGATTATGTTTTATTAATTTAAGAATAAGAATACTTGCTATTTTTACCTATTATATACTCTGGTTAAAATTGTAAATAAATGGAGTTTTACGTCATATTCTTCTGCACGTAATGAAGACATTAAAAGGGCGGTTTTATGATTTTTGTATTTGTAGGCCTTAGTTATTGGGAAAATTATAACATTAATTTACTCCATTCCAATTCTCTATCAGACGCCTGTTCTTATTCCAATGGGATTAGTGACGTCATCAAACACTTTATTAAATCTCTTTAAAATCTGTAAATTCCGCTAATGAAATTTATCACCTGCAGACGCCATTGTGAGCTGTTTTACAACTGTATTTTAAGATATTTATATGCGCAGTTTGTAGATTATATCCTGCCTCGTGCCGGTTTCCCGTCATTACAATTAAAATATACTAATAGATTTTAACCCTGACAGGCGAATTTTTCACAGTTTTCAATCTTCAGAGTTCTAAGAGTTGGTTAAAAGATGCACTGAAAGCTTTTTTTTACGTAAACAAAGAAATTGGCTACCATCGAGATAAAATAATTAACACCTTGATGAGAATTCGATCACTGATTAGATAAAACATCTGGGTCGGGGATTAAAATTTTAAAAACGATCTGAGTGAACTTAATGAAAGACTTAACGCTTCTGTCACCGTTCACTAATCCAAAGAAGACTAATCAGTGTCAATATCCTTTGCAAGTATTTTTAACTTCAGACTAAAGGAATTAATGCGAGATATTGGGGGGGGGGGACTTATTATTATTCCTGCCATTCCAAGAGAGTCTCTTTTAATACAATTTTAACAGTGTGTTTTGTGAGGATTCACGTGAAAAATAGATAGTTTAAGAATTTTCTAGCTTCGCCTTCCAAAATATTACCTTAGTTAAAAACACTATTTATAAATCATTAAATTAATATCAGAGATGCGCACGACAGCCATAGATCTAATATTTTGCCAGTATTAATGATATTTACTTATAATTTGGTCCTTTTTATAAATAAGGGCAGTTCTTTTTGTTTTGAATAAATAATTATTTGCTTTACAAATTTTATTTTATTTCGTTTTTCTTCAGATAATTCTAGAATTTTGATACAAATGACCTTGTCACTCCGTCCTTAAACCACGTGCTTTACCTCCGCGACGACAAATTGTGCATTTATTCGTCTGACATTATTTCTTTAGAAACAGAGTTGGAGATGATTTGATTTGATTGATTTTGTAAAGAACATTGTTTATTTATATTCAAGAAGTCAGCGGAAAGGCAGACGAGAGGTGATTAGGTGTTAATTTGTCAGTTATGAGCGCACGAATTTTTATGACGTCAACTCTCCTGAAGCAAGCCTTCCGCCATTGTAATAAAACAGTGCAAGTAGCCGGTGGTAGTCGAAAACTTTTCAGTTCTTATTACGACGACGACGACGAAGACCGCGACTTTAAAATGTCTTTCAGAGATAGAATGTTCGACCCTTCAGGCAGATCTGACAGAAAATCGTAAGTTTTATTCAATGTATTTGAATCGTAGTTTAAAATATTTATTTTGTCTTCTGACTGAAATTTCGCTGATCAATGCATCCGCCATTTTCAATTTTCCTTGGCGTGAATGAAGCTATTTATGGATTAAAATTATAATTCTATTTCATAGACTTCTGTTGTATCACGTTTCTTTTTGTTGATGATTATCAATATCGTACTCATTTCGAAAATGAATAGTTTTGTAAATGTGCCCCTTGTTCCTAGAATTTGAATAGAGACTGCGTGGGTGGGGGGGCACTTAGTACATTACAGACAAAGGAAATAGAATTTAAATCCGAGATAGTCCTAGCAATGTCTTTACAGTTGCAACGATATTTCAATTCAAAATCATCAGAAACATTTGTCCTATTATAGACCTTGAGAATTTTGAACATTTCTTTTCAGATTTGGAGGTAGAGACCGCATGGGAAATGGTCTCCCCTCAGCATTTGGTCGACCAGATAGAGGTGGAGATAGATATGGGGGTGGGGGATTTGATAGACGAGGTGGACGTGGGGGTGGTATGGGTGGACGATCTGGACAACCTGGTGAATCTCTCCGTAAACCTAAATGGGATTTAAGTCGTCTACCCAAATTTGAGAAGAATTTTTATAAAGAATGCCCGTCAGTCACCAACAGATCTCCAGTAAGTTTTTAATTATGAATCAATAATAATAATATATTTATTTCAGTACTTGGATCATAGACTCTTAGGTACCTAAATATTATTACAATTAAGAACAACAGGAAAGCAGCAATAAGCTTTGAGTTACATCTTATGTCTGTGTTTCGTTTGTATGAATAATATTTCTGTACTCTAGATTAGGGAAGAGGCTTTTGTATAGTTCCTCCCCTTGTCTTTTTTTTTATTAAAAGATCACAAAGTGAAAATCTAGAACAAAATGTAGGTGCTTGACTTCCACTAACAAGCTAGGCCTATAAACATTAACAAGGTTTATAGAATACAAAATATTCAAAATACTTCATATTTTATTCTGTATTCTAGGCAGAAATCCAGAAATTTTTAGATGATAATCAAATTACTGTCTCTGATGGCCATACGGCTCCTAAACCATGCCTACGATTTGATGAATGTGGCTTCCCAGAGTATGTCTTACGTCAAATTAAACACAATCAGTGGGAAAAACCCACTATCATCCAGTCTCAAGGTTGGCCTATAGCTTTATCAGGCTCAGATTTTGTTGGAATAGCCCAGACTGGATCTGGTAAAACATTGGGGGTAAGTTTCAACTTTTTTTTCAATTTTCAATTTTATGAAGTGACAGATCTTACACAAGCCTTTAAGTAGATATTCAACAATGTTTGTTTGATAGATGACTGCCAAGGTGATTATTATTTTGGCAATGTATTTTTGTCAAAGGTTAAAAGTTCAAACCTATAATCAGATTAACTTAATAGTTTGCTTCAATACCCCTTGATCAGCCAAGCATTGAACTTACACAAAAATCTGTTCAGTCTTCAATAAATTGTCAATTGATATTAAATCATACTTTATTATTTCCCTGTCAGTAGTGTATGATCACATATTTTACTTGATTCAAGTTAAGATATTTAAAGATATATACTGTTGCCTTGTCCTCTAATGTTATTGCAAAATGTCTCCACTGGGAAACACTTCATAAGTTTATGATCATTTTATTTTAATTCCTTCTATTATCCAAAGTTAAATATAATGAGGCTGTTTATATGTTGTCACCACTTCAAATGGACCATTACAACATTATGCCATTGTGGTTGTTCTCTTAACATACTGTTAATATTCCCTCCATAAAATAACCAACATTAATTCATGTTTTTATATTTTATTTTAGTTCATCCTTCCTGCATTAACTCATATCAGTGCCCAACCCTATCTTAACCCAGGAGATGGACCTATTGTAAGTATCTTATTTCATTAAATCTATAGCATTTAAGTTAACATTTGCCTGTTTTCACTAGGGAAGTGGTAGAAGTCTACTACAGCAAGGTACATGCACAGCCTTGGTGCACAGCCTTGGTTTATTGTCCTATAGAAATGACTAGAAAATTTTTTTTGCTGAAAGATTATCTCAACCTTTGTCTGGATAGAATCCTGGACCCTCAGATTAGCGTGCAAGTCACTAAATAAC
This sequence comes from Nipponacmea schrenckii, assembly GCA_030562195.1. Classification (NCBI taxonomy): domain Eukaryota; kingdom Metazoa; phylum Mollusca; class Gastropoda; family Lottiidae; genus Nipponacmea; species Nipponacmea schrenckii. The sequence goes on from JAUJPP010000001.1 coordinate 1,373,697, forward strand.
ATGTTTAATAATTACAGTGTTTAGTGCTGGTACCTACAAGAGAGTTAGCCCAGCAAGTACAAGCTGTAGCCCAGGAGTTTGGTCAGCTATCTAAGATTAGAAACTGCTGTGTATATGGAGGAGCTCCTAAAGGTCCTCAGATCAGACAGTTAGAACGAGGTAGGCTTATTTTATATTTATTTTACTGTTTGTATCAGACAGTTAGAACGAGGTAGGCTTATTTTATATTTATTTTACTGTTTGTATCAGACAGTTAGAACGAGGTAGGCTTATTTTATATTTATTTTACTGTTTGTATCAGACAGTTAGAACGAGGTAGGCTTATTTTATATTTATTTTACTGTTTGTATCAGACAGTTAGAACGAGGTAGGCTTATTTTATATTTATTTTACTGTTTGTATCAGACAGTTAGAACGAGGTAGGCTTATTTTATATTTATTTTACTGTTTGTATCAGACAGTTAGAACGAGGTAGGCTTATTTTATATTTATTTTACTGTTTGTATCAGACAGTTAGAACGAGGTAGGCTTATTTTATATTTATTTTACTGTTTGTATCAGACAGAACGAGGTAGGCTTATTTTATATTTATTTTACTGTTTGTATCAGACAGTTAGAACGAGGTAGGCTTATTTTATATTTATTTTACTGTTTGTATCAGACAGTTAGAACGAGGTAGGCTTATTTTATATTTATTTTACTGTTTGTATCAGACAGTTAGAACGAGGTAGGCTTATTTTATATTTATTTTACTGTTTGTATCAGACAGTTAGAACGAGGTAGGCTTATTTTATATTTATTTTACTGTTTGTATCAGACAGTTAGAACGAGGTAGGCTTATTTTATATTTATTTTACTGTTTGTATCAGACAGTTAGAACGAGGTAGGCTTATTTTATATTTATTTTACTGTTTGTATCAGACAGTTAGAACGAGGTAGGCTTATTTTATATTTATTTTACTGTTTGTATCAGACAGTTAGAACGAGGTAGGCTTATTTTATATTTATTTTACTGTTTGTATCAGACAGTTAGAACGAGGTAGGCTTATTTTATATTTATTTTACTGTTTGTATCAGACAGTTAGAACGAGGTAGGCTTATTTTATATTTATTTTACTGTTTGTATCAGACAGTTAGAACGAGGTAGGCTTATTTTATATTTATTTTACTGTTTGTATCAGACAGTTAGAACGAGGTAGGCTTATTTTATATTTATTTTACTGTTTGTATCAGACAGTTAGAACGAGGTAGGCTTATTTTATATTTATTTTACTGTTTGTATCAGACAGTTAGAACGAGGTAGGCTTATTTTATATTTATTTTACTGTTTGTATCAGACAGTTAGAACGAGGTAGGCTTATTTTATATTTATTTTACTGTTTGTATCAGACAGAACGAGGTAGGCTTATTTTATATTTATTTTACTGTTTGATCAGACAGTTAGAACGAGGTAGGCTTATTTTATATTTATTTTACTGTTTGTATCAGACAGTTAGAACGAGGTAGGCTTATTTTATATTTATTTTACTGTTTGTATCAGACAGTTAGAACGAGGTAGGCTTATTTTATATTTATTTTACTGTTTGTATCAGACAGTTAGAACGAGGTAGGCTTATTTTATATTTATTTTACTGTTTGTATCAGACAGTTAGAACGAGGTAGGCTTATTTTATATTTATTTTACTGTTTGTATCAGACAGTTAGAACGAGGTGGGCTTATTTTATATTTATTTTACTGTTTGTATCAGACAGTTAGAACGAGGTAGGCTTATTTTATATTTATTTTACTGTTTGTCAGGGTTTGAAACTACTGGTAACAAATTTTTACTCAAGTTTTCATTTAGAGATCATGATTATGTTATTGTCTGCTATTTCTGAATGTTATCAACTAATCTAAACAGATTAGATGAATTAGATTCACACATTTGACACTAAAGCAACTTGCAAGGGTTGAGATCTTTACCTCCAAGAAATTCTGTCAAGTTATGTTTGATTCACTTGTTGCATCTGAATTAATTCCAAACAACACTCCTGTTGACGATTGCCCCTAAAAAAGGAAATATAGCCTTTGAATTTTGAGTCCATTTAAGTAAACTGGTGAAATCAAATTTATCAAGTTTGTTAAAAATGTCATATTCCACTCTTGGAAGAAGTTAAAAAGTTGTTAACTTATCAATTAAATAATTTATCTTCAGGTGCTGAAATTTGTATAGCCACACCAGGTAGATTGATAGATCTTCTCGAGTCTGGTAAAACAAATCTACAGAGAACCACGTACTTGGTACTGGATGAAGCTGACAGAATGTTAGACATGGGTTTCGAACCTCAAATTAGAAAAATTTTAGAACAAGTTAGGGTAAGTGAGAAAATTTTTTGAAATAACCTTTTGATACATGTATGGTATCTGATCTGGTGCCAGATTATCAATTCTGGAGATAATAAGATTGAGTTTGGGAGTTAAGGGTCAGGAACTCTAGTCTGTGGTGTACTGAATTTATAATCCCTCTCCATAAACCATATCTTGTATATTCACACTGGTACTTAGACTGATTGTTTCTCTTAAAAAAATTTTTTCTACTCGCATATTTTTTATGTCAAGCTCTATTAAGTTATTTTGACAGTTGGAAATTGCAAAAGGGCTAGGCTTATGTTGCAGTCCTGGCAAAGTTTCCCTCATTGCACACTGCATTATGAACATAAGGTTTAGAGGAGTAAGACATAAAACTTCTCTTATTTCTTTTCTAATTTAGTTTTTCTCCATAATAAAAGAACAAATTGTTGTGACTTATAGGCCCAAATTTAATACCAAATTTTTTTCCTCTCAGCCTGATCGTCAAACTCTGATGTGGAGTGCCACCTGGCCAAATGAAGTTCGTAAATTAGCAGAAGATTTCTTAAAAGATTATATCCAGATTAATATTGGAGCCCTGACTCTGGCTGCCAATCACAATATTCTACAGATTATTGATGTTTGTCAGGAATACGAGAAGGAACAAAAGTAAGTTTTAAATAACAGATTGATTGATCAATATTACCGTAACCACACTGAGACAATATCATAGTATAACTCACTTCTTTAGTAACAAAGTACCCCATGTTTCAACGATGAAGCTAATTGTCGAGTCAACTAGTCTATGAATGTTGCTGTGATAAATCAGTGAATTGATACACCATGTTACTTGTGGTCATTTAACAATACTTACCTGTTGTTACAAAACTTAACTGAGTATGATTTTACTGTTCCAATGGTCAATCACTAAAATTGAGTTTTGATTAACCAACCAGGTTTCTGTATTTCTTAAAATCTTGATTGTATCTTTGTTAAAACTTTGTGAAACAGGTCCCAGGTACTTGCCTCCAGTGGAATCGCATTAATAAAAAGAATCAAATCAAAAAAAAATAGTATTAATTATAAAATGTCTATTTCAGATTAATGAAGTTACTGGATGAAATCATGCAGGAAAGAGAAAATAAAACTATTATTTTCATGGAAACCAAGAGAAAATGTGAAGATATTTCTAGGAAAATGAAGAGAGAAGGGTAAGTGTTAAATTTTCTTCTTATTGAAAGTGTCCCCAGGTATTCAACTGGTCACAAAAAACTCGACTTCGTCAGTGAAGTGATTGGAATTATAATTAACTAAAATTCTTTGTATGACTTCTGTTGACTTGGGGTTAGAAATTCTCGTGAAACACTAGTTATGGTGGAGATCAGTATTTTTTGTGCCTTGGATGGGATCTGAATTTCCAGCCCTTATGTTAACTGACTTGCTTCACTTCAAATATTAGTAATATTTCCCAAGTTTTGTTAACTGTAATAAGCAAGGATATTGAATTGTTTTTGTAGATGGCCAGTTCTAGCTATACATGGTGATAAATCTCAACAAGAGAGAGACTGGGTTCTTGGTGGTAAGTTACTATGTTTCACTTTCTTTTTCCAATCCTTCTCTGGGAGCCGCGGTGACTCGATGAGTTACACACTTGCTCGCTAACCTGAGCATCCGACAGGGGTCGAGGTGAATATTCGGATTGTTCAGCCCAATTTCCCCTGCCAGCGATGCATGTCGGAAAAAATTGACTTGGAAAAAGTGTCTAGTCATGTGGATGAGACAAAAAAGCTAGGCCCAGTGAGTTACAGACTGCATTATTACAAATCCTTTGACAGTTGACTATCGCAAAAATAGTAGGCTTATGCCGCTGTTTTGGCAAAATTCCCTTATTGAGCACTACATGGTGTTACCAATCTTTATTAGCCTATAGAGTTCAGAAGAGTTGGACATTATTCCATTTTCCAATCTTTCTCGATCTTTCCTTGAACATTGTTATATTGTACTTCTTTTTCCGATTTGTAAAGGAGTCCTGACGGCTTCGTGATTTTGATGCTTTCTCTTGAACCTGGGGTTCAATCCCAGCATATGTTGATTTTTCCCCTTGGGATGCAGGTCGAAAGGGCTGACCTGAGAATAGTGTCTCATCGTTTGGATGGGAAAATAAACCAAGGTCTTGTGTGCTACAGGCTGTGCACATTGTATTCTACACTGTATCCTGCAGCACTTGTAATCAGGCATTTATGTAGAAATTGATGTTATTTTTAGAATTCCGGTCTGGTAAAACCCCTGTGATGATTGCTACAGACGTGGCTTCCCGTGGATTAGGTAGGTAGTAAGACAAGGGAAATAATCCATGTCTTCTAAAAGCTAATTGTGATATTTCCTTCGTTATGTTTTCGTACGATGTAAGTCTTCAAAGACTTTTAATACAAATGTAGATCAAAATTTGGAATAACTATTTTCCAAATTAAACAGTAATTTGGTTTGAAGATGTTATTCAGGATTTTGATGGTTAAAAATAAAACATTAAGTTCGGCATGACTAACATTTAACGGCAAGAGAGAGGGAGGAGTCATAAGCCTGTTTTAGTTTCTAATTATAGTAACAAGAGCAGATAACTCCAGTTAAATCGTAAGTAGCAAAGGTTGGCTTTCTAGGTGGCATTATTATAATTTTTATTTTAATATGATAGTCAAATTACCCATAATTTAATATTTAATAAAACTTATTTTTCCCCTAAAAAATTGTTTTTATTTTCAAATTTATTTAATCTGAACAAGTGATATGTGCCATTTGCCACCTTTGACCTGTTAGCGTTTAAATTCTATTGGAGCGTTGTTAGTCTGTTCCTCCCTCAATATGCTAATCTATATGGAGTCATGTCGAGTTGTCCACCAGCTGTGTTGTGTTGGATTCTGAAATAATTAAGTGGGGCTTTGCTTCATAAGTTTAAGACTGCTAGAATTTCTCTTGACTTGCCAAACCTTAACTACAAGAACTATATACAAGCTATTCAAATATAGAGGAAAAATTTCATAGTGTTGCTCGGATACAGAGGTTTTAAAAAAGGCCTTCAATTTCCCTACAATATCACTTCTTCCTTGAATTCAAATTCCATAATATTTGCGATATTACATATTGGAAGTAATGATATCAGGTCTATGTGCTGTGATAATTAGATAATTAAAATGGCAGCCAATTAATCCTCGACTTTAAACGAAGAACAGAAAAATGTTCTTGACAATTAGACCAGATTATCCAGCTTGTAGTTCCAGTAACGAAGATATAAGTGGCAAGTGCGAGAGGTCTCGGGCGGTTGGCTAAACGTGTGTGATGCAAAGTGCCTGAATATTCATGCACGCTCCCTGACCCCTGGGGTCTCCTCTGTGGGTTATTATTTGTTTCCAGCTATTAAGGTAAGACATTTATCTTATTAAGCCCGGTATGTCAAATTCTGTGGGGAGTGTGCATTTTTTTGTCTACATTTCAGATGAAGTGATCCCAATGATGCTGTCAAATTAGTACGTAAACTTGCAAAAAAATAAATTTTTGGAAAAGTTTTAAGATTTGGCAGTTATGGGTGAAATTTTGAAATTAATGAATACTTTGTTCTTCAGATCCAGTGTTGAATTAATTCCAACTTGAAACTAATCTTTTCTTTTCTATTTTCTTTCCCTTGGTGTTTTTCACCATTTTAAATTTAGATGTGGACGATATTAAATTTGTCATCAACTTCGACTACCCTAACTGTTCAGAAGATTACGTTCACCGAATCGGGCGTACGGCAAGATCGAACAACACTGGTACAGCTTATACATTCTTCACTTCCGGCAACGCCAAACAAGTCCACGACTTAATCAACGTTTTACAAGAAGCCAATCAGACCATTAACCCAAAATTACTCCAGTTAGCTGAATCAACAAGAGGCATGATGGGAAAAGGTAGGGGTCGCTACCAATCTTTTAACAAGTAGGTGTCGCTGTTCTCTTTTAAATGTTTTTAACCATCACCAATTTCCCTTGCACTTTAGAATTGCAAGCTTTAAAACACTTTGGATTAGTCTCGCTCTGGATGTGGCCAATACTCGTTGGCTTGGTAACTAGGGCATGCAGTGTTTTCAGAAATTTTTGATGCAAATGACTAAAGTGTTCTGTTTGACCAACGTGCATGATAAAAGCTTGCTTGCTTGCTGTAGTAACCAGATGACTTTGGTTGTAACTAGTTGAGTTGACGTCACCGTGGCTCAATGTAGACAGGAGTTGTCAAGTTACTATAGGTGATGGTACACATTGTAGGATCCAGGCCAGGTTTCCGTTACAAGTATTCTGTGAAATGTTTGTAGAAACCATCCTGGCGTCTACCAAAAGAGAAACTTAGCCTACACCCATTTGTGTTTTACTAACAATTTGTTTTGTTTTTTTAACTAACTTCAAGTTGAATGCTAGAAGTTAGATGGGTTTAAGGTAACCCTGTCTTTTGTATTCGACCTGTTGATTAATATAGTTTTAATTAATGTAAAATTCAAGCATGAAATAATCATGCCAGACCCATAAACAGTATTCTCAAAATGATCTTTGTGTTAGGCCATCCTAGAAACAGTGTTAGAAGATAAGACCCTAGGATATCCTAGAAACAGTGTTAGAAGTTTAGACCCTAGGATATCCTAGAAACAGTGTTAGAAGATAAGACCCTAGGATATCCTAGAAACAGTGTTAGAAGATAAGACCCTAGGATATCCTAGAAACAGTGTTAGAAGTTTAGACCCTAGGATATCCTAGAAACAGTGTTAGAAGTTTAGACCCTAGGATATCATAGAAACAGTGTTAGAAGTTTAGACCCTAGGATACCCTAGAAACAGTGTTAGAAGATAAGACCCTAGGATATCCTAGAAACATTGTTAAAAGCTAAGACTCTAGGATATCCTAGAAACAGTGTTAAAAGCTAAGACTCAAGGATATCCTAGAAACAGTGTTAAAAGCTAAGACTCAAGGATATCCTAGAAACAGTGTTAAAAGCTAAGACTCTAGGATATCCTAGAAACAGTGTTAGAATTTTAGACCCTAGGATATCCTAGAAACAGTGTTAAAAGCTAAGACCCTAGGATATCCTAGAAACAGTGTTAAAAGCTAAGACTCTAGGATATCCTAGAAACAGTGTTAAAAGCTAAGACTCAAGGATATCCTAGAAACAGTGTTAAAAGCTAAGACTCTAGGATATCCTAGAAACAGTGTTAGAAGTTTAGACCCTAGGATATCATAGAAACCGTGTTTAAAGCTAAGACTCTAGGATACCCTAGAAACAGTGTTAGAATTTTAGACCCTAGAATATCCTAGAAACAGTGTTAGAAGGTTAAGACCGAATGCAACTTAAATTTCATTACTGTTCTATATACAGGAGATGATTTGGTCTTCTGCACCAGTATATACTGACTGTTCGGACATTCTATGTATTCTATTTTCTGTCGAGAACTGACTTGACTCAGATATATTTCTAAACATTTCATTCCTTTCTTAAAATCCATTTAGCTTGCTAATTATGTATTTGGAAAATTTTAATTTTATGAATTTTTTTATTTTTTTTTTTTTTTCAGGTCGCAGTCGATGGGGCGGTCGCAAGGATGGGGGCGGCAGAGACACTGGTAGATTTGGAAGTGGAGGTTATGGCGGGGGTCGAGCTGGATTCGGAGGTGGAGGCCGAGGCGGGTACAGTGGTTCCTCTGGTAGTTATGGTGGATCTGGTGGGGGAAGGTCATCTGGGTTTTCTTCCGGGGGTCAATCTCGATTTAGTAGTACCTCGTCATCAACGCGTGGATCCGGCAGTACCTCATCTCGGGGAAATTCTTCATCATCTTCTAGTCGTGGAGCATCCGGTGGAAGCAGTTCATACGGAAGTCAGAATAGCTATGGTAACAACAGGAATCAAAATGCTGCCAGTTCTTATAATGGTCAACAACAGCAACAAACACAACAAACACAATCCCAGCCTCAACAACAGAATTATACTGGATACCAACAACAGTCCTACCAACAAGCTTATCCCCAGCAAACTCAGGGTTACGCACAACCCTCCGGACAAGACATGACCAATATGGCCTACATGTATAGTCAATGGATGACCCAGAATACACAGGCTGCTACCCCTAGTGCTAATCCACCCCTACCCCCTTCATCAACAGCATCCGCTCCCCCTCCCCCGCCACCACCAGGACAGTAATCTCCATACATTTTAGTCAATTTTAAATTATCAAATATTTGAACTGTGTAAAGCCATTAGCTTTCATATTTGAAACAGAATTTGGGAGTTTATTCAAAAAACAAAATTCATGCCTTCGGAGAGATCCTAAATTATTAAAGGAACAACAATATAAATCACTAGAAAGGTAGCTGGGTAAAATTTATAAAAATGTTTTTTTGAGTCTTCTAATACAGCATCTTTAAAGTGTGATGAATATTGAGCTCAAATGTTCTTTAAATTCATTGGAAAAAGTTATTTGTGAATATTTTGGTTATAAAATGGGTAAATGTATAGATGTTCATTAAAATTAACATGGATCACATCCTTTTAGCGAAATTGTGGAGAACATTATTTTATGTTTTTTTTTTCATTATTTTTATGTCTTAAATGTTTTTTGTTGACGTCGAAAAGGGAATAATTTCCCCGGACATGTGCTTATCAAAAGATTTTTGTGTATATTCTGTGTAGAAAAATTATTAAAAATGAAAAAATAACTTGTCTTTAATTGGTGAAACAAAAATTTCCAGAAATAAGCAGAAAAATCAAGGACATTTGGTAATGTAGACTTGCTATGCAGACCTGTTGCTAGGAATTAGAGCATGTGCTCGGATTTTGTAGCCAGGGGACAATAGTTCCATGGCTAGGGTCCGTCACCTATGAAAAGTAGAACTGAAATGAAAGGATTTTTGGCGCACAAGGACAAGTCTTGTCTGACATTCAGTCCATGGAGACTCTTTATTTTACATGGGTTAGAATTCGGTCCAATATACAAGGACATGTTCCTGTCTAACATTCAGTCCATAGAGACAAACATAGACTCTTTATTTTACATGGGTCAGAATTAGGTCCAATACACAAGGACATGGTCCTGTCTAACATTCAGCCCATGGAGACAAACATAAACTCTTTATTTTACATGGGTCAGAATAAGGTCCAATACACAAGGACATGGTCCTGTCTAACATTCAGTCCATGGAGACAAACATAAACTCTATATTTTACATGGGTAAGAATAAGGTCTAATACACAAGGACATTGCCATAATATACACATGAACAGAAAAGCGTGGACTTTACCGGCATATTCTTATATAAGGTCTTCGACTTCGTAAACCTCGGCAAGGCAAACATTGACTCCTTTTTGATATCTGTTCAAGACGATCTAAGGACTATAACTACATTCTCCGGTTGTATGATAATTCTATTTGGACAGATATAGCTGAGCGAAACTTGCAGAATCTATTCCCAACCTCTGGTATCTATTTGGCCAGATATGGCTGGGGAAAATTACTGACTATTCCCAGCCTCCGATAGCTATTTGGACAGATATTACTGGGGGAGGCTTGCTGACTTATTCCCAACCTCTGATAGCTATTTGGACAGATATGGTTGGGGAAAGAGTCGGTAAAACTAAGGCAAACAAATTCGGATTTTCCGCACCTTCGGCGATGTGGTTTGGTAAACCGTATTTACATACCTGGAATCCACCAAACCTCGATTTATTTATGGATGGATGTGTTTGTAGTTCAGTCATGCCATCATTATCCCCTTAAGGTGCTTCGGAACCTTGCAATAAATGAGCTGAGTCCAAAAATATTGCAAAAGCTATTTCAGTTGCAACAAGTGGCCACCTTGGATACAAAAGCTCAAAATATGCACATAAACACCAAAAACCAAATTTTGTGAACGTTTCCCTTTAAATCATCAAATGCACTGAATGACCCCAGCTTTTTAGTCTGAAAATAAGACAAAATAACAAATCTCTAACAACAATAATTCTCCACAAATACACATACATAATTCTTAAAAGATACACAGAAGGTAGCTCACACGTTATAGGCACATCACTCCAACCTTAGTTTTCCAATAATAGGCACCTATAAGCCACACTTCTTGATTTTATGGCAAGAGCAACACATGGTAAAGAAAATGGCGGACAATATGGCGGCTCTTCTGTCTGTCAAAAATGACTAAAATGTACACTAATTCCACTGATTTCCAGAACACATACATCCATACACACAAGATTGAAGCTGGGAATCTCTTCTCTTCGGTAGTACCAAATCGCCTTACACGGATTCAACGATTATCGGTCACTAATACCAATTTTCACATCACGGTTCATATTTGTTGACACGAAGCTTCGTGCTCGATGCATAACATATCCTTGTGCATGGCAATACAACCCAAACAGTTCATATTTTTACGCTGGAAAATAAGCGTTGAGAATAATTGATTAATTGATGCATTTAAAGACTGACTGAAACGAAAACTTTATTTGAAAACATCAAAACCACACAGAAGTCTTTGATGTGCGTAGGTCTTCGTTCATAGGGAGTCAATCGGTATTTCTCAAGAAAAATGTCAACATTGATGAAATGTGAAAGATCGGGAAACTGACATGAGGTTACATTATGCAATCCTTTAACTTTGATGTACATGGAATAATACAATCAGCATAAAAAGGAAATAAATATCTCGAAAATAAAAGAAATTTACCTTCAAACAGGAAACCGTCAATGTAAACATACAGACCACGTGATGGTGCAAGTCTCACAAGTTTTGTTTATAAAGTTTCGAAATTATTCATCAAAAATATTTTAATGACATATTTTTATGTAAACGGTGATAATTTACCGAATAAAACATTCATATGTCATTGTAAATTTAAAAAAAAAATGTTTTAGTATTTACCACAATATTTACCATAAATGGCATGTGTTTACAGAAGTCCAAAGAGGTCATAAAAATTTTGTTACACCTAAGCCTTGAGTGGACAGATTAGGTCTACATCCTTGCCAATGAGTTACTCCTGTAAACGAACGCAAATTACAGTCAAGCTATATTCAGTTATTAACCTGAACCGTGTAAACTTTCGAAACATCACTTCCTGCAAGTTTTGGAATCATGTGGAATCAGGTGCTAGGCCCCTACGATGGGAACTATAAAATGTTTGGCCTAGGCAAGGGGCCTATCTATAAAAGTGACTTTTGAGTCCACATATAACTCAATAAGTAAATATGGACCAATGTAATATGAATATTTCTCCAAAACAAGAAATGAACAGTAAGGATTTCTTCCTCAGTTACGAATATGACAATGAGCGAAATTTTTACTTCCAGAGTCTTCCATAGTGATGGTTATTACGTCACCTCTTTGACCACGTGACGGAAGTAACACGATTTCTCCGTGCAGCAATCTATAAAACGGCACGCGACAGCGTATTAACGTGGACTCAGTCTCCGGCAAAAAGGCCAAGAAGAACGAAAAATTAATACACAGAAGAAGCCAAAGCAGGTGGATCCTTACTCAACGTCTGCGATATCGTTTTTATACGCCCACATAGAAATGTGGACGTATATTGTTGTCGCCCCTGTCCGTCGGTCCGTCGGTCCGTCGGTCCGTCGGTCCGTCGGTCCGTCTGTCAACAATTGTTTGTGGACACTGTAGAGACTACAGTTTTTATTGGAATTTCTTGAAACTTGGTATACTTGTTTATAATCACTCAAGGAAGAACCCTATCGATTTTTGTATGATTCCGAAAAAAATTCCTGGAATTCTTGGACTTTGAATTTCAAATTGTTCTGTTTGTAAACAAAAGCTTGTGGACACTGTAGAGACTCCATTTCTTTATGAATCTGTTTGTAACTTGGTATATTTGTTTATTACCATCCAAGGAAGACCCCTATTGATTTTGATATGATTCTGAAAAAAATTCCTGGAATTCTGGAACTTGGAATTTCGAATGTACTGTTTCTCATCCGTCTGTCAACAATTGTTTGTGGACACTGTAGAGACTACAGTTTTTATTGGATCTTCTTGAAACTTGGTATACATGTTTATTACCATTCAACGAAGACCCCTATCGATTTTGGTATGATTCCGAAAAAAATTCCTGGAATTCTTGAACTTTGAATTTCAAATTGTTCTGTTTGATAACAAAAGCTTGTGGACACTGTAGAGACTCCATTTTTTTATGAATCTTTTTGTAACTTGGTATATTTGTTTATAACCATCCAAGGAAGAACCCTATTGATTTTGATATGATTCTGAAAAAAATTCCTGGAATTCTGGGACTTGGAATTTCGAATTGTACTGTTTGTCATCCGTCTGTCAATAATTGTTTGTGGACACTGTGGAGACTACAGGTTTCATTGGATTTTCTTGAAACTTGGTATACATGTTTATTATCATTCAATGAAGACCCCTATTGATTTTGGTATGATTCCGAAAAAAATTCCTGGAATTCTTGGATTTGAATTTCAAATTGTTCTGTTTGTAAACAAAAGCTTGTGGACACTGTAGAGACTCCATTTCTTTATGAATCTTTTTGTAACTTGGTATATTTGTTTATTACCATCCAAGGAAGACCCCTATTGATTTTGATATGATTCTGAAAAAAATTCCTGGAATTCTGGAACTTGGAATTTCAAATTGTACTGTTTGTCATCCGTCTGTCAACAATTGTTTGTGGACACTGTGGAGACTACAGTTTTTATTGGATTTTCTTGAAACTTGGTATATATGTTTATTATCATTCAATGAAGACCCCTATCGATTTTGGTATAATTCCAAAAAAAATTCCTGGAATTCTGGGACTTGGAATTCGAAGTTGTTCTGTCTGTCTACAATTGCTTGTTGGCACTCTTGAGACTACAGTTTTTGATAGATCTCTTTGAAACTTTGTTTTTATATGCCCACATAGAAATATGGACGTATATTGTTGTCGCCCCTGTCTGGAATTCTGTGACTTGGAAAAATTCCTGGGATCTCTTTGAAACTTTGTATACAATATGTTTATTATCACTCAAGGAAAAACCAATATACATTTTGGTCTGATTACGAAAAGAATTCCTGGAATTCTGTGACTTGGAAAAATTCCTGGAATTCTGGGACTTGGAATTTAAAGTTTTCTGTGTGTCGTCAATTGCTTGTAGACAATGCAGGAAGTACAGTTTTTTATATACCCAAATGGAAATTCGGAAGTATAATGTTGTTGCCCCTGTCCATCCGTCTGTTCGTCTGTCAGCCCGTTTGTTTGTGGACACTGTAGAGACTACAGTTTTTATAGAATTTTCTCATACTTGTTCATTATCATCTAAGGCAGACCCCTATTGATTTTTGTTTGATTATGAAAGAAATTCCTTCAATTCTGGAACTTTGGATTTCAAAATTTGTTCTGTCTTTCAACCATTTCTTGTGGACACTGTACAAACTATATTCTATAAACTAAAAACTTCTTTAATACCAACCAAGGAAGAAGAAGATTTTGGTAGGATTCCAAAAAGAATTCCTGGAATTCTGGGAATTTCAAATTGTTCTGTTTGTCAACAAATGCTTTTTGATTTTTTTACTGAATGCAATACAATATAGTTAACTTCCAAGTTCCTTGTAAATCAGGAACCAGCTGTAATTGGACTTTTACTTTTACAATCAAAGCTATCAGTGGGCGTATGTTACCTTGCCTGGCAAGCTATCTTTACACCATACCTACGTAGGCTTACAGGCAGTCAGCATGATAGTGTCTTAGAGCTCGCATCTCTTATACAGGTGAGGATTGCTATTCAAAAATGGAAAGGAAACTTCAAAAATTTATGACCAAGGAAAGCTGCATTCCGAAGGAAGATAAGGTTTACACACCATTACTTTTCACAGATAGCAAGGGGAATCATTTAGAGTTTAGTAGATCTAGGCCCAGATCTGCTACTGCTAGGCCTAATGACAGTAATGATGTTGAAAGACAAATTGTCATTAATTCTAAAGGAGGAAGGACTCCCATGCCCTTGACAATCTGAGATAATATTGCAGAGGAGATTGGGTTCCAGCCCCCCCTGTGTATGCTTGGCTTGGAACCTGTGACTTGACATCCAAGGACAAATCTGGCTTTATCAGTCTTGTATCTTGTGACAATTCATTAGTCAGGGATACAGCTGACAAATATCAGCAGATTGTTCAAGTACCCTTACTTCTCCATATTTCTGTGGAACCAAAAGAGGTACCATAAAGATCCATCAGTTTTCGAAGACCAAGACCGCCAACTGGTAGCTCAAATTTCTGAACTGGACACAATCCTCAGATCTATAAATAATTACATTGGAAGTCATTCTCATTATTTCTACATGGATCTTTACAGGGTGTCTAAAGCGTGCAGAAAAAGAAGTACCAGTGCAGAATCTGCTCAACCAACAACTCGCCGGTATTACAGCTATTAACTGTACAAGGATGGTATTCACCCAGGCAATTTAATTGGTAAAGTTTGGATGAAGAAGATCGCAGATCGGGCTACCAAAGACTGCTGGATCTAGATTTTTGTTACCACTCGTAGGGTGTTTGAAATTGCAATCATACTGTGAGGGCGTTCTTCGCTGGTGTGGTTGTTTATTACTTTCACTCCTGCATTGGTCAATGAAGTGAAAATCCAAATAGCTGATAAATATATCAACAAATACTGAGACTGGATATAAGCCCCTAGCAGGATTTTTAAAATAGCAATTTGATTGTACAACTCCTGTTTTGGTTACTATCTTGTTTATCCTGAATTAGACCAAAAAGCATCATGGCTGTCAACTGAGGAAAGAGATACAGAGCATTAAATTGACCACATCACCTAAGACAACCACATCTGGTTCGAAGTGGTAGCCTACAACATAAACCTCCGTGCTGTATGGGGAAGTATGACGACAGGAAGTGGCAACAGCCATTTGAGTGAATGTATGGGAACAATGGGGATTCCTAGCATGTCTACACATACTTTTTCGTCCATAGAACATGAAATTGGGAAATGGTGGTATGTTCTTATTTGGAAATCTTATTACTTTTGTATTGCCGTAAATTCAGATTTTTTGCTAGGAATTAATATGGAGAACGTAATATCTCTTGCAAAAAGTGAAATCACTACATTATCTTACTGGACTGAATAGTGCCCATACACATCACCATACTATAAAAAAAAAGTAGTACCGAAAAAAATGGCCGCTTTTCTTTACTGAATTTAGAAGAAATTTAAAGGCCTTTTATTAAAATATCATTTATTTTTTCCAAATTTCACGATTGGAGTGCTGTAGTTTACATATCAGAGCTTGTGTTGACATAAGAAATAGTTATTTTAATGGACATTTTACAGGTGAATTTCTGTTGTTAGTGAATGTCTCAATTTTTTCAAATAAATGGTAATTACACCTTTCAAAAACATTTTTTTTTTTAATAAAGTTTTATTTAGGTGATTAAACATAATAGGGCATCCATATAACACAAAATATGAAATGATAAAGGTCTAATTAAAAAGTTCACTTCAAACATTTTCAACCTATTTTGCAAGGTTCCGAAGCACCTTAAACCACCCATGTCACGCCGGTGGTTGCGTCAAAGTTTTTTCAAGAATTTCAATCAGTCAGTCGACATCTCAAATTGCGTGCGCATCCAAAATAATTGACGTCACAGGGTCACGTGATAGAAACAAACCAATCATCATCTTGTATTTTCATTTTTGTGTATCACGTGACCATTTTGCTTTTTGCTGACTTCTCCACTATTCGGACAAGTCGATCAACAACAGATTTTTTTTAAAATAAAGATTTAATGAATTTTGAACTACAAAAGCAATGACTTTACAGAACAAAATGTGAAATAAATACATAACAATATAATCTTCTCCTGTTTTTGTCGAGATATAACTATTTACAGTTTAATATGATTATATACTAAAGCAATAAAAACAACGTAATATGGCATACGATATAAGCTGTGAGTTCCATCAGGCTTTCTTCAATAATTGTGTTATTTTATGGTTCCAAAGGAAAGTTCTTGACCGTTGCTAATCTTTTTAAACATTGGCATTATTCAACTACATTCAAAGATTGCTTTTGAGTGCTTCTGTCGATGCTGATGGAAGTTTCATGAAAATATTTGGATGTGTCAAAGTACATTCTAAAAACTTGACAGATGTGAAACAATTTTTAATTAAATTTCGAATCTATAATCAATAAAAAAAAACATACCCAAACTTCTGTCTTCGACAAGGACAATAGTTATATGTGGGATCAGAGGATAAAAAACAACAATTTTATTGAACAAAGCCATTATAGAAAATAGTCTATATTACAACCTAAATAAATGAGAAAGCACCTGATATGAAAATGTAACCTTTAAAAACATTATGATATTCACTAAAAACATAGAATAATTCAACTTTAAAACATTGGAGAAATTCAGCGTGAAGGTAAATGACATTATTATCAATCCAAACAATGTCAGAATTTTACAATAAGAATGCATCTGATTGTTGGAGTGGCCAACTTCGATAATGTATATCTAGAACTTTGAATGACAAATTATCAATCAGACGTCCGTGGTTTCTTCAATTCCTCGATAACAAAGTAGTTAATGACGTCACTAATCGCCAATTAGCTTGTAATTAGTTACGCCATCAAAAACTAGTCAATTTAGAAAACCTATTTACAATCTCTGTAAGGAAAAGATCGAAAGCCAATCTTTTTACTATAATATATCCATGGTGCATCTGTGCACTTTCTGATGGTACCATCATAATTCATGATAGTCTATAGTGGTCCTGTATCCATGGAGATGTAGGCCCTACAGGCTGACTTTAACAAGGCAGTGAAAAGGAAGTGTGGCAGGGGATGAAGGCACGTCTAGAAGATTCTACAGAATTATGAAAAACTAAATCAACCATCTTCGCTTGAGTAATCTCCTCCAATCTTTTAACTTTCATATAAAAGTAAGCTTGATTTAAAATTAGGCTACCTACATAGTAACACGGTTAAGTAATTGGATTGGTCAATCACTAAAATTGATTTGCATGGCCTCAGATCTGTCCCAAAGATGGTGGGTGGTAAAATACAGAAATATAAAAAAAATGTACATAATCAATTGCACTAGATCCGTTATGCTAAGTTCTTTAGAAGCCGCCGGGGGTCTAGAGCTGCATATAAAACTAGGTATAGGGCTTACATAGAAAAACACACACTAACATAGTCATAACCATATTGAAACTCTTCCTAGATTTGATGCGTTGAATTGTACAAGAGCTCTTACTTCTAACACCATTTCTAAGTATTAAAATATGATTTGACTGTCGAAATATTATAAAAATTCAAGTCATCAAGTCAAGGTATAGTTTCAATATGGTTATGAACTACGTTAGTGCGTGTTATTTCTATGTAAGAACTATACTAAGTTTGGTATTTCTAGAGAAGTTTACAATCTATCATCTTACTAAGAGCTGACACGATTAATACGAAAGAAAGCCTACCATCAACAACTAAGGCTTATATAATAATATATAATGTATATAATATATTCAAACAATCAAAGCATGATCCATATTTAATACACAAATTAAAGTAGAAATATTTTGTCTGTACAAAGCAAAAAAATTTCCAAGTTGACTTTTGACCTTTCTTGGATCAATATTAACATGAAAATATTGCAAAACCAGAAACTCCATACAAATTTATATAACGGAAGCTTTTGATAGCAGCCAGTAATGAATATTGGTAAAAAATGAATATCCTTCAAACAGGGTTGTAGACTAGCCATGGCGGTTGACAGAATTCAGCTTGACCTACCAGCACTGGCATGGAAACAACAGTTCACCAACCGACACAAATAACTAGGTAAAATTATTATAATGATGCAAAATATGCAGGATTTTAACATATTTGACTCAACCCTTCCTACGCTCACCACAAAAATATATATTATTATACCAATTTGAAAAAATTAGACACAAATTTGCATGATTTAATACAGCCAAAAATAAAAAAGTGTAAAAGTTAAAAATATGTAAAACAGGGTGAGGAAAGAAATAATGAAAACTGAGAAAAATTTCACTCTGGAAGATAAACTAATTTGGAGTAGTTTTATTTAAAAGAAATTATCAAGGCAAGAATTGTTGTTTGAGATCAAAGGCATTATCATTTAGACTAATGATTCCATCTAAAAATAATTTTCTCTGAGCAATTTATCAAGATGCATAATTTTCCAAAATTTGAATAAAAATTATCAACTTCATTTTGAATTTTTTTTGGTTATATTTCCCTTTTACATGCATAGATTTGATTATAAACTAAAATTCAATTATGTATATTACCAAGGCTTTAATTTGTAACTCTGGTGGTATTTTTCGGGAAGTCATTTCAAAACATGCATTGGTTGAACAATTAAATAAAATTTATAACAAAATTTTGAAAGTTTACTTCAACTTAATATTAATTTTTTGTCTTTTTTCTTTTCCTCTTTTGACTATTATTAGTGATACAACAGTTTCTAAACTTCGAATCATGCATTAAGATCTCTCAAGGCTGGCTTTATATATTTACTGAGAGCAATTAACAAAACACCCCTTAATTTCTTAATGAGTTCTTCCAATTATACATATACAGTATCATATTGATAGTCAGTATGCATGTGTGGAAGAGTTCAACAGAAGTTCAAGGGGTGTCAAGTAGAAGGTAGACTATATCTAGTCCTGTTTCTCAACAAAGAATCAAAATAAAACGAGTTATGGAAGAAAAACAAAATATTTTCAAAAATGTAAGAAAGATTAAAAGAGAAATGATATGAAAAATCAAGTCAGTAAGTGAAATAAAATTATAAAATAACCAATATGAATAATTTACCATGCTAAACTAAAGTGCTGAAATACTTTTTATCATGGCCTGAAAATATAGAAATAAAAACAGGGAATATTATTACCAGCAATATACAACTTTACAACATATAGTATATCATACCACAGTCTCTATATTTCATTTCACTCCACAGGCCTAATTCTAGAAAACTTAAATACGACGAATTCAAATATTCAGAAAACAGTTATCTGAATGGATAATAATAAAGCCAATCTTTAACCAATCAGATGTTTTAGTGTTTGACCAATGATATGACTAGAATATTAAAATTATTTTTAATTAAATCTTTGAGAATAAGGTCCCTGGTCTATAAGGCATTGTAAAGAATTTGTTCTGGCTTTCTATATGTGTTCAATAATGAGCTTTGTATTGCATAGTTTTGATATAATCTTCTTATTTATTAGCGAATTGGAAGACCAAAAAAAAAAATCTGAGGAAAATTGAATTTGTGCAAATGGATGCTATTAATGTCCTTTGAACACATAAAATATTTAGAAAACCTCTTTACAATCTTTAAAAATGGTTTGAATTGAGATTGTGATATGATAAAATGGAAGTTGGGATGTAGACAGGATTTTCATTTCTCAGTTCATCAATATCAGGGATGTTGATTGATCTATATTTACCAGTCATGTCTGACTAGTGCTTTAGACGTTTGATTTATCTATATATACCAATCATGTCTGATTGGAGTTCCAAAATGACTGACTGATTTTAATATTTAAGACATGTTCTATGCAAATCTGTTTAATATATTTCGTGCATTTTTCATTCATTCTTGATGAATATAAGTACTTAATCCAAGATCTTTATTTAAGTGTTAAAATGTCCGGCTGCTAATTTTTAAAATCAACAGTCCTGCTCTATAATCAAGGATATGATTCATCAAATATCTGGTTATCGTTGGTTGAGATGTAATAGTCAGTCTGTTTGCAAGTGTCTACTGTGATCCAGGTTCTTCCTGTAATTTTTTGAGAATTCCACGGACACGTGACAGTGCAGAAAAGTATGTCACTATATGTGCTGAAAATAGTGCAAATGTGCAAATTTTCATTTTCTTCAAATTAGAATTGTGTCTTTCCAGATGGTAAAATCTCAGATATAAGATACAGTGACATCATTTAAAACATTTTAGAAATTTTAAAAAGTAAATCTAATTTGCTTTCCAGATTGACTTGATGTTTTGATTTTTTGATCAACTTAAAGAAATAAAAGTCTGTCTACTTCCCAATTAATACACAAAACATTCATCGTTAAATTTTAATTACATTTATACCTAATTACCAATTAATTATAATTATATCCTCGTTAAGCTGAAGTTAAATCTTATTATTAACAAGGCCTTCCCTTACTTACAGACCTATATTTTTTTTTTGCCAAGTCGAAATTTCATCATAGGTGTAGATCAAAATATATAAATCATTTCGAATCAATTTCTTAAAAGAATTAAACAACAAGTGGCCAAAATCAAAATATTTTTGAAATGAAATTAACTTGAATTTTCAATATTAAAATTAGATTTTAGAAGTTAGTAGTTAAAGACTAATTATCATGCATCATGCTGTTAATTACAGGATTAATTAGAATATTAATTAACTTCCCACCAGAATACAATAATTAGTATAAATATAATTAAAATACAAGATCTACTGACTAGGGGACTATAATATATAATAATACAATATTTCCATCCAGTTCCACCTATATTATAAACAAGCTAAATAAATAAATAAAAACCCAGTTATTCTGTTAAAATAGATACAAGATCAGAAGTTCACAAAGTTTTCAAATATTTGATAAATTTGCCAAATTGAACCTTGGCCTTTGCCTAGGACTTAAATCCTACAGGAGCTAAATGAGCAAAGTGTGCTAGATGTTTTATTTTCTATATACTGTTTAGTAGGGATGCAGTGTACAATGAGACATTTCGCCATGACAGCAGCATAAGCTTACTCTTTTGTGATTTCTAAATGTTGAGGAATCTTTAACATGCACAGCCTGTAGCACAGGGGGCCTCGGTTTATTTTTGCATCTCAATGACTCGACATTTTTTCCATGTCAGTCCCTCCAACCTGTAAGACTGACAAGGCAAAAAATTGAAAGGTTGAAAAATCCGAAAGTTCATCTTGTTTTTTGAAGGGATTGAACCCTGGACCTTCAGGTTAACGCACAAGTGTCTAACTCATTGAGCCACCGTGGCTCCAGCTGTTTAGTAAGAAGTAGGAACAAAGATCTTGACTTGCTATGTATAGTAGTGAACCTTTTTTGGCTTCAGTGAAATTCTGATCTTGTATGAAATTGTCAGGTAAAATAAAGAATTATTCCACTTTAGTCCAGCATGGTAAATAACATATTAAAATAAACCCACATTTACAGTGGTATAAATATCGACTATATTGCTGCACATCGGAGGGGAATATCTCAAATAAACATAAACAGACACTAGTTGATTACACTGATACTGCGTCTTAGAATGGACATAAAATTTTACTTCTCAAGAATAGTCAATATGAGTATATATTTATCAATGAACTTACCTGGTGTAATAAAGTAACAGAATCCCTGTAAAATCTAGAAAACTAAGTAAGAATCAACTGTAGTTTTATTGATAATTACTAAGTATTTTAGATTTATCTGATTATATAAGGATTCTGTTATTTTATTTATGACAGCAGGTATATCTACTGATGAATATATACTCTTATTGGAAAAGTTAAAAATTTTATTGCATAAAATTTTATGTTTATTCTAAGATACAGTACTCCTGTAAGCATAATAGTCAGGGCCCTGTTCCACAAAATACCTTATGGTAAGAATTTGTAAGGTATACCATATTCAGAACAAAATCGATCAAATGACACTTTGCAGAACGGGGCCTTTACCAATACAGCTGTTACTATCTGCTTAATAAAGTTGTATGATTGCTCATGATTGTTCTCGGATGTGCTACAAATTTAAAGTGACTATCGCTAGTATAATATATAAGTACTGAAACAAAGGGAGGTAAATGGTAGTTCGTGCATGATAGAATTATTAATGACCTTTGACCCTGGAGGAAAGAAAATAGACAAATATTTAAAATATTAATAACTTCTGAATGAAATTTCAAACTTTTGATTTTTGATGGATGTGTGTTTGACAAAAAGTTTTCAATTTTCATTTGTAACCTGGAACCTTATTCTTGATAACTTAACTTAAGATGATTTCAAATCATCTGATTGGTCAATCACTGAAATTGAATTTGAATTTTGTTTTGTTGTCCAATCGAATTACTGTATTTCTTAAAATCTCGATTTTATTTAAGTTAAGTTTCAAGGAATAACGGCCCCAGTAACTTTTGTTTTTATTTTTTTAGACTTGTATTCTTACGTCCATCACAAGCTGCATAAACAATTCTCAAAAAATTGAAAAATATAAATCAAATGGTTCATAGATTTTTCAGCTTTTCTAATTTATTTTATAAATACGGAAACAAATGTCAATGAGATTTTATTACTAACCAACCCAGATATATTATTTGAAATCTCAGTATCTTCTTTTGTTCAGTAATAAAGAAGTGTATATAACTCAGTAAACTTATAAAGCTGAAAACAAAGGCCAAGTTTTCTTGAAGTCTATCTATGTCTCTTACCCGGAGTAACATGAAATTTCAATCTTTATCTTTAGGAATGTATTATTTTATGATCTTATATTGAAATATATTATACAGTTTTACATGAGTATCTCCCTATTATTAATTTAATTTTAAACATGTATTAATATCTTACTATTGTTCTATGAACCTAGGTCAGTGTTTTCATTGAGACTCGTCTCTATCTATTGTTCTTTACCTAGGCCAGTGCTTTCATTGAGACTCGTCTCTATCTATTGTTTATTACCTAGCCAGTGCTTTCTTGAGACTCTCTCTATACATTCTTCATACAGACATATATCATTAATGGTCTCATATCTATTGTCTATTTCAGGCTTTTTATTGAACTGTCCTATTATTTTCTAAAACCTAGCATTAAAATTCTAGCTCGTTCTATTAGTATACCTAGGCTGTTAGTCATTAGAATCGTGTTGATAAAATCAATACTAAGCATGTTTTCTAACTATTTTCTTTGGTTATTATTTAGGATCTTTCGTAAATTACTATCATTGTTACTATTCCTAATTTTATGGAGAGCTTATTTTTCTTTACAGGATGTTAATATCATGAATCTTTTTTTTTGATACCAGGCCAGTGTTTTCATGAGACTCGTCTCTACTATTGTCTATTACCTAGGCAGTGCTTTCATGAGACTCGTCTCTATCTATTGTTCTATTACCTAGGCCAGTGCTTTCGTTGAGACTCGTCCTTTGACTTGCCTCATAACAAACTTGACATTAAAACATGACCAGTTAATCCTAAATTTATATCAAAATTTCTTACAATCTCCACAAAATAACAAATTAAAATATTCAAAAACATCCAGCCAATCAAAATACCCAGCTATTTATAAAGCGTTAAAAATTCTAATCCATGTTTGATTCTGTTAATACTTGCTGAAGACGAGTAAAATATTTTCCCAAATTATCTCTCTTGGTAAGGGTGAACACTGTTTAAAATCCTGTGCCAGTGCCTTCTGTTTAATATCAACTTTATATATTTCAAATCCCTAATCTCTTGGTACACTAAAATTACCTAGTAATATCAATAAAATACAACTAGATTCCCAAAACTCCTAAATCTCTAATTTCTAAAATTAACTAAAATCTCCCAAGATGTATTTCAATATCACAAAGTTTTAAACTCTTCTTTTATAATTCAATTATTTACAATCACTTTCTAGAGTTTACACTGTTGTTTCTATCACAAGCTGGTGGGGTAGGGCTGGGGGCAGGGGGGTGACAATTCACAAATACATCTCTGATGTATATTATTAAAAAGTGCTAACATAAGAAGTACTTGATTCATAAGTTCTGTACATTTGTCAGCTTACTAAATAGAAAAAGAAAAATTTCTAAAAAGACTTTCATTCAGTTAAATATTACCCAACTAAAAGCATTGGTCTGGGATTTATTGGCAAGGTTCATCAATATTATATATCAGCTTTTAAAAGGTAGAACACAATTTTATAAGGATTGTTGTCAGATCGAAGATTGAAAGTGTAATATCATCCCACATAAATTGCTAAAAAGTTTAAGAAATTATTAACAAGTTGTGGTATATTTAAATATAGATTGTGAAGTGAAGTACGATGCCACAAGTTGTGGTATTGATTTTTAAATATAGATTGTGAAGAAGAGGGGTTGTAGATCAGAGATGTCACGTATCCTGGATACAGTATCCTGTGATATTATAAATGAGTCAAATAATACTTGTGTATTTTAAATACAGGATTATCTTAGTATATCAACTATTATAGATCTATAACACCTTATTATCATATAATTTACAACGATACAACAACAAATCACATTTCAACATCATTTTCGTTCAATTTTCTAAAAAAAAATCTATGTTGTTCACTTTTGGAACTTTTGTTAAATTAAAATGTTGAAAATTTGTAAATAATCGCAAATACTAGTTGATATAAAGGAAGTTTGAAAATATCAAAATGTGATTTGTTCAATATTTTATGCTCATCTTAATACTTGAATTAAATAATTAATTTACATTCTTTGATCTATTTACATGACTAACGAATATTTTAATTACTTGACTAATTAACACAGTACCATCACAATGTAATACAAATATATTAAAGCACTTTGATAGAAAACTGACCACAGAAATAGTCTAAAGAACACTTAGAAATATCAAAGTTTTAATACTGTACAAGTTTATCTTTTTAGCGCTCGGAGCACGGCCCGTGGAGAATGGATTTCAGCACTTTATCAATTCAACTATATAATTAAATTTAGAATAATTTAAACTAAAATTTAAACTGTCTAGATATCAACACTGATTACTGTAAGTTCATTAAAAAATATTTGGAACAAAAAGGAAGAATTATCAAAATTCAACCTAGTTGTAGTCATATTCAGAAAGTTTTGATATAAAAAGTCAAAAATTCAATACTGAACAATTTTTAATTAAAGATAAATAAAGGTTGAAAAAACACCAAAAAAACCTAAGATGTGAACACTGTAAAATTTGTGTAATTTTTTTCCATGGAAAGTCATTTGCTTTGACTTGTAATGAAATGAAAGGAGTTTTACGTCCTATTCTTCTACACCTTAAGAGTTTGAATTGTAAGTTTTGAGCATATAATACTGCTAACTTGACTTTTTACATACTTTTCTCAGAGTTGTTTCTTCGCTAAGAGAAATACAAAAGATCTTAAGTCAGTTTGATTCTGATATTTTTACTTTGGCCCAGCCAAAATATGAAAAAAATGGAAAAGAAATAACACTATTATTATAAAGCCTTTATGGCAAGATTTTTTAGTGTTTTTGAACTGCAACCAAACTTTATAATCTTCGTTCAGTCAGGAATTAAAATTTGACAATGTTCAACAAAATAATGTGATTAAAAATCAAACCAAAAATAAACAGTTTTAGATCATTAAATTCAAGTGAACAGTGCAGTAGAAAATAATGGAGAGAAAATAAAAACAAACTATAGCTCGGCAGGTAGTCACAGATGAGTTTCTTCAGACTCCCGATTGAGAGGAGGGGGAGGAGGAGGTGGGGTGGGGCGTGACATTCGGTGCTGGTGTTTAGTGAGGGTGCCACCATGCTTGTCTGATATAGGGGGAGAGGATGCAAAAGATTCCTCGGGTGTTAGTAAAATATCTTCAGTATTCAAACTTTCTCGGGAAGTCAACAAACCTTGGCCATTTGATGCTGAATTATGGGATTGAAGAGTTGGTTGTGGAGGCGGGACTATCATTCCGCCAGTCGACGATGACCTATTATGACCTTGTGGAACAGATGGAGGTGGCGCTTTAGGCCGTTCTGGTCGTTCGGGAGGGTGACTACCTTGTCTGGTAGGAAATGGTGGTCGATCTGGTATCGTTGGCCTAGCAGATGTCACTTCTTCCAAGGGATCTAACTCCGGGTTTCCTGTTTCCGGTGAAGCCAGTGGCGCAGGGTTATGTCTCGGCCATGTTTGATACTGATTGTTAGTTGGTTTGTTTACTGTGGCTGTCACGGCAACTGAGTAGGGCCTATCTGGAGGGGGAGGAGGAGCTGATTTTTTCGGCATTCGTCTTTGTGCTTTTGGACTGGCACCTGGTTGTTCAGGACTGAAAAAAAAACGATGAAGAAATGCATCAAAAATACTTTTTCAACCATTGTTCGTTATATTAATTCTCTGAAAGTTGAGTTTAGTTCAGTTCGGTTGACAATATTAAATTATCTCAGCCATGTGAACACTCACTCACAAAGTCACAAACAGACACAAGTGTTCTGTATTCGTTAAAACACCTAAATAATACAACTGAAAATGTGAGGGGAATAAGACTTTTTTTGTAGGAATTTGATATAATTGTACGCCAACAAATTCAGCCAATCAGAGTCCTTGACTAATAGTTACATGACGTGCCATAATGAAGACAATTCTTCTGTCTTGGGCTCTGATTGGCTATATACACTAGTGCACAAACCAATCAAATCAATGCATTTTCCACTTCTGTGAAACAAGAAATGTGACTGATGATGTCTAAATGTATTAAATACAACAAAATTTTTTCAGATACATGGCGCCATTTTATACATAAACATAAGATAACACTGCGCATGCCTTACTGGCCGAAAAGGATACGTCCAAAACTTAACACTAAGGTAAGTAAAAGCATAAAGGAATATATGATTAACACTTAAGACATAGTAATAGCTTGATGTTGAGGAAAACTTACACACAATCTTACCTCGGATTCTCACTCAACATGGAGGTTTGTACAATATTACCACTACTCCCACTGGGTGAAATAGGGGCAGGGCTAACAGGGCGTACCACCGCTTGAGGGGCTAGTAGACTGCTAACTTGTGACGCTAGGGCAATCTCAGGTTCTGAGGTCCGAACATCGCGTGTGGTAACTGGGCTCATACTAGGTGGAGTGTGTTCACCTACGTTCTGAAAATCAATTTCTGAAATGAAAAAAAGAAATATGTTGTTAAATATTGCCATAAATTTCAAAGTAAATCAACTTTATCTGAAATTCAAACATAAAATTTATCATATTAAAATGGTGAAATGCGAAATTTTAAAGAATTTTGCATGATTTCTTCCAAGATGTCATATTTTTTCTCATTATTTTCAACAATATTTGATTCACACTAATTAATCTAACTTGTTAATTGGTCATTTCGATAATTACTAGTTGAAAGAGATTGATAGTAGTTGAGCAAAAATATTTACAAATATCTCAGAGAGGGTTTGTCAGAAAAATACATAGATTCTAATTTATATTGAGGTAGAGTAGAATAATTATATAATACAAAAATATAACAACAAAGCCCTGTGGCCTCATTAACATAATTTATTAATTAAGAATTTATTATTAGAGGTGTTTTTTACAAAATGAAATAAGAATGAATGGAGTTTTACGTCCTACAGGTGTTTTTTACAATGATAAATACACTTTATCACACAATACTACCGTTTAAGAGTTCAGAAAGTGAGTTCGAAAAAACGATATACATGTAACGGGGTAGAACAGATTGGCCAAGACTCGGGTAATATCTAATCTGTCAAATCATTTTATATTATATGCTCGTTTAAGATGTTTACATCCTTTTTAAGATTTCAAATTTGTGTTCATTATTCTACCTCAAAAAGATAAGGAACTGTTTAAATTTTGTATCGATTAAAACTGTAAATTTTCAAATATTTTTGCTCAAAAACACAGACCAAGTAACCAGAAATTTACTTGTCTGACAGAGAAATGAAGTAAAATAACAGTGAAAATATGAGGGGAAATGGACAAAATGCAGACTATTGTCTCTAGATGGAACAAAAACATTCGAACTTCATTCAAGATTCAAAACTAAAAACATTTGATAAAAACTTCTATAATACAGGCTGAGTAACTAAGGTAACCATTTTATTTAAATGACTTGATCATTTTACAAGTTTTAAGAAAATAAATTTTTGGTATTATTTTAGGAGATTTTGAAGGGATACTGCGTCTTAGAATGAATATAAAATTTTAGTTCTAAAGAATGGTCAATATGAGTATATATATTCATTTGATGAGTTTTAAAAAATAATTATTGTATTATCTTAAGTAATTTAAAAGATCAGTCTTTGGAAGAAGGAATATAATATTTAATCAAATTAATATTATTTGGACATCCAGTACAGTATGGAATTAAATTATAATTTATTTGATGTATATTATCAATAATAAATTATATCTTTAAAATAAGTCACCCTCGTTACTCACACCAGTATAAAAAATAAAGTTTTAGAAATCTACAAGTGAAGAGTGAAAACATAATATATAAGACAAAATTTATATTTTGTGAAAATAGGGATAAGTGATGAAGGGGTTTGAAAATCAGTCAAAGATTTTGTGAGGAAAATCTCAAATTTCTTAAGACAAAAAATATATAAATTTAGAATAAAGAATATTGCCAAACTTCCAAGAAAACCCTCCAAATTTGACACCAATTGCAATTTAAGTTAAATCTATATTGCTGATCATAAATAAGCAGAAATATTTCACAATCTTGTTCGTTTTTCCACACTTTTGCATTTCTAAAACTTACTTTTAATAAGTCAACTAAAAACTTTCAATTTTCAATCGACAAAATACAAATTAATTTTTCTCAGTTTTCTAAATACATTTGCAAGTTATTGGCAGACAGAAATAATAATACAAATATTAAAAAAAAACCATGCAAAGCAAAACAGAAAACGCAGCAAAAATAACTAGCCATCACAAGTTGAAAGAGTTTCACGAAGCAAGTTAATTATTCGTAAGCAAAATAAAAAAAGTCCCATAATGCCCCAGAAGCTGAGAGAAGGAAGCAAGCAAAGGGTGACAAAAGGCACGGAAACACTCTGATTACAAAATATCACTTAGAGGAAAATAAATTCCCTGTTTTTCATTGGATAACATTGAAAGCTCAAAATAAAATGCGATAAATCAAGAAGAAAATTTGGAGTTTTAAAGTTAATCTGGGTTTACATTTAAAAACAAACGAAAACTCAAGATACAAGTTTTAAAAGCTTTTTAAATTTTTTTAATGAACAACAAGACATTTAGGTCAAAGTTCAAGGTCACGAACGAGAGTAAAGGCAGACGTCTAATTCTAAAGTTTTAATTTAAAAAAAAAAGTCTACACAGATAGCAAAATAAAATTAAATGCCCGAACATAACGAAACCCATAAATGGAGCCCCACATCTACGAGAAACTACGGTTACCAGACTCAGAATGTTTCTAACCTTTCTCAGAGGTCATATTATGACCTTCACCTTTCCCTTTACTTTCTTCCTTCGTATCCCCATGACTGGTTTTTGAAACAATGATGGGAGGAGTTAGGTCCCCTCGAGATGAGTTTCTGGAGCCAATAGGAGGAGAAGCTGGCGTGTGATGAAAAGTTTCATCACGAACCGCCTGAACTTTGCTAAAATAATCTGACCATGACCCTGTGTTTGACCCCAGTGACTGCAGGGCTGTGACCGTACTATAATAATCGGAATGGAAACTTTTATCAACTTGTGTAGGCGGAACTGAGCGGGATCGGGGAGAACTGTTCCCTGATTGGTTAATATATCTGATTGGCGATTGGTTAGAAATGCGATTAGTCCGAGAACTATTTATAGATTTATTTTCACCTTCTGTTGCCGATAAAGAATCGTCCAATGAAAGATTGTCACATGACAAGTTATTATCCAATAGAATATCACTAGATTCACTGACACTTTCCGACCGTCTGTCACACAATAAGTCACCATGGAAACTAGATTGTGAGTTTGTAGCACTTTGTCCAACTTGATTATAGAAATCTAAACGACTGTTTCTGTTTGAACTTTGCCGACTAACCGAGCGTAGTGATGGCGACTGTTCAGAGTTTTTGTCCTGTTCACTTGATATACTGTTCACATTTTCCTTGGACATGGCTGGAGCCGATCCTTTCTTTGTTTTAGTAAAATCTATGTCTGCAGGGAAAAAAATTAGGAATTCTTTATAAAAGGAAAACTGATTTATCAGCATTATGAGATCTTGTAATTCAAAAGAGACACATAAGAATGGCATTAAAAATAAGAGGTGAAAAGAGACCCACTTTGGTTTTCAATTTATGAGGTAAATAATAGAAATAAAAGTTCAAGTTTGTTTACCTAGTACCCACTAACATTGATAGTTGATGAACACCAGCTGAACCAAGTTTTAATTTCGAAGCCAAGATTCGCTCAGCTTGTTGCTGGACCATCAGTGAGCATAATGAACTTAAGTTCCAGAGAGTTTACAAGGTTTTTCAGTCTTATCAATGACACTTATATCTTCTACTTACACCATTCTGATTTTTTATAGTCTGTGTATGTGTATCAAGGACACTTATATCTTCTGCTTCCAAAATTCAAGCTAAATTAATAATCTTTGAAGTTTTTTCTGTATTTTACAAGAAGCTCAGACAAAGATGGGAAACCAGAATAGTGAAAATATGAAGCTATTAGTGTTTGCTTGATAAACTAACATAGACTCAAAAACCTTGTTTTTATCTCTTATCAATTTCTATTTATTGAGCTCAAGTGAAACTGACAACATCTCTACATGGCTGTATGAACTTTCTTTTGTTTGATGTTAAAATGTTTTTAAAACAATTTTTTCATTAAGGACTGAGAGAATATAGTTTCATAAAAAAAAATATCAAAAAATAAAAATGAGACTAAAAAAGAGATTGTAATTTACCCGGTTTGCACCAAAACAAAAAGCTTGAGCGAGAAATTGACTAAAGAAATAATATTTCACACAATTCACCACAAGTTTGAATCCCAAAAATACTTAAAGCTTGCCAGCAGCTGTTGTGAAGAATGGAGGAGAGGTATAATATGAAATTTCTCCACATTACCCCAAATTATCTTACATCATACAAGAAATATCTAATTTTTCGTACTGTAAGGTACCGGTATCCTAACACCATACCGATTACCAGTTGTATTAAAAATGACCGCTATTCTTATTGCCAGATCAAATTGGAACTTAATTCATTTAAGAAATAAACAATAGTCTTATTAGAATTATTGGTGTTTAAAAACAATAAATCATATTTATAGTATTTCAGACGAATTGTATATTGAGATATTATGTATTTTCGATTTTTTTCTTTTTTCTTTTTTTCCAATGTGTTGCCCCATGGGCTGAATGTGAGACAGGACCATGTCCTTGTGTATTGACCTAATTCTAACATGTATTAATAAAGAGTTATGTTTGTCTCTATTGGCTAATGTTGAGACAGAACATTCCTTGTTATTGGACCTAATTCTGACCCATGTAAAATAAAGAGTCTATGTTTGTCTCTATGGACTGAATGTAAGACAGGACCATGTCCTTGTGTATTAGAACTAATTCTGACACATGTAAAATAAAGAGTTTATTATTATTATTATTATTGATGTGATGATGTCATATATGTATGTTTGTGGCGTGATCTATTGCAAGTTACAAACCAATAATATTAATGAGACCAACGTTTAATTCTTATATTTATTTACTTAATTTGCCACAATTCTTAGATTGCATCATGGTTGTGATTTGACTAAATCATACCATCACATGACAAACTTGAGGTTATTTGGAAATTGTTTTGCGTAATTGTTATATAGGCAGTGATGGACAAAATGTTAATATTGAAAAATATTCGACGTAACCAAGCAAATGTTGTTCAAATCATGAATAGTAACAAAACAAAAGTATTTCTGTGACAAAGAAATCTTTGGACAGTAACAAGATAGAACAAAAACACGAGTGGTAGTTCTGAAATTCTCACAGGAGCATGTTTGTATGTCAAATATTTTCTTTGGCTGAAATTCCTGAACACTATACACACATGAGAAATCTTTCCCTGAATGTACCTAAAAATTTTTACTAAAAGAAATCCAACCAAAAATTAAAAAAAAAATTATGGTAAATTTTTCAAGTTTGTAATGCCTCATGGTAGGGTGGGTTTCAAAAGCCTACCGCCAACCGTTGCCAACCGGCCTACCGGAAGGAAAAAAATGTGCCTAAATAGATATTGTTAAATTTAAGGATCGTAGATTTTCATACAATAAAACGAAACTATTCAATTTGACGGAACTTTTGTCGACGTCAAAATTATGGAATCAAAATTATTTTAAAAATGAAACAAAAAAATAAATATTTTCTTTTCGTGTTCAGCGATGTTTTTCTTCACATTAACTGATACAATCCATGCCAAAAAAGCAATAATCTAATTTGTATTCAATTGGGACACACAATTAACCGTAAAAGTACCCTTAAATCTTTTTTAAATGATGAAGGTCGTTTGTTTCAGAGTTACTTCCCTTACGGCATCATGGATGATCAACAAGGCCAAGGGATCTTTCTTCCACCTTTTAGAATTTTTTCAAAGTTAATCCTTTACGTAGACTATAATAATTCTGCGAATGCTCCTCCTGTCAACCAAATAAGTATATTTATTGATAAAACGCTTCACCAAGACTGGAAGCACACTTCCAGCACTTGGAAAAAGAAAGAAATACGTGAACACGAAAATAAAAATTTATTTTTTCGTTTCATTCTTAAGATAATTTTGATTCCATAATTTTGACGTCAACAAAAATTCCGTCAAATTGAATAGTTTCGTTTCATTGTATGAAAATCTACGATCCTTACATTTAACAATACCAATTTTGGCGCCTTTTTTTGCTATCGGTAGGCCGGTTGTCAGCGGTTGGCGGTAGGCTTTTGAAACCCACCCCCTCATGGTAGATGTAAGAAAACTACGGTATGTATTTTACCGAAATAGACAAAGTAATATATACATGGGTCTGTTAAATATTATATATCATGAGGTCAATAATTATATTAAACAAATCTTCCATTATAAAACAAACCAGTTAAACAATCAGCTATTCCTTGATATACAGTCTCTACATTTTTTCTATTGTTAAAATGAAAATGGAGTTATATATCCTACTCTTCTAAACCTCTGAAATGTTGTTAAAATCTTGTGCTAATTATAAGATAGTAAATGTAAACAGATACCAACCTCCTGGGAAGAAATAATCCGCGTGACTGACCACAGCTTCAATAATGGTAGACAGAGACCCAGTTGTTAACATGTTAGGACTGCAATATACAAATTTAACACATGGAACCAGAAAATCAACAAACAAAATACTTGATAATAAAAAAAAATCTCAATATCAAAATAGTGCTCAGTTCATCAACTGTAAATATTAAAACATTATCTTAATGTAAATAACAACAGCATGTGTGGTTAAAACCAAGCCCCTCCCTGGGATACTAGATCTCTCCCCATGGTATTAATAATGGATGACATAATGAGGTTTGTGTTGAGACAAGGGTTGACTTTGTCAATAGTACAAAGCTGCAACCTTTATTTCCTAATTATAAGTCCTGGGCCTGTGATTTCATAACTGTCATTAGTAAAAAGTTACAACCTTCACTAATATTTATACCTCATGTGCCCGGCTTTCGAACTTTGTCAATAGTACAAATATAACGCCTTTACTTCCTAACCCCAAAATATAATAACTTACGCGTTTTCGCCGTCTGACCAGAGTAAATTAGGCGCTATCACTATAGCGATGTTAGTCGGGGTCATTTTATTCTGATCGGAATTCTTACACAACTTCTCTAAAAATTTTATTAAATATCTGAAAACAATAAAAGAATTTTACAATAAGCTGAAGATACAGGATGAATTGCACCCTGGTTTGAAAAGTGAACTCTTCTTACACACAGTTTATTGACTGGATAAATACATGTGAGTAGGAGAGTCCATTGATAGTTGAGGGGTGGCTCCCTATTTACGGGCTTTTTATAGAATTATTTACTATGTCATGCTATAAGTTTGTAATAGTTTGATATTGTGAAGATGGTGATGGCAAAGTTCGAAGTATCTAAAAAACTTAATTAAAGCTTCTTGAATGATTGGGGTCTATTTGTGAAACCATAATGAAAATATTAAACTATAGTAAGAGAGGATAATATAAACCGATATCTTACCTAAAATTATTATAATTAGGGGCTGGTAACTTTTCTATGATTGGTTTTAAAGCTGGTACAATCTTCTCTTTCGGACTGAAATAAAACAACAATTATATACTCCATAGATCTATTGTTTAAATAACAGCAATTTATATAATACAAGATAATAATAATAGGATAAATACACACTTCTTTAATATACCGGTACATAACACACTTCTTTAATATACCGGTACATAACACACTTCTTTAATATACCGGTACATAACACACTTCTTTAATATACCGGTACATAACACACTTCTTTAATATACCGGTACATAACACACTTCTTTAATATACCGGTACATAACACACTTCTTTAATAACAAGGTACATAACACACTTCTTTAATATACGTACATACACACTTTTTTATACAGGTCATAACACACTTCTTTAATAACAAGGTACATAACACACTTCTTTAATAACAAGGTACATAACACACTTCTTTAATATACCGGTACATAACACACTTCTTTAATATACCGGTACATAACACACTTCTTTAATATACAGGTACATAACACACTTCTTTAATAACAAGGTACATAACACACTTCTTTAATAACAGGTACATACGTTTTAACACAAGGGAATGCATTATGGAATAACACATTCTATAATCATTGGTAACCAAGTTACATGTGTTGTCATCAGATGATGGTGAAATGTTATGTACTTTGATATCAACGAAATGTATATTTATCCTATAATATTTATCATTGTGATTCTCGCTTCTAAATGCTGTTCAAATCTTACAACAGCAATTTAGAGAGCGGCTTGCTATCAAGGCTGTTACAAAATGGAGGAAATTGGCTAACTTTTATAGTGAAGATAAAACTTTACGTCAGTTTTATATAAATTGTTAAATGTCTATTTTTATATAAACATAAAGAATGATTAAAAGTAGAACTTACAGTGTTGCAGCCTGCATGAAGTCAACATAAAGATGATAGGTCAACAACGGTTCCGGTAATTCTCGTAAATATTGTTTTAAAGTTCCTGGAAATATATCAACACCAGTGAGGCAAAAAAACTTTTTACAGAGTAAGGAACTGTTCATTATACACAGAAATCTATGGTTGTTTTCATGGATTAGAATATGTTTTAATAGAAAAGACTCCATATTTAAAATTGTTTATTTTGAGTCAATATACCATCCTATTAAAGTGATACTATGTTTCAGAATCAACATAAAATTTTAAACAGATAAACCAGCTGTCATAAATAACATAACAGAATCCTTATATAATCTGATAAATCCCCAAAATCTGCATAACAATGCAATCGATAATTGTAAAATGGTTAATAAATTGATTTAATGTTTTTCAATAATGACTTAGTTTTGTGAGTTTTCCAGATTTTACAGGGATTCTGTTACTTTATGACACCAGGTAAGTTCACTGATGAATATATACTCATATTGACCATTCTTTATAACTTAAATTTTATGTCCATTCTAAGACACTGTATCACTTTAAGAATAAAAACAATATTTTACCTGCTACTGTATGTGGATCATGTCGAAATTCCTCCATATCAACAATATTAGCATCAAAACATGCCTGCAAAATAGAAAAACAAAATTTTAGACTACAAAATCATATAGAGTCACCATACGAGAACGCGTCTAACCTAGTTACCAGAATCAGGACTTGTGGATAATTAGGAGACATTTTAAAGGTTGTGATCACCTCAAACTACTTTTCTATACCAGAAAATATCACGACCCTTTACATCATTCAACTGATTTAGTCTGGTGTTGTAATTTAATGGTCTCCAATTAGGTTCAGGTCTGTTATTTCTATGACGTAAAAACGACATGATAGTTTCGGATGATTAAAGGCTTGGCAAGCAATATGGAATAAGTTAGTATTTCTATATATTTTATTGATGTTATTCCAGGTTATCCAGCACCTGTAGGTCTGACTGAGACTATATCAAATAAACTATAACTCACTTTTAATTTTTTAAGTTTTGAAGCAGCCCCAGCTATTCGGAACAAACCCTGTAAAATATTCCATATATTAAGAATTTTATTTAAATTTTTTAAGCTATTGTAAAGAGTGATATCAGTAACGAGGTTTTTAATATACTTATCTAATGAGGACACTGAATAATTAAAACATCTTAATTTTCAAGATGTCTCTTATCACAAAATATTCTAATATCACAATTGTATCGTCTAGTCTTTCACGCTTATTGACGTAATCAAACACTTTTCTTAGTGGAATTACAGGAACCTCTGACGTTTGCTTAGAATTTGAAATGTGCAAATTTGAGGCTTTTAGTGTCCCCAATAACTCAACAACAATTCATCAATAAAATCGTCAAATTCAAACTCCTGCGTTTATCACATATTAGATTGAAACATACAGGTGTATTTAATAAATATCATAAATGAAAAAGTAAAATGATTAACAATGAAAAAAACCCAAATATATACCCGAAAATCTTCTGCATTGAATTAAATACTTCAATCTAACACTATCAAGGTATAAACTAGGTACCCACCTCTTCATTCATACCAGTATAAAGTAGAGTAACAACACAGGCTTCTAAAACAACAGCTATATCTCTTCCTGTTACACGGAGATGTTCCCTTTTAAACAATTCCCAAATACTGGTTTCGTAGGGTTGTTTTCTATAAACCCGAAAAAAAAATAGATCTTTAACCGTTTTAATCGTTAAAACTAACGCTTTGGGACTAATGGTAAATCTTGGCTTTTTTCCAGGAATATCCGTACCCATTTCAGCTGGGTGGGTGGAAAGAGTTTTAAAGCCTTATTGATAGAATGACAAGACTTCTAATGTGGCATGTGGGACCATTGTTTAATAGAAAACAAGGGTTTGTGTTTCAACTGTTTAAAAACCGGCCCCCAATAGAATGCCGAACGCAGAAAAGCTAGCTTAAAGCCGTTTTTTTGGCCAAGGGGAAACACGGTTAATGTTTTATAAGCTTAATTTGTTCACCAATTACAAATTTTCAAAACATTTGCTTACCAATTGCACGTTGCATTTTGGGTATCACAGCTTGGATTGCTTGTAAGGCTTTTTCATGATACGCAGCCTGCGCTTCTACCAGCTGTAAATATAACATAACGTCATTAATTTTACTGAAGTCCAGATCATGTAGGGGTATTGTTTGCTGGACAGGATATGTTTTCTCTTTTGAAACAGTTGGTGCTAATTTGAAGCTCGGTTTCTATCAAAACACCATGACTCTTGCATATATGGCCAAATCACCAGCCCTGGTTTCTGAGTGAACAAACTAAAACTCCTTTTTGAGGTAAATTTTTAAATATTGTTTCCATAGAACATTCTGAGGTGCTGCTCCTCCACAACCAAAGGGTAATTAACGAAGACAAATTGATTCTTGATTTTCAATATTTTCTTTCTAAACTTACCGCTAAAAGTTTCTGACTGTGTTCTGTTTCTTTTGCTATAAAATTTGACATTTCTATCGCCAAACTATCCTGAAAAATAAAAAATTTTCTTTTTTATTTAACGGGTTTTTTTAATAGAAAAGGTTTTTTTTACAAAAGCCAATTTTGTTTCACATTAAAATAGGTAGTTGTCTTGTAAAACATAGGAAATTTCTGGTAAATACTCAGTAAAGTTTGTTTCAAATCTAATGTACCTAAGTTTTTTGTCAAAATAAAATTTCTGAGGTCACAATATACAAGTTTTTGGCCACCATAATAAAAGTTTTTGTGGAAAACCAAAAAGTTTTTGTAAATCACACAATTTTAATGTGGTATGACAAGTTTCGGGACAAAAAAAGGTTTTCTGTTCAAATAAAAAGTTTCTTGGTAAATCCAAGTTTGTGTATAAACGTTTTCTTGGCCAATAAAAAGGTTTATGCATAAGCTTAAATTTATGTTCACCAATTAGCAAATTTTCAAAATATTTGCTTACCAATTGCACGTTGCATTTTGGGTATCACAGCTTGGATTGCTTGTAAGGCTTTTTCATGATACGCAGCCTGCGCTTCTACCAGCTGAAAATTTATAACATAACGTCATTAGTTTTACTGAGTCCAGATCATGTAGGGGTATTGTTTTCTAGGACAAAGATATGTTTTCTTTCACATTAAACAGTTTTGTGCTAATTTGAAGCTCGGTTTCTATCAAAAAACATGACTCTTGCTATAGGCCAAATCACCAGCCCTGGTTTCTGAGTGAACAAACTAAAATTCCTTTTTGAGGTAAATTTTTAGTACATAGACAAATTCTGAGGTGCTGCTTCTCCACAACCAAAGGGTAATTAACGAAGACAAATTGATTCTTGATTTTCAATATTTTCTTTCTAAACTTACCGCTAAAAGTTTCTGACTGTGTTCTGTTTCTTTTGCTGATAAAATTTGACATTTCTATCGCCAAACTATCCTGAAAAATGAAATATTTTCTTTTCTTACGTAACATTTATATAAAAATTATGGAAATATTCTTAAATATTTCATAGGAACTTGTCCTTACTGCTGCGGTTGTCGGCTAAAGTGACAGCACATTTTGTAGTTACCTAGTAAACAGGAACTGAAAGTTTTCTTTGCTTAATATCATTATCTGTGGAAGATTTCTGTTCTCAAAGTTTTGAATGTATAGCCTTTGTTTTTTATTCTGCTGTAAAAAATCTTTAGTGGTCAGAATAAGACAAGGTTTTGGTACGTAGCGGGAGTTTTCTATGGTCACAATAAAGAATTCACTTTCATTAAAAGTTTATCATTCTATTTCCTACCTTGACATATTCTACTTTAGCTTCTGCTTCCTCCAATTCTTCCTTGATCTGGTCAACTTTAGCAGACGCGTTGGCGATGTTGGTGCCAGGAAGTTGAGACTGTCTTACAGCAGTAGTATGTCTGGAATCACAAAATCACAGTTTGAAATCTAGTTGTCGTATAACAACAAAAATCAAAAGAGAAACTATTAAGATTCATCCTGATAAATATTATAGAAATATCTAGACATTGATCTTAGTTCTGACATCACAAGATAAATTTGGAGTTTTACTTCCAGTTTGATAAGTTTTGAAAGATATTTAGAAGCAGAGAGCAGATATAACAAGAAACATAAAATCAGTATTATGGTATAACCTACTTCTTTAATAACAAGGTACATAATGTTAATAACACAATTTACATGTTTTGGTGATCAATTGAAGTGAAGTAAAGGGTTAGACATGACAATATATAACAAACACTGAGACAATATCATGGTATAACTTACTTCATTAATAACAAGGTACATAACATTTCAACATAATTAACATCTGTCCTCATCAGATGACAGCCCTTGTAAATTGTGTTGAATCGTTGTGCGCTTTGATATTAAACCAGGTTGTATTAATAATTATAATTATCATGTATTTTAATTAGTGTCAATGCAAGTTTCATGTCATGTCGGGAAATATCACTGGAGATCTGAAGGCAACATATTTTTTATCAACACTCCATCAAATACTAGTCAATCGATGTAGAATTCCACAATTATGTCAAATGTTTTCGTTATATTAGATGATTAAGATATTTCAAAAGGAATATAAATACCTACCTTCCTTTAGCTGAATCCATATCTAACGTTGTTTTTGTTAAATGTTTTCTAGCTTTTAATATAGCTGGTAGATCAATCTATAAACAAACAACAATTCAAATACATCATCTCTCTCTATCTCTTACTGAGACAATATTTTTTATATCCACTAGAATAATCAATCTAGGATTAGTTTTAAAAAAGGGTCTAGATTTATAATTATTTTAATTTAAAATTTATTAAAACATAAACTTACATCAAATATAGACTGTAGAGGGCCGAGGACATCTTTTTCTATATTAATTTCATATTGCAACTGTTCTCTAGCCAGGTTATTCTGGGCCTCCCCACATAACTGACAAATCTGACTGGAAATAGATAAAATATTATAAATACACAGTTTATTGTCGGACTAGAATCTACCCAGAAAGTATAAGTAATCCTTACCCTAGTAAATTCTAATGACTATCAATATAAGTAAGTAATCCCTACCCTAGTAAAGACTATCAATATAAGTAAGTAATCCTTACCCTAGTAAAGACTATCAATATAAGTAAGTAATCCTTACCCTAGTAAAGACTATCAATATAAGTAAGTAATCCTTACCCTAGTAAAGACTATCAATATAAGTAAGTAATCCCTACCCTAGTAAAGACTATCAATATAAGTAAGTAATCCTTACCCTAGTAAAGACTATCAATATAAGTAAGTAATCCTTACCCTAGTAAAGACTATCAATATAAGTAAGTAATCCTTACCCTAGTAAATACTAATGACTATCAATATAAGTAAGTAATCCCTACCCTAGTAAAGACTATCAATATAAGTAAGTAATCCTTACTCTAGTAAAGACTATCAATATAAGTAAGTAATCCTTACCCTAGTAAAGACTATCAATATAAGTAAGTAATCCTTACCCTAGTAAAGACTATCAATATAAGTAAGTAATCCTTACCCTAGTAAAGACTATCAATATAAGTAAGTAATCCTTACCCTAGTAAAGACTATCAATATAAGTAAGTAATCCTTACCCTAGTAAAGACTATCAATATAAGTAAGTAATCCTTACCCTAGTAAAGACTATCAATATAAGTAAGTAATCCTTACCCTAGTAAAGACTATCAATATAAGTAAGTAATCCTTACTCTAGTAAAGACTATCAATATAAGTAAGTAATCCTTACCCTAGTAAAGACTATCAATATAAGTAAGTAATCCTTACCCTAGTAAAGACTATCAATATAAGTAAGTAATCCTTACCCTAGTAAAGACTATCATATAAGTAAGTAATCCTACCTAGTAAAGACTATCATATAAGTAAGTAATCTTACCCTAGTAAAGACTATCATATAAGTAAGTAATCCCTCTAGTAATTTTACTATCAATATAAGTAAGTAATCCTTACCTAGTAAAGACTATCAATATAAGTAAGTAATCCTACCCTAGTAAAGACTATCATATAAGTAAGTAATCCTTACCTAGTCAATAGACTATCAATATAAGTAAGTAATCCCCACCCTAGAGGTACTAGTCAATTAAGGTATCTTCACTAGTAAAAATATCAATTGTAAGTAATCCTTCCTGTAAAGACTATCTTAAGTAGTAATCCCTTCCTGAAAGACTATCAATATCATAAGAATCCCTTCACTAGTAAGATTACAACTGTTTCCCGTCTGTACTGTCTTGTCTGTCCTGAGGTCTGGGCTTTGTCCATAAGAATCTGTCAATGAGTAAGATTACAACTGTCTGTCTGTCTGTCTGGCGGGTTGTCTGTCTTTCCTGATGTCTGTCTGTCTGTCCTGAGGTCTGTCTGTTTCACTAGTCAAGCTAAAATTAATATCATATTTGATGAAGGGCCTAGGGACTGTTTCAATTGATATGAATTACAAGCGTCAGTGTTTAAATCACACTATTGCTAAGTTGTCCAGAAATTCAACGCATTCCCGTGATTCAACTCTCCCTCCTTTCCCATAAATTTGATCCTGCCCTGAGGTCTGTAGTTACAAAGTCAAAAAATTAAAGCATTTTGATAGGGTAAAACTTCCCTTGAGCCTGAAGACCAGAACAGAGTTTTTTTGTAAGATTTTTCAGAAATAAAGTTTTGATTTTAACTCCTTTCCTATAAATTAACCCAAATCTTTGGGTTAAAAAATTCCAAAACTTTTTCAGGATTCCCCGGTAAAGATATTTTAAGTTTACAACTTGTTTTTTCGATTACAAATCGAATAAAACTACGTTTATAAACTTCAAAATTAGTTTCAAACTTTTTTACTTTGTATTCCCTTATAAAATATGGGATTAAAAAAAAAAAATAGGTAGCCACGGTGGCTCAGTGAATTAGATGCCTGCTTTGGTTGAACCTTGAGGGTCCAGGGTTCAATCAAGGCAATGTCATTAGGTTCAATAACACTTAGTAAACCTCCATACATTCCAATTAATTTTCGTTTCTTCATAAATAACAGCGACTTAGTTGTAATTTAAGATGATATCTTTTTCCTACTATAGCCTCGTTCTCATGACGTTATTTAGAAGCGTGACAAACAGTCTCTGTTAATTGATTAATTGAATTGATTATGGGTGAATTGAGGGATGGTGGAACCCAAATAGGAGCAATATGACAGCCTTTCCCACAATTCCTTATAACAAAGATATTACCCCTCGTCTTATATAAATGTTACAAGACATGTCCTATTACATTCATCTTTCTTATTTCGGACAATCTTTTAAGAACTTAACATAAATATATTGTAGACAGACAGACAGACAGACAGACAGACAGACAGACAGACAGACAGACAGACAGACAGACAGACAGACAGACAGACAGACAGAATTTAAAGATAAAGAATTCAATAAAAGGTAATTAAGTTGTACATACAGTTATTACTACTTCAACTGATCTGATTGGAATATCATATTGATTTCAGGGTAGTCTGAGAATTATAAATACCTTTTTAACCTTCTCTCAAAATTATTTATCCGAGTCTAAAGTAAACCTTGTATTATTAACATATTTCAAAAGCACTGGCACAGGATGTATAAGTCCAATAGGGTTAGACATCAAACTTATTCAAGGATAAACTGTCAAACTTATTCAAGGATAAACTGTCAAACTTATTCAAGGATAAACTGTCAAACTTATTCAAGGATAAACTGTCAAACTTATTCAAGGATAAACTGTCAAACTTATTCAAGGATAAACTGTCAAACTTATTCAAGGATAAACTGTCAAACTTATTCAAGGATAAACTGTCAGACTTAATTCAAGGATAAACTGTCAGACTTATTCAAGGATAAACTGTCAGACTTATTCAATGATAAACTGTCAGACTTATTCAAGGATGAACTGTCAAACTTATTCAAGGATAAACTGTCAAACTTATTCAAAGGATAAACTGTCAAACTTATTCAAGGATAAACTGTCAAACTTATTCAAGGATAAACTGTCAAACTTATTCAAGGATAAACTGTCAAACTTATTCAAGGATAAACTGTCAAACTTATTCAAGGATAAACTGTCAAACTTATTCAAGGATAAACTGTCAAACTTATTCAAGGATAAACTGTCAAACCTATTCAAGTATACTGTCAAACTTATTCAAGGATAAACTGTCAAACTTATTCAAGGATAAACTGTCAAACTTATTCAAGGATAAACTGTCAAACTTATTCAAGGATAAACTGTCAAACTTATTCAAGGATAAACTGTCAAACTTATTCAAAGATAAACTGTCAAACTTATTCAAGGATAAACTGTCAAACTTATTCAAGGATAAACTGTCAAACTTATTCAAGGATAAACTGTCAAACTTATTCAAGGATAAACTGTCAAACTTATTCAAGGATAAACTGTCAAACTTATTCAAGGATAAACTGTCAAACTTATTCAAGGATAAACTGTCAAACTTATTCAAGGATAAACTGTCAGACTTATTCAAGGATAAACTGTCAAACTTATTCAAAGATAAACTGTCAAACTTATTCAAGGATAACTGTCAAACTATTCAAGGTAACTGTCAACTTATTCAAGGATAAACTGTCAACTTATTCAAGGATAAACTGTCAAACTTATTCAAGGATAAACTGTCAAACTTATTCAAGGATAAACTGTCAAACTTATTCAAGGATAAACTGTCAAACTTATTCAAGATAAACTGTCAAACTTATTCAAGGATAAGCTGTCAAACTTATTCAAGGATAAGCTGTCAAACTTATTCAAGGATAAACTGTCAAACTTATTCAAGGATAAACTGTCAAACTTATTCAAGGATAAACTGTCAAACTTATTCAAGGATAAACTGTCAGACTTATTCAAGGATAAACTGTCAAACTTATTCAAGGATAAACTAGTTCAAACTTATTCAAGATAAACTGTCAAACTTATTCAAGGATAAACTGTAAAACTTATTCAAGATAAACTGTCAAATGTATCCAAGGATAAACTGTCAAACGTATCCAAGGATAAATTGTCAAACATCTTGAAGGATAAACTGTCAAACATCTTGAAGGATAAGCTGTCAAACATCTTGAAGGATAAACTGTCACATGTATTCAAGGATAAGCTGATTGTCTTGTTTGATTCACTTTATACAAATAGCTTAAATTCGCTGTTTTATGAAACACAGACCCATTCCTCAAAATATCTTACAATTAAATTTATAGTAACTATGGTATTTCTCAATGTAAAACACTACATTTACAACAAATTCTTATTGTAAGATAAGTTTGTGGAATCGGGCTAAGGAAATTGAAAGATGCATACAACAAATTACTAATATTCACATAAAACTGATAATCTCTGTAAAACCTATATTGGGGAAATCCTAATGACCTAATTTCCTTTCTTTATAATTTTTATCTTAATTTATCTCTAGATATCCTTCCTGTATCTATCCTTTGTTTTCTTCGTGTGAAAATTATTCAATAATATAATTAATAGGGACAGATATAATATAAATATGGATGAATAAATGGAATAAATTAAAGAATGAATAAATGTAAATGAATGGAATA
The DNA here is from genome assembly GCA_030562195.1 of Nipponacmea schrenckii. Classification (NCBI taxonomy): domain Eukaryota; kingdom Metazoa; phylum Mollusca; class Gastropoda; family Lottiidae; genus Nipponacmea; species Nipponacmea schrenckii. The sequence continues at coordinate 1,418,610 of JAUJPP010000001.1, forward strand.
AATGAATAAAGGAATAATTGTATGAATGAATGAATGAGTGTATGAATGAATGAGTGAATGAATAAATGAGTGGAATAAATGAATGAAGGAATAATTGATTGAATGAATGAATAAATGTCTGAATGAATGAGAGTAGGAATGAATGAATGAGAGAAGGAATGAATGAACGAATAAATGAATGGATGAATGAAGAAACAAAGAAAAAATAGAGTGAGTAAACTAGCAGATTGAATATGTGTGTTTTTTAGTTAAGATGAATTATTACTACAGTAAATATAATAAATTCACATTGTAACATGAATATTACAAATAGTATCTGTACATTATTACATACATCATAATATATCATTTTATATTTTATAGTTTAACTAGTACACATAGTTATACATAGTTATACTAGTACACATTGTTATACATAGTTAACTAGTACACATAGTTATACATAGTTATACTAGTACACATAGTTACACATAGTTATACATAGTTTAACTAGTACACATAGTTATACATAGTTTAACTAGTACACATAGTTATACATAGTTTAACTAGTACACATAGTTATACATAGTTTACTAGTACACATTGTTATACATAGTTTAACATAGTTATACATAGTTATACTAGTACACATAGTTATACATAGTTTAACTAGTACACATTGTTATACATAGTTTATACTAGTACACATTGTTATACATAGTTTATACTAGTACACATTGTTATACATAGTTTAACTAGTACACATTGTTATACATAGTTTAACTAGTACACATTGTTATACATAGTTACACATAGTTTCATAGTTTAACTAGTACACATAGTTATACATAGTTAGTGTTAGGGTCATAACTTAAACACATCAATACAACCTATTTCTAGAATGATATATATAAGTTTTGCCCAGTGCTGTAACACAGAATAAGTCTTTATGGACTGCAACTGATTCTTCTGTGCTTATATTTACAAAACAAACCACAAATGGAGCAAAATCTTATTACAATCTGGTTTGATGTATATTACAGTTCAACAACAATAAGATCAAGAGGGTTAATTAACTTTGTGCTACTGACAACATTACAAAAACACGAGCACAGGACTGATAAACTCCAAGTTGTTTATTTTTGAATTAAACAAAATGAGTGTAAGATGAACAATGTAGGTAGTTGTACGATCTGTAAACTTATTAAAGTATCTAGAACTGTCATGTCCATATGTGTTAAATTCTGTAAAAGACTTAGAAGCTATAAAAACTATATGACTATATCCCTTTAAACAGGTTTAATATATATATATATTATATAACCTGAGTAATACATGAAGAACTGTTTCCTGTTAAACAACCAAAATGTAAAATTCTACACTTGAATTTCCTTCCTCCATGTTTTAACAGGGAGATATAATAATCTACTTTCAGGAAAACTTTAGGTTGATTTTATCGAAATACTGAGAATCAAATGCTATTGGAAAATATATAAAAAGCTTTGTCCCCTAACTCCCTACCCTTAGTCCCTACAATCAACAATTCAAATTTTTTTTATACAATGTAGATTGTAGAAGAATGTAACTCAGGAGTAGTAAAATACTGTTTTTTAATGTAATCTTTACCCCTAAATGTTGTTTATGGAATATTTATATATCAGTTGAATTAAAAAGGAGTAAGTTATAAATATTTAAAAGGGACAGGCTTGATATATTATCACAATCATAACCTCAAACACATGAAATCTTTTGTTTAAATCAGACATAATCTAAAGCTTTCCTTTGAAAATTTTCCTTCAAATCCATGGGTAACATATATTATCCTTTAGGAAAATCATAATGTCTTTAAGATATATGAACGTCACGCCTATTGGAAAATAAAATTATAAATAAGCTACTGCGCAAGCTCACACTGATCAACTAAAAAATAATTATACAATTTAGATTTTGTGAACACAATTTTCAGACTAACTGAAGACCAGCCGTGTACTGCACGGAAAAAAAATAAAAAGTGAAATTTTTGAGGTATATTTCAAGGTATTATGCGATTTTCTTAGAGCTTGAGTACCGGTGTTTCTGAGGACTGTTTAAATGTAACAAAGGCCCAAAACGACCACTAAAAATCAAGATTGTGCCCCTTTAAGTACCGGTGATAAATCATCAATAATAGAAATCAAAATCTATTGAACTCAGATCATATAGAATTAATACTAGGTCAAATGGGGGCTTTAATTTGCCTTCCAACATTCTACCATGAAGGGGTTGTCAACTTAGAATCACTTCAAGAGAGTCCACATAGCTAATAATGTTTATTTGGTATTTAGGTTTGTCATCTCAGCATCCCTTTCAGAGAGTTCACATAGTTAATAATGTTTATTTGATATATTGGTTTATCAACACAGCATCTCTTTCAGAGAGTCCAAATAGTTAATAATATTTATTTGGTATTTAGGTTTATCATATCGGCATCCCTTACAGAGAGTCCACATAGCTAATAATGTTTATTTGGTATTTAGGTTTGTCATCTCGGCATCCCTTACAGAGAGTCCACATAGCTAATAATGTTTAATTTGGTTTCCAACATTCTACAAATGAAAGGTTTGGTTGTCATTCGGCATCCCTTACAGAGAGTCCACATAGCTAATAATGTTTATTTGGTATTTAGGTTTGTCATCTCGGCATCCCTTACAGAGAGTCCACACATCTGATATGTTTTATAAGCAAGTTAAGTTTGTTAGAATCCACAGAGCCTAAAATATGAACTATACTATTTAGGTTTTCTGACTGAAACTGTAAAGAGTGACATGGTGATGTTAAACCCTGCCCCACCATGCCCTATAATTACCAGTGACAGTAAGGGCTATTGACATTCAATGTATAGTTAATAAAAAGGTAAATTACATCCCCCACTCCACCATCTGTGACAGTGTCAAACAATCAATATCACAGTTCTCAGAATTATAACTTAACTGGTTTATTATTGTATATTATATATATGTATTATATTCATTATACTATAATGGGGAAGAAATAAGAGCGTAATATTCTACTATACTGTATACCTTCCTTGAATAATCAACTAGAAAATAGTATACCCTATTGTTCTATACCTACGGTACCCTATTGTTCTATACCTACGGTACCCTATTGTTCTATACCTACGGTACCCTATTGTTCTATACCTACGGTATCCTATTGTTCTATACCTACGGTACCCTATTGTTCTATACCTACGGTACCCTATTGTTCTATACCTACGGTACCCTATTGTTCTATACCTACGGTACCCTATTGTTCTATACCTACGGTACCCTATTGTTCTATACCTACTGTACCCTATTGTTCTATACCTACGGTACCCTATTGTTCTATACCTACGGTACCCTATTGTTCTATACCTACGGTACCCTATTGTTCTATACCTACGGTACCCTATTGTTCTATACCTACGGTACCCTATTGTTCTATACCTACGGTACCCTATTGTTCTATACCTACGGTACCCTATTGTTCTATACCTACGGTACCCTATTGTTCTATACCTACGGTACCCTATTGTTCTATACCTACGGTACCCTATTGTTCTATACCTACGGTACCCTATTGTTCTATACCTACGGTACCCTATTGTTCTATACCTACGGTATCCTATTGTTCTATACCTACGGTACCCTATTGTTCTATACCTACGGTACCCTATTGTTCTATACCTACGGTACCCTATTGTTCTATACCTACGGTACCCTATTGTTCTATACCTACGGTATCCTATTGTTCTATACCTACGGTATCCTATTGTTCTATACCTACGGTACCCTATTGTTCTATACCTACGGTACCCTATTGTTCTATACCTACGGTACCCTATTGTTCTATACCTACGGTATCCTATTGTTCTATACCTACGGTACCCTATTGTTCTATACCTACGGTATCCTATTGTTCTATACCTACGGTATCCTATTGTTCTATACCTACGGTACCCTATTGTTCTATACCTACGGTACCCTATTGTTCTATACCTACGGTATCCTATTGTTCTATACCTACGGTACCCTATTGTTCTATACCTACGGTATCCTATTGTTCTATACCTACGGTACCCTATTGTTCTATACCTACGGTACCCTATTGTTCTATACCTACGGTATCCTATTGTTCTATACCTACGGTACCCTATTGTTCTATACCTACGGTACCCTATTGTTCTATACCTACGGTACCCTATTGTTCTATACCTACGGTGCCCTATTGTTCTATACCTTCCTTGAATAATCAACTAGACAATCTATTCTACAAGAGAATTATTTTAAAAATCTTTAATTCACCACTGGGAGTAAGAATTGATTTCTACCTTTCTTCGTAAATATCTCAACCCTAAAATTACATTGACAGTTTGACATTGTTGATTTACCTTGATCAAACTTCTTTTTTTATTTTGTTTAAATAATCCACAAGGGAAATAAACCCTGGAGATAAATTATTCTATTATCAAAAACTCAGGAAAAAACGTCTGTTAGTTGTTTAGATTGAAATATCAAGAATGGGGAGGGATGGGGAGGTAAATTGTTTGTTTGTTTATCGAACCTCGTCTATTTTGAATTCAGGTATTTTGTACAGGTTGTCTGAAGAAATATTTAGTCACATGTCAACAAAAACTTACGCTACTTTATTTACTCTATATTGATTGGTCAATGAGAATTATTTAAGGAATCTGATTGGTTGAAAGTTGTAAAATATTGACGTGTTGTTGTAAGAGTAAATAGGAACATTGTGAAATGTCCGCGATGTTTTTTACGTTGTTTTCTATTCGACCAATAAAGAAATACCTGAGGTAAAACACGGTAGGGTAGAATTCTAACTTTGTGATTGACAATGGGCTGCTAAGCTACCGAGGTTTAAAATGGTGGTTGAACAAAATCATCCTGATATCAAAATAAAATCCTATCTGTTCGTATAACCATGGTATCATCCAAAAACATTTCTTTAAGTTTTACTTATCCTGAATTCTTTTAGCCAAATAATAAGTCTCATTCTAATTATTTTTCATACTTTTTGTGCCCAAGTTGTGAACGATTTACGTGAAACACTTTACCTATTTATGGGCCTTGGATGATTGTTACGCTTCTTTCCATTGAAATAATTTTGTTTCAATAACAATTATTTTTTCAAAACTATTCCAGTTTCAGACTTCTGTCAGAATAGTTCCTAATTTTTTTAACGCTTCCTAAATTAAACTTTAAAATGAAAAAATTTAAAATCATGGATAACTCTTGTACTTTTTTAGTGATTTTGGTATTTATTTTATGTAACCATTACGTTTTGTCTCTTAACTTAGTAAGTAGTTCATCTATACTGACCTTTGACCTTATTCTTCAAGTGTAAACTTCGAAAGTCTAACATTCAGATGTTTTGAGACGCTGTGAATTGTGAATATTGATTAACAAAAACTAATTCAAAAATTGAATTTACTGATTGACCAATCCGATAAAAGAGTTTAATTTTTTTGCCAAAAGGCGTGAACGATCAACGTGAAACTTTCCCTATTAATAGACCTTGGACGATTGTTTGGCCTGATTCCATTGTAGTAATTTTTGTTTCCAGATAAAAAAGGGACAGAACAAGATGTCAATAAATTAATCTATATGTTTGATTTTCTCGAGTTCTGTCGTTTGGTTTTGTAATTTTGTTTCCAGATAAATCTCCATCAACAAAGCAGACGTCAATGATTTGATGTGAATTAATCTGTGTATTTGTTTATGTTTCCACCGAGAACCAGAGCGTCTGCTGAGAATTCGACGTCTGCTTCCACCTAAATCATACAACCAGACGACAATTATTATGGAAGCAGATTTGATTCTGATTAAAATATCTATGGGAGGTGAAAACAGGATTAGATACACTTTCATGTCCTATTTTCCTTTAATTAATTAACCTAACGAAGATAAAACAAAGGCAAGCAGTGTGTAATGAGGGAAACTTTGCCTGGACAGCGGCATTAGACTCATCCATCAATGGCAGTAAGACTGTAATACAGAGTCCTGACTAGCGAGGGTCACAATCTGTTTGGTCAGATCATATTCCTCAGAGGAAAGGAGTGTAACCAGATAGATAGACCTGCTCCCCATATACCCACCCCAGTAAAATATAAGAATATTTTGAAGTAGAAAGATATAGATTATTAAATAGGTGAAGGAATGTATGTGACCTATAAACAACATAAAACTAGGTAGAATAGATCATAATAATCTATTACAATCAGTATAATACCATACATCAGGCCTGGATAACCTTTCTTCAATTTCTTATTCTACAGGTATATCATTCTAATACCATACATCAGGCCTGGATAACCTTTCTTCAATTTCTTATTCTACAGGTATATCATTCTAATACCATACATCAGGCCTGGATAACCTTTCTTCAATTTCTTATTCTACAGGTATATCATTCTAATACCATACATCAGGCCTGGATAACCTTTCTTCAATTTCTTATTCTACAGGTATATCATTTAATACCATACATCAGGCCTGGATAACCTTTCTTCAATTTCTTATTCTACAGGTATATCATTCTAATACCATACATCAGGCCTGGATAACCTTTCTTCAATTTCTTATTCTACAGGTTTATCAGATTAATACCATACATCAGGCCTGGATAACCTTTCTTCAATTTCTTATTCTACAGGTATATCATTCTAATACCATACATCAGGCCTGGATAACCTTTCTTCAATTTCTTATTCTACAGGTATATCATTATAATACCATACATCAGGCCTGGATAACCTTTCTTCAATTTCTTATTCTACAGGTATATCATTCTAATACCATACATCAGGCCTGGATAACCTTTCTTCAATTTCTTATTCTACAGGTATATCATTCTAATACCATACATCAGGCCTGGATAACCTTTCTTCAATTTCTTATTCTACAGGTATATCATTATAATACCATACATCAGGCCTGGATAACCTTTCTTCAATTTCTTATTCTACAGGTATATCATTATAATACCATACATCAGGCCTGGATAACCTTTCTTCAATTTCTTATTCTACAGGTATATCATTTAATACCATACATCAGGCCTGGATAACCTTTCTTCAATTTCTTATTCTACAGGTATATCATTCTAATACCATACATCAGGCCTGGATAACCTTTCTTCAATTTCTTATTCTACAGGTATATCATTTAATACCATACATCAGGCCTGGATAACCTTTCTTCAATTTCTTATTCTACAGGTATATCATTTAATACCATACATCAGGCCTGGATAACCTTTCTTCAATTTCTTATTCTACAGGTATATCATTATAATACCATACATCAGGCCTGGATAACCTTTCTTCAATTTCTTATTCTACAGGTATATCATTCTAATACCATACATCAGGCCTGGATAACCTTTCTTCAATTTCTTATTCTACAGGTATATCATTCTAATACCATACATCAGGCCTGGATAACAGTTTCTTCAATTTCTTATTCTACAGGTATATCATTATAATACCATACATCAGGCCTGGATAACCTTTCTTCAATTTCTTATTCTACAGGTATATCATTATAATACCATACATCAGGCCTGGATAACCTTTCTTCAATTTCTTATTCTACAGGTATATCAGTATAATACCATACATCAGGCCTGGATAACCTTTCTTCAATTTCTTATTCTACAGGTATATCAGTATAATACCATACATCAAGCCTGGATAACCTTTCTTCAATTTCTTATTCTACAGGTATATCATTATAATACCATACATCAGGCCTGGATAACCTTTCTTCAATTTCTTATTCTACAGGTATATCATTCTAATACCATACATCAGGCCTGGATAACCTTTCTTCAATTTCTTATTCTACAGGTATATCATTCTAATACCATACATCAGGCCTGGATAACCTTTCTTCAATTTCTTATTCTACAGGTATATCATTCTAATACCATACATCAGGCCTGGATAACCTTTCTTCAATTTCTTATTCTACAGGTATATCATTCTAATACCATACATCAGGCCTGGATAACCTTTCTTCAATTTCTTATTCTACAGGTATATCATTATAATACCATACATCAGGCCTGGATAACCTTTCTTCAATTTCTTATTCTACAGGTATATCATTCTAATACCATACATCAGGCCTGGATAACAGTTCTTCAATTTCTTATTCTACAGGTATATCATTCTAATACCATACATCAGGCCTGGATAACAGTTCTTCAATTTCTTATTCTACAGGTATATCATTCTAATACCATACATCAGGCCTGGATAACCTTTCTTCAATTTCTTATTCTACAGGTATATCATTATAATACCATACATCAGGCCTGGATAACCTTTCTTCAATTTCTTATTCTACTGGTATATCATTCTAATACCATACATCAGGCCTGGATAACCTTTCTTCAATTTCTTATTCTACTGGTATATCATTCTAATACCATACATCAGGCCTGGATAACATTTTCTTCAATTTCTTATTCTACAGGTATATCATTCTAATACCATACATCAGGCCTGGATAACCTTTCTTCAATTTCTTATTCTACAGGTATATCATTATAATACCATACATCAGGCCTGGATAACCTTTCTTCAATTTCTTATTCTACAGGTATATCATTATAATACCATACATCAGGCCTGGATAACCTTTCTTCAATTTCTTATTCTACAGGTATATCATTCTAATACCATACATCAGGCCTGGATAACCTTTCTTCAATTTCTTATTCTACAGGTATATCATTATAATACCATACATCAGGCCTGGATAACCTTTCTTCAATTTCTTATTCTACAGGTATATCATTCTAATACCATACATCAGGCCTGGATAACAGTTCTTCAATTTTTTATTCTACAGGTATATCATTCTAATACCATACATCAGGCCTGGATAACAGTTCTTCAATTTCTTATTCTACAGGTATATCATTCTAATACCATACATCAGGCCTGGATAACCTTTCTTATTTTATTTCTTATTCTACAGGTTTATCATTATAATACCATACATCAGGCCTGGATAACCTTTCTTCAATTTCTTATTCTACAGGTATATCATTATAATACCATACATCAGGCCTGGATAACCTTTCTTCAATTTCTTATTCTACAGGTATATCATTATAATACCATACATCAGGCCTGGATAACCTTTCTTCAATTTCTTATTCTACAGGTATATCATTCTAATACCATACATCAGGCCTGGATAACCTTTCTTCAATTTCTTATTCTACAGGTATATCATTCTAATCCCATACATCAGGCCTGGATAACCTTTCTTCAATTTCTTATTCTACATGTATATCAGATTAATACCATACATCAGGCCTGGATAATCTTTCTTCAATTTCTTATTCTACAGGTTTATCAGATTAATACCATACATCAGGCCTGGATAACCTTTCTTATTTTATTTCTTATTCTACAGGTTTATCATTCTAATACCATACATCAGGCCTGGATAACCTTTCTTATTTTATTTCTTATTCTACAGGTATATCATTCTAATACCATACATCAGGCCTGGATAACCTTTCTTCAATTTCTTATTCTACAGGTTTATCAGATTAATACCATACATCAGGCCTGGATAACCTTTCTTATTTTATTTCTTATTCTACAGGTTTATCAGTCTAATACCATACATCAGGCCTGGATAACCTTTCTTCAACGGAGGGAAGCATTCGAGAGATTCCTTATATCATGGAATTAATAGTGAGAATAGTATTAATCTGCCTCCCTCATACCACTCAGCCACTTTAGGGTTTGTCAACTTAACACCGCTTTCATTCATCATCTCTTCAACCCATCTCTAAATATTTCAAACTTTCTTCCCTGTTTCACTTTGGAATGTAAACCTCGGAAACATAAATATTAGGGACCAAAATAATAAATAGGCCTACTCATGTTAAGAAATGTTCACACAAGCCAAGAAACACATGTTTGTTTTGTTTTGTAAAATGTGAACACACCCACCCAGTATTAAGATTAATGAAAGGAAACAATTACAATTCATTTCTCTACACATGGATTTAATTCAAGTTGAGTGAACATAACTAAATTTATTTACTTAGTATTTAGGTTTGTCATCTCGACATCCCTTTCAGAGAGTCCACATAGCTATATTTGGGGTATTTTATTAGCTCATCAATCAATGGTATTTTGGTTTGTCAACTCTGTATCCCTTTCAGGGAGTCCACATAGCTAATAATGTTTATTTGGTATTTTGGTATGTCAACTTGACATCCCTTTCAGAGAGTCCACATAGCTATATTCGGGTTTTTGGATTGTCAACTCAGCACCCCTTTCAGAGTCCACATAGCTGACAAATTTTTGAGGTATATTGGTTTGTCAACTCGGCATCTCTTTCAAAGAGTCCACATAGTTAATGTTATTTTGGTATCTTGGTTTGTCACCTCGAAGAGTCCACATGGCTAATGTTTTTGGTATCTTGGTTTGTTAACTCGAAGAGTTCACATGGCTAATATTATATGTAGTATAGTTTTAGCACAATGTACCAGATATTACTACTTATGTTTATATCAAACAGACCACACCCCCTTCTAGTATTTTTATCTCTAATACTTATAAAAGGTCGAAGGTCATCTCTAGTGGGAGGGTCTCACGATTTACTATATAATTTAATTGTTTCAGTCTTTTATTTATTTTAAAGTGGACCAGGCTTCATTTGTTTCGGACAATCATCCGACAGCCTCAAACACATGAAATCTTTTGGTTAGCTAATCAGAAATAGTCTACAGAGCCTACCTTTGAAATTTGAGCCTTCAAATCCATGTGTATCCATAATTATCCGTGTTTGAAAAATCATAATGCCTTAAGAAATTACGAACATCCCGCCATATTGGAAAACGGTTTGTCTTGATAGTCAAAGAGTTATCCTTCCCGTCGTGCAATAGCGGTCATCTATATAAATAGACTACAACGTATTTTCATGACTTTGTCAACAGGACACACAATTTTCAGACTGACTGGAGACCAGCCGCGTACAGCACGGAAAAAAAATGAAAAGTGAAATTTTTTGTTTGAGGTATATTTCAAGGTATTTTGCGATTTTCTTAGAGCTTGAGTATTTCTGAGGACTGTTTAAATGTAACAAAGGCCCAAAACGACCCCTAAAAATCAAGCCTGGGCCCCTTTAACTATGTGACTATTGCCTCCAGTTTTTATAGAATCTTCTCACCTTAGGGTGGTTTAACACAAACTAAACCAAGATAAACTTCAAGATAGTAAATCTTCACTTTTACAATCTTATTGAATACTAAGAAGAACCAAACAGCTCTACCTTAACCCAGACTCCAGTCACTAACCAAGATTTTGAGGTCACAAATTGAGACTCCACAAAAATCATAAGACTTATCTTATCCACAAATCTATGATAACCAAACGCTTGTACCCTACCTTAACCAGAGTCACTGGAAAAGATTGTGATATCTATCCTCTATGTCAAAAACAAAAACTTGCTTTTACTCCACAACAAATCACATAAAACTTATCCTTGCTACTGATCAATGATAGTTAAAAGTTCTACAATTACCAGAGTTATAAAAGAATTATAAAGAAGCAGCAAGAAATAGAAGTATGAATTAAAAAGAAATGTACAATCTTGACCACTTGATAAATTTAGATCAAACCCCATTGATTTGATACAGTTTCTCAACCACATAAAAAAAAATCTCAAAATTGTGACTGTTGTTAAATGAATCTTTAGGATGGTATTCACACTTGCAACTCACCAGTGTTGTTAAGATTTATTTTTCAATCAAGACCTAGAATTTACATAGAAACAACAACTGTTTTTTTTCTGTAAAACCTGATAATCTGAAAATTTATAATTAGAAAACAGATTGTTAGTAGTCTGTGTGATCTAGAGAGAGAGAGAGCTGTATGAGATAGAAAGTAAGTCTTCAAGTCTCAACAGGATACAGAAATATAACACAGACATCTGTTATCATACAGATAACAACTCTCTAGATTTATACTTCATAAAAATATACACATAGCTTCTTAACATAGAACACATATTGAAGGAATGAATGAATGAATGAATGAATGGAAGAATGAAAGAATAAATGAAAGAATGAAAGAATAAATGAAAGAATGAATGAATGAATAAATGAATGGAAGAATGAATAAATGAATGAAAGAATGAATGAATAAATGAATGAGAGAATGAATGAATAATTGAATGAATGAATAAATGAGTGAATGAATGAATGAATGAAAGAATGAATGAAAGAATGAATGAGAGAATGAATGAATGAATGAATAAATGAATTATGGCTGAAAAACCAATGATTAATTGAATGAATGAATAATTGAATTATTAAATAACGGAACACAATTTTATGGTATCCTACTCCTTAAATTTATTACACACGTTTCAACAATCTACATATTGTCATCATCAGGTTTTTTCTTTTTTTTCATCTGATGATGACAGGGCAGAATTGGAACGGTTCTCAGTACTTTCGACCGTTTACATTACACAAAATTCATCGGTACCGTTCTCAGAACGGTTCCAAGAACGGAATATTTTTGTATGTAAAAGGGGTTATTGAGAGGAAACATGTCAATTAATTATATACAAATGAAGCATATCATTAATTACATAATTAACATATATTATCAACGACTATTTATACAGAATTTAAATACAAGTTCATTACCCATGTGAAAAATAACATAGACCAGAATAACTAACAACACTGGTGTAGGGGCTTTGGAAACTTACATGCTGCCAAGCGTATTTGAGAGTCCATTGCAATAAAGCTCAAATGACTGGCCTCATGTTTATTGTCTTGTAAATTAATAGATTGACAATAGATCATAATTAACATAATATAAACATTTTATAATAGATTTATCAGATCGTTCAAAATGAACTTGACTGATTATACTACGAAAATTCCATCTGTGACCATTACCTCAGTGTCCCAAGGGAGAGGAGACATATGTCTCATTAACACTGTGTTTAATTAGGATAATTTGAGATAATACTTCATTAGTATGGATAATTAACGAGGATAAACACCTCAAAATCTCTGACAAATTCTACTTAATTACTCAGTGGTTATATATTATATATATATTTTATATTGATTATATAAACGGTAAATAGATTGTAATAGGTAGCTGTAGGCCTACATTATGAAAATAGGCCTTATTTTTAAGAGAAATCAGCAAGGGATGTTTTACCCTATGATATAAGGGAAAGTATGAATTAAAATACCGAGACCTTATCTATCAAAGTTAATTAGTACATTAATTAACCTTCTTAATCAAATGTGACCTAATTAAAATGTATTTATAACCCTAAGAATACCACATTGCCTAGAGCCTAACAGGTTGGCCTACTTCCCCTCTACTCAACTGTACGACAATGTTAATAACGAGGCTGTATGACAAATGGCAATAACAAGGGTGTATGACAAATTGCAATAACAAGGGTGTATGACAAATGGCAATAACAAAGGGTGTATGACAAATTGCAATAACAAAGGGTGTATGACAAATGGCAATAACAAAGGGTGTATGACAAATGACAATAACAAGGGTGTATGACAAATGACAATAACAAGGGTGTATGACAAATGGCAATAACAAGGGTGTATGACAAATGACATTAACAAGGGTGTATGACAAATGACATTAACAAGGGTGTATGACAAATGACAATAACAAGGGTGTATGACAAATGACAATAACAAGGGTGTATGACAAATGAAAATAACAAGGGTGTATGACAAATGACAATAACAAGGGTGTATGACAAATGGCAATAACAAGGGTGTATGACAAATGACATTAACAAGGGTGTATGACAAATTGCAATAACAAAGGGTGTATGACAAATGGCAATAACAAAGGGTGTATGACAAATGACAATAACAAGGGTGTATGACAAATGACAATAACAAGGGTGTATGACAAATGACAATAACAAGGGTGTATGACAAATGACAATAACAAGGGTGTATGACAAATGACAATAACAAGGGTGTATGACAAATGACAATAACAAGGGTGTATGACAAATGGCAATAACAAGGGTGTATGACAAATGGCAATAACAAGGGTGTATGACAAATGACAATAACAAGGGTGTATGACAAATGGCAATAACAAGGGTGTATGACAAATGGCAATAACAAGGGTGTATGACAAATGGCAATAACAAGGGTGTATGCAAAATGGCCTTCACAATGTCAAACAATTACAAACTGTGTGCCTATAACCTTGACATGGTGAAGCTGAGTGTGTAAAAGCAGATAAAGAACTCTTCCCACTAATGGTTTATCAAAAAAATGATTATTGTGTAATCTCACACCATGTGTTAGTGACGACAACATAGTCTCCTGCCCTGGGTAACAAGGTAAAGATTCAAGTTAATACAAGGTGTAAAAGATTAGAAAATTAGAAAGTTAATTATGTATGAATAAAGTATAAGTCTGATGACCTTGAATAAGTTTTAAAAGGGGCACAATCTTGATTTTTATGGGGTCGTTTTAGGCTTTTGTTACATTTAAACAGTCCTCAGAAATACTCAAGCTCTAAGAAAATCTTTGATTATCAAGACGAACCGTTTTCCAATATGGCGGGACGTTCATAATATCTTAAGTCATTATGATTTTTCAAACACAGATAATTATGGATACACATGGATTTGAAGGCTCAAATTTCAAAGGTGAGCTCTGTAGACTATTTCTGATTAGCTTAGCAAAAGATTTCATGTGTTTGAAGCTGTTGGATGATTGTCTGAAACAAATCAAGCCTGGGCCCCTTTAAGTTATATATGAATCTATTTCTATCATGTTTTTCTTTAACAGGTAAACCTCCTCCTATTTAATTTCACATATTGACACAATTTTATCATTTTTGACTCAAGGATGTTCCTGTGTTTGACAAATGTTAAATGACTTCACTTCATAGATTTTTACCTTTCAAAGTTACCAGTGATGATGAATCATATAAAAAAAAAACAGTCCAAAACATCGTCATCACAAATAAAAACAGTAAACAGTAAACAAGTTGTAGGCGGTGAATCATAAAGCCCAGTGAATCAGGGTGGCTTCTGTTGAAAACAAACTTGTGTCTTGATGAACAAGTACTTATTTTTATATTTCAAAACAATATAAACATTATCAACAGATTTAAATTATTCATATTTTATGCAAATTATTTTCCTCTATTTGAAATATATAGATTTTAAAGGGGTTGAAATAAAAAGATTCACTTTAATTTGTATTCTGATTTGGTATTTGATATTATAAGAGATTTTCTCCTATAGAAGCACTAGCTTAGGTAACAAATATTTTGTAAAAGATATGAATTTCAACTTTAGAAAAGATAAATGTCTTAAGAAAACAAACTTAAACAAATAATTCAAATATGCACAGTGAGTGCTTCAGGGAAGTGATGAAAGGGGTATCCAATACGCCCTGCGGACACAAAATTTGTATTTCTTTTGTAAATAGATTTGGTAAGGTATTACATGCTCTTATGTCTTATAGACAAGTATTTTTAATTACATTTTTACACAATATTCATTCTCATTTCTACTAGGCAAACTTTATACTTTTATATCAAACGGATCTTTATTTTAAAGAGAATTGGAAGTGGTAGGTAGCTACACCTGTATTTCTCAATGTGTCTATAACACTGGGTATACACTGTTGATAAACTATATAACTTTTATTCCCATTACACAATCACAATGTTAAAGGGGGAATCATTTAGTTGACCAGTGGTGTTCAACCCTCACACCCTTACCTAGCTACAACATGGACAATTGGCTATATTAAAACAAAAGACTTTTTAAAACAGAATAAAAGTCTGGTTTGAATTCAATAAGATTAGTTGATACCTATTGATTAGTTTGTAACTGTCTACTCAAGATTTCAGACCAAATGACATTTATAGTTACACAAGAAATAAAATCACTTTACAAACTTAAATGTCGTCTGGTATTTTCCTATTTCAGTCGTCAATCATAATCTACGAGGCTTGTGATGATTTTAATTAGAAGAGCTCACAAACTTTACAATTTCTTTCTACCTTAGCACTCAGGAAATAGACAGAATAACCGAACCCACAGTCAGGAAGAATGAGACACTATAATATAATATAGCTGATGACAGTACAGTATGTTATATAATCAATAAAACCAACAGTTAGCTAAGAGACAGAAGACTTAATTCAATATACTCTTATTTTCAGTTCTAGGGTTCAAACCTGTACAGTATACATAGATCATAGAGTTATACAGCATGTCATAGAGCTACAGCATGTCATAGAGATACAGCATGTCATAGAGATACAGCATGTCATAGAGATACAGCATGTCATAGAGCTAAAGCATGTCATAGAGCACCCCACAGCATGTCATAGAGCAATTTTTTATGTCATAGAGCTACAGCATGTCATAGAGCTACAGCATGTCATAGAGATACAGCATGTCATAGAGCTACAGCATGTCATAGAGCTACAGCATGTCATAGAGCTACAGCATGTCATAGAGATACAGCATGTCATAGAGCTACAGCATGTCATAGAGCTAGACTAGAGTTTTTCCAGTTTCCTCCCCTGAAGCTATAGTTTATGACTGTATGTCAATGTCAACAAGTGTTTTAACAATGTGATTAATTGACAGGTAATTAATTAAACAGATCGTTAAGATTCTGATTAGATTATCTAACATCTTCTCTATCTAATCTATCATAACATAACTACTTAGTACTTACACGTTCTTATTCTGACACTAGTCAACTGGTCAGTCTTCATCTCTAACTACTTTCACTTTCTTATTCTGACACTAGTCAACTGGTCAGTCTTCATCTCTAACTACTTTCACTTTCTTATTCTGACACTAGTCAACTGGTCAGTCTTCATCTCTAACTACTTTCACTTTCTTATTCTGACACTAGTCAACTGGTCAGTCTTCATCTCTAACTACTTTCACTTTCTTATTCTGCCCCACAGTCAAAGTCAGTCACACTCTAATTTTTACTTTCTTTTTTGAAAAGTAACCAGTATCATTCAAATATTTTCACTTTTTATTCTAACAGAACGGTCAGTCTTCATTCAATTTTTATTTTCTTATTCTGCACTGGGGTTCAACCGGGTCAGTGTACATGTCTAACAGTTTCACATGTTTTAAATGCTACACTGTCAAGGTCAGCTTCTTTAAAACTACTTTCATTTTTTAAATGCTACACTAGTCAAGGTCAGCTTCTTTTAACTACTTTCATTTCTTAGACACTAGAACTGGTTTTTCCAGTTTCCCCCCCCTAACTTTTTCACTTTATGACTGACATGTCAAGGGTCAGTCAATCATTTTAACTACTGTGATTTCTTTTTTGACAGGTAGTCAATTCAGTCTTAAAAATTCTGATTAGATTTCAACTTTCTTTTTCTAACTATAAATGGTCATCATACTTAACTACTTTCACTTTCTTATTCTGACACTAGTCAACTGGTCAGTCTTCATCTAAAACTACTTTTTTCACTTTCCCTTATTGTTTGAGTAATTTTAGTTTCCATCCTTAAACAAAAAAGAGGGCCCAAGGGTATGAAATCAAAATGAATGGAGTTTTACTTCCAACGAGGATCAAGTATGAGCCATAGAATTGTCAAGAGTGGCTCATAGAAAAGGATACTTAAAATCTTAATAAGGAGGGGGGGGTATAGACATACAAACAATTCTGGAGGGTGGGGGTCAGATGACCCTGGTACCATCAAGGATCTGTCACAGACAAAACTAAGTTTATTATCAATCCTGGTTGGTTTAATTGGTCTATATACCCCTACCTGTCGATACAGTGTAAAACCCTGGTTATAGTAATAATAGGTAGAAAGTAAAGCTAATAGAGACTAGTCTACTGATGTATATAACAACAGTAAAATAACTGTTGACAATGTTGACTAAAGGATTTATCTCTAACTTCAATACAAATAGACTTTGATAACACGTCACTTTATTCTCAAATTAGACTCCTTCTTTTCTATAATTATAACTTAGATATCTAAATTTAAAATCTTAAAAACCTTACACACTGGTATTATAATGTTATGTGTTATTGATGAGGTACTAGTAATGTTCAAAACTTCACTAAGAGAAGAAAATTTGTATGTTTTTGCCAGTGCCTATAACCCCAGTGAAACCTACCTAGTTTGGGAAATCAGTATTCTATAAATAATTAAACAAATATATATGCAAAAGAATATCTCGTGAACCATCTTTTTAAAAACAGACCAAGCTTATTAAAACCACAAATTCCCATAACAGTGGAAAATGATTCAATATATATACTATTGTCCTGTCATCTAACGTTTCAGCTAAATGTGAAGTGAAGTGTTTCTGATCAATGAATTTAGCCGAAATGTTCGACGACAGGACATAAGCCTTATATTTTTACAATTTCCAACTGTCGAGGGATCTGATCTTTATCATGCTCTCCAACCGTTTTCAGATGTAAAACTGATTTCAAACACCAAAACCCACCAAGAGCGAAAATTATTGATGTTTTATGTTTTATACTAAAACAATGCACCACTTAACCATTTTTACCTATTACTAGGTTTGCCGTGACACACTAATCTTTTTATCATCCCATTTCCTGTCCCTGGTCTGATCCCCTCGCACCCTTATATCTATTGTAAATACATTACCTTCCCCATGTATATGAATTATTTCACTATTTCTTCTTTTATTGCAAAGCAGATTAAAATAAGCCCTGAGCTATTTTCTGTATGTCTCTGATTATCTATGTGTATTTATTGAGTAAATATATTGTTTAAAAAAAAAAATCTTTATCGTGCACAGCCTGTAGCACATGAGGCTTCAGTTATTGTCCTATCTGAACGACTAGACACTTTATCCAAGACAGTCTCTCCAACCCGCTGTCTTGTTTAAAATCAATTCTTCAGATTCAACATAATAATAACATGGAAATAACCTGTTTTAAAAAATTAAAAACCTGCCAATGAAAATATTGTGAGTTAAAACAACTATTGATTTTTGAAACCATGCTCTGTCAACCATTAAAAACTCAGGCTACACATTCTAGAGAAATAAAGATTGACACTTTAACTTCGATAAATTCAATCTTTGTTACAAATTCTCAAACAACTCAACGTTTAATCTGAGTTTGATTCATTAATACTATGGAGTTCGAGTATTCAGTACAGGTTAATGGTCCACAACCAGTCCAATAAGTTCAATAATGATTGTTACATAAGGATTAAAGGTTGGCAAGTAACACCAATATTGAACGCCTTGGAATACTCATTCAAAATTTGCTGCCATTTGAAAAAAACATTGAACCCACACGTCCCAATAATTTGAATATTGGTCTGCAAGGGTGACGATACATCTATATTTAACATTGGTTAAAGAGGCACAATTTTCAATATAAAAAACATTGTATCTAGATTATACCTGAAAATATTTCTAAAAAATGGCATCTACATCCATGTACCTGCTTGATTAAACATATTTTAAAAATATAACAAAGAACACAAGGTTATAACATAATTTTGTTATAAAAGAAGTGTGTTATACTGTACCTTATTTTCTTGTGTTCCTTGTTATATTGACTTTGTACCCTCAACTTCTAAATGTCGTTCAAATCCTAATTTTTGTTATAAAAGTGTTTAAGGAGCTGCTCTAGTCAGACATGACTGGCTACTACACTGTAATATTCAGAGCACTGGCTACTATGCTATACAATTCAGAGCCCTGTTATATATAGATTATTTATTTTACCTTAATTGATTATTCGTTAAAATTTTTTATTAAAGAAACTTGATATTGTATAATTCTAATCAATAAAATATCATTCAATATTCACCTTGTCTTGAATACGACAGGAAATGGTTTTATTTCTAGTTTCAATCATCTTCACATCGTCAAAATATAACTTACTCTGTCTTATACCTTGACATCATTAGACATCACAGAAAGAAAGAAACTATATTTTACAAGGATAACAACTTAGGTTCACAAGGATCCTTTCTACCATCTGGTTCTTGGCAAACCTGGATTATCCGTAGGCTTAAGCAGTCTTTGTCGACTCAGATTATGATGAAGATGATATGTTCAAGGTCGTCGAACTTTCACACAATGTTCGAAATAAGACCCCAAAGCCACCATAGGGTAGACTTAACCAAGCAAATGAAGTCATGACATAAAGAATCAACACTCTAACTGAACAAGCTATGGAACCACAGTAAACGTGGAAGTACAGCCATATATAATATATTGACAGTGTGAAGATGGGTCTAGTCATACAGTCTATATAATATATTGACAGTGTGAAGATGGGTCTAGTCATACAGTCTATATAATATATTGACAGTGTGAAGATGGGTCTAGTCATACAGTCTATATAATATATTGATAGTGTGAAGATGGGTCTAGTCATACAGTCTATATAATATATTGACAGTGTGAAGATGGGTCTAGTCATACAGTCTATATAATATATTGATAGTGTGAAGATGGGTCTAGTCATACAGTCTATATAATATATTGATAGTGTGAAGATGGGTCTAGTCATACAGTCTATATAATATATTGATAGTGTGAAGATGGGTCTAGTCATACAGTCTATATAATATATTGACAGTGTGAAGATGGGTCTAGTCATACAGTCTATATAATATATTGACAGTGTGAAGATGGGTCTAGTCATACAGTCTATATAATATATTGATAGTGTGAAGATGGGTCTAGTCATACAGTCTATATAATATATTGACAGTGTGAAGATGGGTCTAGTCATACAGTCTATATAATATATTGATAGTGTGAAGATGGGTCTAGTCATACAGTCTATATAATATATTGATAGTGTGAAGATGGGTCTAGTCATACAGTCTATATAATATATTGACAGTGTGAAGATGGGTCTAGTCATACAGTCTATATAATATATTGACAGTGTGAAGATGGGTCTAGTCATACAGTCTATATAATATATTGATAGTGTGAAGATGGGTCTAGTCATACAGTCTATATAATATATTGACAGTGTGAAGATGGGTCTAGTCATACAGTCTATATAATATATTGACAGTGTGAAGATGGGTCTAGTCATACAGTCTATATAATATATTGACAGTGTGAAGATGGGTCTAGTCATAGAGTCTATATAATATATTGACAGTGTGAAGATGGGTCTAGTCATAGAGTCTATATAATATATTGACAGTGTGAAGATGGGTCTAGTCATACAGTCTATATAATATATTGATAGTGTGAAGATGGGTCTAGTCATACAGTCTATATAATATATTGACAGTGTGAAGATGGGTCTAGTCATACAGCCATATATAATATATTGACAGTGTGAAGATGGGTCTAGTCATACAGCCATATATAATATATTGACAGTGTGAAGATGGGTCTAGTCATACAGTCTATATAATATATTGATAGTGTGAAGATGGGTCTAGTCATACAGTCTATATATAATATATTGATAGTGTGAAGATGGGTCTAGTCATACAGTCTATATAATATATTTACAGTGTGAAGATGGGTCTAGTCATACAGTCTATATAATATATTGATAGTGTGAAGATGGGTCTAGTCATACAGTCTATATAATATATTGATAGTGTGAAGATGGGTCTAGTCTTACAGTCTATATAATATATTGATAGTGTGAAGATGGGTCTAGTCATACAGTCTATATAATATATTGATAGTGTGAAGATGGGTCTAGTCTTACAGTCTATATAATATATTGATAGTGTGAAGATGGGTCTAGTCATACAGTCTATATAATATATTGATAGTGTGAAGATGGGTCTAGTCATACAGTCTATATAATATATTGATAGTGTGAAGATGGGTCTAGTCATACAGTCTATATAATATATTGACAGTGTGAAGATGGGTCTAGTCATACAGTCTATATAATATATTGACAGTGTGAAGATGGGTCTAGTCATAGAGTCTATATAATATATTGATAGTGTGAAGATGGGTCTAGTCTTACAGTCTATATAATATATTGATAGTGTGAAGATGGGTCTAGTCATACAGTCTATATAATATATTTACAGTGTGAAGATGGGTCTAGTCATACAGTCTATATAATATATTGATAGTGTGAAGATGGGTCTAGTCTTACAGTCTATATAATATATTGATAGTGTGAAGATGGGTCTAGTCATACAGTCTATATAATATATTGATAGTGTGAAGATGGGTCTAGTCTTACAGTCTATATAATATATTGACAGTGTGAAGATGGGTCTAGTCATACAGTCTATATAATATATTGATAGTGTGAAGATGGGTCTAGTCATACAGTCTATATAATATATTTACAGTGTGAAGATGGGTCTAGTCATACAGTCTATATAATATATTGACAGTGTGAAGATGGGTCTAGTCTTACAGTCTATATAATATATTGATAGTGTGAAGATGGGTCTAGTCATACAGTCTATATAATATATTGATAGTGTGAAGATGGGTCTAGTCATACAGTCTATATAATATATTGACAGTGTGAAGCTGGGTCTAGTCATACAGTCTATATAATATATTGACAGTGTGAAGATGGGTCTAGTCTTACAGTCTATATAATATATTGATAGTGTGAAGATGGGTCTAGTCATACAGTCTATATAATATATTGATAGTGTGAAGATGGGTCTAGTCATACAGTCTATATAATATATTGACAGTGTGAAGATGGGTCTAGTCATACAGTCTATATAATATATTGACAGTGTGAAGATGGGTCTAGTCATACAGTCTATATAATATATTGATAGTGTGAAGATGGGTCTAGTCATACAGTCTATATAATATATTGACAGTGTGAAGATGGGTCTAGTCATACAGTCTATATAATATATTGACAGTGTGAAGATGGGTCTAGTCATACAGTCTATATATAATATATTGACAGTGTGAAGATGGGTCTAGTCATACAGTCTATATAATATATTGACAGTGTGAAGATGGGTCTAGTCATACAGTCTATATAATATATTGATAGTGTGAAGATGGGTCTAGTCTTACAGTCTATATAATATCTATTGTTCTATTACAGATAACATGCTATCTTCACATTATTTACAAACAATATGAGGAGATTTTACAGGTTTTTCATTAAAGAATACAGATATTTTGTTCAAAAACCATTATTAGGCAAAAATTGGTAACATTACTTGTTTCTCATGCAGGTCTGGCAATGGCGCCATTCCTCGGTCATTGACCAGCCATTTTAACTTTATTGACAAGTGATCTTAATGTACTGTCAGTGGTTTGCATAGAAGACCCTACATCTTTATATAAATAAAACAACTCAAAAGTAGATTCTGAATCTAAATCTATGAAAGTATAGCATCAGGGCTATGGATTTGAAAAATCCCCAACCAGACAATTTAAACTTCCGGTACTTATTTTCATCAAAATTGAAATGAAATATGCACTAAATATAGCAGATTTGCATGGAATATGTTTTAAATATCAAAATTGCAGTCGGTCATTTTGTAACTGTAAGAAATACAGCTAAATCAACAGCCTATAGTGTAGTCAGACATGTGGAAATACAGTAAATAACAGTCTAGAGAGTCAGACATGACTGGTAAACAGTTAAATCAAAGTCTAGTCTAGTCAGACATGACTGGTAAATACAGTTCAATTTAGAGCTCTAGTCAGACATGACTGGTAAATACGGTTAAATCAAAGTGCTGAAAGCTCTAGTAGACATTGGTAATACAGTGTAACTAAACAGTGCTAAGCTTTTGTGTACTAATTGGTACAGACATTGGAACCCTTTGGGTAAAGAAAAAAGCGGAGTTAGAAAATGAAGGAAAAGAGCAGGAAAGCATGAGGTCGTAGCCGCAAAATTTAAAGGAAATAATAGAAAGAATTTACTTTAACCAATTTTAAGTTTGTATTAAAGCTTATATTTTGATGCATAGAGGGGGAAGGGGGGTAGAGTAGGGAAAAGGAAGGAAAATAGAGAGAAAAGGGGTAGAGATAGGGAAAAGGAAGGGAAGAGGGAGGGGTAGAGATAGGGAAAAGGAAGGGAAGAGGGAGGGGTAGAGATAGGAAAAGGAAGGAGTGGGGAGGGGTAGGGTGGAAAGAGGGAATGGAAGGTAAGATAGGGAGAGGAGTGGGAGGGGAGGGGAAAGAGAAAGAAGGGGAGAGAAAAGATTGGGAGAAAAAAAGAAGTTGGGAGAAAGAAGAAGGTGGGAGAAGAAGAAGGAGAGAGGAGAGTGAGAGGGAGATTTGGGAATGTAAATTGGGTATAATACCATATTATAAAATGGTTTTGCTTTATGCATTAATGTTTGAATTAATAAAAACTTCAATGAGGATAGTTTTGATCAAAATATAAAACCAATAAATTTGTAACATAATAATATGTAATAAACACTCAATAAAAATACAATGTATAACAATGTATAACAAGGATATAGTATCTAACATTATGAATCACCAAGATTTAATTGATAATAGTTTTAGTGAGTGATATAAAACAAAATACATTGAGTCAGTTGATATATTTTCCTCATTCTAAATTTTACTTCAAATAAGTCCTGAGTTTCCTCAATTTCTTTGATATCATCAATTTGCATCATTCAAATGTTCAATCAGATGTCTGTAGCATCCGGACCTATCGGTTGTTCTTACGTCATAGAAATACAGACCTGAACATAATTGGAGTCCATTAAATTATAACGCCAGACTAAATCAGTCGAATGATGTAAAGGGTCATGATATTTTCTGGTATAAAAAAGTAGATCAGCGAGGTCACGTCTTGCAATATTTGCAAAGTTTGCCATATTCAAATATTAATATGTTTAACCAGCATCAGATTTCAGCTATATCTCTCAGTCTGTCATAGAAAACCATAATTTTGGAAGGCAATGTTTGATTATTTAAATGATGTTTACAAGATTAAAAAAACCTGCCTAGAATCTGGGACTAAAAAACCATGGACAGTTTAATGAAATTGTAAAAAGATTTTCAACTTTGTATATTAATATAATGTGTATCAGGGACACTGATAGCATCAATTAACACCATTCTAATTTTCAATCAGACGTCTGTATTATATGTGTATCAGGGACACTGATAGCATCAATTTACACCATTCTAATTTTCAATCAGACGTCTGTATTGTATGTGTATCAGGGACACTGATATCATCAATTTACACCATTCTAATTTTCAATCAGATGTCTGTATTGTATGTGTATCAGGTACACTGATAGACATCAATTTACACCATTTAATTTTTAATCAGATGTCGTATTGTATGTGTATCAGGGACACTGATAGCATCAATTTACACCATTCTAATTTTCAATCAGATGTCTGTATTATATGTGTATCAGGGACACTGATAGCATCAATTTACACCATTCTAATTTTCAATCAGAAGTCTGTATTATATGTGTATCAGGGACACTGATAGCATCAATTTACACCATTCTAATTTTCAATCAGACGTCTGTATTGTATGTGTATCAGGGACACTGATAGCATCAATTTACACCATTCTAATTTTCAATCAGACGTCTGTATTATATGTGTATCAGGGACACTGATAGCATCAATTTACACCATTCTAATTTTCAATTTAGAAAATGTTTTCATAATCTCTTTAAGTTTTCATATTCATACTTTAACTAAAAATGTTGACAAAGTACTATTATATCAGTTTCTATATTCTAGTGAAGTATCAGTAAGCTGTTTACAAATATAAGTTGACTATTCAGTATTCACTATTCTATAAATTTATATTCTCCAGCCAACAATCACAAAATAGTTATGCATCAGTTATGTTTGAATTATGTTTGTTACGAGCTGGTTTTACTGCAGATAAATATATGATATAATCTATTCAAGCATGCCATGAACATTGAAACAAGTTTTACTTATAGTAATAATAATAATATCAAAAGCTAGCATATAATAATCAGTCAGTTGAAATTTCTATTCAAGGATTTTATATTCAATCCCTCTTTAAACAAGCTGATGACAGTAAAATGAAGGTATAGATTTATTCTGCTGTCCTGGAATGAGTCACTTATCCAGTCTACCAGTTAGAATACAATAGCAAAGCTGCATGCCAACTCAACTATAGACATAGATCTAGTAGTATAGTATAATCTATTGGCTGACTCTCCAGCTGTCAGACAAACATTCCAGCAGCATCAACCATTTCAATTGTAGTTTAAAGTCATAGAATCCCAATCTCATTAATAATAACTTTGGAAGGATGAAATTAGAAGCTTTATCTTAAAGGAGTGACATGCATGTCAAAATTAATGAATAAAAATATTTGCCCCACCTTCCCAAATTTTGGTCAGCTATCTGCTTCACTCTCAGGAAGTTCTTCCTCAAATTTTCCTTCTTCCACATTTTGATAATCCTACAAACTCCAACTTCAGTCAATATTCAGCTAAATCCCACCTTTAATAAGTGTCATTTTATGACTTAAACCAAAATTTAGTAAAACTCTGACATTTTTAGCAACGAAGTCGGTCGGACTTCAGGAAGTGAGTAAAGTTCAGATTATCCAGTCCTCAATGTCAGCGCGAGTCTGGATGATAGAAACTAAAACAAATTCCTACTGAGTTTGTCACAAATATTTTGATTGGATCAAATAGTGACAACGTAAACCAATCATTGCCAACGTCTAAAATTTTGACGTCATTTCCGCAAACATGGCAGACCTCGTGGAAAGTATTTTACGAGAAGAAGCTGAAAAGGAGTCAAAATATAAAACGATATTCGTGGAAAAAGATGCCGACGTTGAAATCGACGAAGGGAACCTCTTGGCGTGTGATCCAAACCCAATCGACGTTAAATTGTTCAAGTAAATGGCCATTTTTACTTCTCAAACTCTCGGTGTATAACCCACGTGGGTTTGTTTACATCTTAGCCCTGTCACACTATGGACCAGAGTTATCGATTATATGCCTACCCCCACCCTAAAGTCCACTAGTGGTCACTCTTTTGAATTCTTTAATTCATGCAAGGTATCAAGACATTGCCACGCATAACAGGTGTAACTGTAGTCCGAAATTTGCTGACTCTATTCCCAGCCTCTGATAGCTATTTGGACAGATATGGCTGGGGGAGAGTCAGAAAAACAAGGCACCTAAAACTTGGAATTTTTTCCACACCTCCGTGTGTGCGGGGGTTTTAAATGTAATTACATACCTCAAATCCACCAAATCTCGATATATTTGGAAAGATGGATGTTTTTGTAGTTCAATCATACCATCATTATCCCCCTACACCACTCATGCTACGCCTATGGCTGCGTCAAAGTTTTTTTCAAGACCTTCAATTGCCCAGTGGCCATTTCAAATTGCACGCACATCCAAAATTCTGACGTCCAAATAGCTATCAGAGGCTGGGAATAGAGTCAGCAAGTTTCGGACTAGTGTAACAGGAAATAATAAATCACACGGAAACTACCTCTTACATGAGGAAAATTTTTTTTAATTTGTATCTTGAACAAAATAGTGGACTTACTTGGTTTCATAAATAGTCAACATCAACCTAATATAATCTGTTATATCCATAAAACTACATAGGAAGATATATATGCAACTCTTTACATACCCTTTGATATTTACCACTTGGTAATGCTGCATGTAGTCAATAGTAATAGGTCAGACTGTTAATAGTGTTATTGATGAAAGAGTTAAATCCCAAATTGATTCACGAAATAACTAATCTGATGATATTGTTTTATTTCTAGATCCAATAAGAATGACTTCATCAATAACCTAGCCAGAGATAATACACAGTTACTTTTTAATAAGTTGTGGATGGTAGGTATCCCCCTCCCTCAGCCCCTGCCTCAAACATTTACTAGATAAAAAACTAAACGTTTTTGTATCCTGGCATTATATTATTATGGTAGGGTATTAAAGCTTGTAATAGCATTATTTGATCTATTGTATCAAAATAGCTAATTGTTTTATTTATTTTGAATACGGGTAATCTTATTGTTATATGACATAATCTATGTACGCGACTTGTAAATAATTAGATAAGATAATTAACAATGCTTCATTTATTACCAATATCTCATTAGTTTGAATTATGTTAAGTCTAATGAAATATAACTATTGAGATCGACTATTTAGGGATGTTTATCTTTCCATTTCAGTTACCTGTAGAGAAGGTCGATAATACAGTCTTGGCTAAGGTACGTCTGACTTTAAACATCACTAAATTTTATAATACATCATTTGTTATTCTTGTCAGTTTGTGAACCATGGTTGCCTGACTTAGCTATTTTGACTGAAATAAACTAACATAATCAGGACAGGTCCAGTCATATCAATCTTAGTATTAAGCTATAAAATTCCAAGAGTATCGTTGCTTGTCTATATATGCCACTGGTTGTATGCTTTTTCTTTTTGTTGTCCATTTCCAATCAACCTCAGCAATTATTTTAAAGAGTTCCGTTGCTAGTTACACTGGTTTTATTTTGAATTTTCTTTTTTAAACTGTAATTGTTTTTCCAGCTTCCAAAAGCCAAGACATTAGTTCCAAGAGAAAAAAGAGTAAGTATAATTGATCATTCAATTAAAAACTTCCACTTTTCTTTCTCTCTCTCTCTACATATAGTTTCTTAATAATGATGACATTAGAACACATGATATTAAGAATTTTCTAAAGTATGTGAGAAATCAGTATAACTGATGAATTTATAGTTATACCTGTATTCTTACTACCATAGAAACAACAGACTGATGGATCTGGGACAATCATCCACTGTTCAGGAGCCTGTTTCACCAAAACTTACTGTTCCAATTGCGTACAGTCACTAAAATTGAGTTTTTATAAAATCTTAATTGTACCTTTGTTAATATTTTGTGAAACTGGTCTCTGAGCAGGCCCAATCTTTAGGCATGATAATTGATCGACTAAAAATTGTAGTTAATACCAAATGTGCAAGTTACTAAAAAATGTAAGTTTGTTTTCAGTTACCTAAACCAAGACCAGAAACAAAATGGGAGAAATTTGCCAAGGCCAAGGGAATTCATAAAAAGAAGGGCAAAGATAAAATGGTGTGGGATGAACAGCATAAGGTATTTAATTTATAACTCGATTTTTATTTCATTTCTGTCACATTCTGAATGGCTAGTGGTATCCATTGAAGCAAAAAAAACCCAAAAAACCAAGCTTATAAATCTTCAAATAGTGACGTGATTACCATAGGAACTAACAAACCCCCCACCCACAAAAACAAAATATTGTACAAAAATTGAAAAATAAGTTTAACTCTACAAACTGAGAACTTTATCAGACATTGAATTGACTTGGGTCTCGGAATGTAGGCGAGCAACTTATTAAGCTGCACATACCCCTACTCATTGGACTGGAATATTAAACTCCAAAGGGTCTTAAAACTTGCTATGAAGTATCTTGTATGATGAGACTTAAAAAATTAAAAATCATGTTTAACCACTGTATTATATTATTTGTAGGAGTTTCGACCTCGTTATGGCTATAATCGAGCTAATGATGAAACAAAAGACTGGTTAATAGAGATGAAATCTCATGCAGGTATTAAATTTCGTCTTTTTTTCTGTATACAAGATATATTGAGACTTTCCCAAAAAAAAAATCCAAGATTTCTGGTAAAAGAATCAAGGACTTTTTAGAGAAAATTTGGTGGCCTGTGATTCAAAATGACTGAATTATAATATATTTTTTGAACATTGTGGAACAGATACCTTTGCATTAGTTTATTATAATCAGAGAATAACATATTGCTTGTTCTATGGAAATAGTTGAATGGTGTATGCTTTTGACAGTTATTACAGGGAGCCACGGTGGCTCAGTGGGTAAGACGCTTGCTCGCTAACCTGAAGGTCCAGGGTTCAATCCCGGCAAAGGTCAAGATGAACTTTCGGATTTTTCAGCCCGGTTTCCCCTTGAGGACTGAACAATGGAAAAAGCGTCTAGTCGTTCGGATGGGACAATAAACCGAGGCCCCGTGTGCTACAGGCTGTGCACGTTAAAGATCCCTCGACAGTTGAAAATCGCAAAAAGAGTAGGCTAATGCCGCTGTCCTGGCAAAATTTCCCTCATTGCACACTGCATGGCGTTGCCAGTCTTCATTAGCCCATAAGGTGCATAATAGTAGGACGTAAAACTCCATTCATTCCATTTCATTTTTTGACAGTTATTACAAGGTCATTTGTTTTTTTTAGCTGATGATGAAGACCCGTTTGAGAAGAGAATTACAGAACGAAAAGAACGAAGGGCAAAGAATGAGTTACAGAGACTACGTAATATAGCTAGATCACAGTATGGTGGAAAAGGTACAAGTTTTTATCTTTCACTCTAATATAATAGACCAAGGGATCTTATTCAAGCCTTGTATATATTGAAACCTCATAATGCAAAACAATGGTATCAATGTGTCATTGAGTTACTGCAGTTAAATTGCTACCTTGATGTCTTTTAGATGTCCTCCTCCCTTCTCCATTTTCACTTACTTAAAACTAATCATATTTTACATCATTAAGATCAGAATTGATTTAAGCTATCTAATGTTACTTTCTGATGAATTTTACCTACAAACATTTTTGAAACAGTGCATTTTTACCCATTTTCTTTCTACTGATCATGTGATTATTGACGTCACATAGGCTATTCGTTGATTTCACGCCATCTTTTCATTAGATGTCGTAATTTGCATTCACTCTTTTAGTAATTCAAATCTCAAAGTAAATAACTAATATCTATGTGGTATTGAGGTTTGTCAACTCAGCATCCCTTTACCAAGTTCAGACATCATCTCAGTAAGGAAGTCCAAATAACTGTTTTTTCAACCGTGTATTTTATATTTCTATTACAGTTCCTGGTGTTGGGCTGACTCCTGTAGAAAGACCAAATAAAGATCAACTTGGTCGTGCTCTCGTTTCTCGCGAAAAAATCTACAGCTTCACTGGGTAAATTTACCGAAAGATTACCAAAAGAGAAAAATACAGTAAAAGGGAAAAAACGAAAGGTTAGTCATTTATTTGTGGGAGAGATTGTCAAGAGATACATGGGTAGAATTTGTGTAGAAATATTATGATTTAAAGAGGTTTTCTAAATTTTATATATATATCAGGGACACTGATATCATCAATTTACATCATTCTAATTTTCGAGCAGAATTCTGGAAGCCGCGGTGGCTCAGTGGGTTAGACGCTTGCTCGCTAAACTGAAGGTCCAGGGTTCAATCCTGGCAAAGGTCGAGATGAACTTTCGGATTTTTCAGCCCGGTTTCCCCTTGTGAGTGATGCAGGTCGGAGGGACTGACATGAAAAAGCGTCTAGTCGTTTGGATGGGACAATAAACCGAGGCCCCGTGTGCTACAGGCTGTGCATGTTCAAGATCCCTCGACAGTTGGAAATCACAAAAAGAGTAGCTTAATGCCGCTGTCCTGGCAAAAATTTCCCTCATTGCTCACTGCATGGCGTTGCCCGTCTTCATTAGCCCATAAGGTACAGAAGAGTAGGACGTAAAACTCCATTCATTTCATTTCATTTTCTGTTGTTCCTGTAATTCTGCTTAAACTAAACAGTTCTATTAAAGAGATTGTTAAGAAATTGTCTAAATTTTGTTTGTGTATCTGAGACACTGATAGCATCAATTTACACCATTCTAATTTCGAGCAGAAGTCTGTGGTTCCTGTAATTTTACTACAACTAAACTTTTGATGATTTCACTTATCAAAATTTGCGTTCTATAAAAGAGATTGTTAAGAAGTTTTCTAATTTTGTATGTGTATCAGAGACACTGATAGTATCAATTTACACCATTCTAATGAGTTCCTGTAATTCTACTAAAACTAAACTTGCTATTGCAAGAGCTGCTATTAATATGTTATAATACGTCATAAAACAGAACTGTTTAGTTTTATTGGAATAATAAGAATCACAGACGTCTGTTGAAAATTGATATGGTTAAAATCTGAGAAAAAAGAAATGACGTTTTGGTATGAATATTTCAGTTTGAACCGTGTGTAGGAGATATGAAGAAAGAGAAAGATAAACAATTAAAAATCCTAAACACATTAAGTCAAGCTGTACCAGTCAATGTGGCTAAAGCTGCCAGCCATTTCATGTCCCAGGAACCAGATGAAAGGTAGGTAATCTGGACAATCCATTTTGAATTCTGTCCACCCACAATTTTGTTTCCATTAGTCTGATATGTTACATTTCACGTGGTCTGTATTTTCTAGACCTAGGCAACAGCTCAACATTCTCTGTCTGTTCTGGTGTGGATCAGTCAGACATCACTATGACTTATCAGTCAAAATCTCAAAATTGGAAAATGGAGTTTGTCTTCACACTAGAATGTAGTCTAGAATAATTGTTTAAACATCTTCTAGAATACAGCTCACTGTATCATCAGTTACACAAACCTAGGATGACATGTGGCCTTTATAGGTTTTTTCTTCAAAATTTTGTCAGGGAAGGGCTTGGACCCTCTTGCAATGATGCACCTTGCAGCTCATTGGCTACTTTGTTTTAAATATTGCTACATGGCTCAGTGAGTTAAAATCGCAAAAAGAGTAGGCTAATGCTGCTGTCCTGGCAAAATTTCCCTCATTGCACAGTGCATAGTGTTGCATGTCTTCATTAGCTCATAAGGTGAAGACTTGTAGGCCGTGAAACTCCATTAATTTCAATGTTTTTCTCTGTTTTCATTAGCCCATTAGGTGTAGAAGAGTAAGTGGAAAAACTTACTTAAATTCATTTTTAAATATTGCTGCATTGTCTGTTCTTGTAGATAATATACTTAGTCTGTACTGAATGTTTAACATTTTAATACATTGTATCTGTTTCAGTGCTATATTTACTAAAGATGGAGGGGGCAGGAAGAAAAGGGGAGATAAACCAATGAGGAGAAGCAAGGCTGGAGGACGACCCCCCAAGAAAAATAAAGGTTTTCAAGGAAAAGGAGGGAAAGGTGGTAAAGCCAAAGGAAAGGGGAGATAATTCTGATAATAATAAATGATTTTATTTGCCGAAAAAACTTGAAATTTCAAAATTATTCATGAAATTTTGATCTTTCTTGGCTATATCTTTACTATGGTTAATTCAGACTTTGTCTTAGACCTTGACTACAATAACCACTATTTTTGTATTGAATGCAGACTGTAATGTAAAAATCATGATATCCTGTATAGAGAAAATAACATCATTATTCACTTACCTTTAGTGGAATTGCAAGGACCACACGTTGGTAAATCAGCTTCCCTGATACACATAAAACAATTAGAAAACTTCTTTATAATTACTTTAATACTTAAGAATGGAGGTTGTTGATAAAGTTGTATTAAGTGTATGTTAGATGTCCAAGTCTATTGGACTCCCCAATTTTGTTCTAGCATTTCAGTAGATTCATTTGAAATAATACACAAATAAATTTGTTATTGAAGAAATGTAAAAAGTGTAAATAATAAAATTATTCAAATTCACCATTTTTATATTTTTACATTTCTCTCTAACATTGAGCATTGAGTGTTTTGAAATAGTGCTTAACAAACCGCATTTTCTTGATGCCCAGTCCCACATACTTAGAGTAGCCCTGGACAAAATCAATAGTATGTCCCGTAATCACCCATGAGATATTTGGGTGAATTTCAAAAACAGTTTTATAGTATCACATACACTTTATAAAAACGAATAAGCTGAGAACCAGACCTGGACAATGAGTAGACTTTGAGTTTCTATAAACAGAAACCCTAACTCTGGGTTATATTCTAGAGAGTGGTCCACTGTTGTACTATTGTCTGTTTATAGAAACACCAGACATCACCTAACTCTGGGTTATATTCTAGAGAGTGGTTCACTGTTGTACTATTGTCTGTTTATAGAAACACCAGACATCACCTAACTCTGGGTTATATTCTAGAGAGTGGTTCACTGTTGTACTATTGTCTGTTTATAGAAACACCAGACATCACCTAACTCTGGGTTATATTCTAGAGAGTGGTCCACTGTTGTACTATTGTCTGTTTATAGAAACACCAGACATCACCTAACTCTGGGTTATATTCTAGAGAGTGGTCACTGTTGTACTATTGTCTGTTTATAGAAACACCAGACATCACCTAACTCTGGGTTATATTCTAGAGAGTGGTTCACTGTTGTACTATTGTCTGTTTATAGAAACACCAGACATCACCTGACTCTGGGTTATATTCTAGAGAGTGGTCCACTGTTGTACTATTGTCTGTTTATAGAAACACCAGACATCACCTGACTATGGGTTATATTCTAGAGGGTGGTCCACTGTTGTACTATTATCTGTTTATAAAAACATCAGACATCACCTAACTCTGGGTTATATTCTAGAGAGTGGTCCACTGTTGTACTATTGTCTGTTTATAGAAACACCAGACATCACCTGACTATGGGTTATATTCTAGAGAGTGGTCCACTGTTGTACTATTGTCTGTTTATAGAAACACAGACATCACCTAACTCTGGGTTATATTCTAGAGGTGGTCCACTGTTGTACTATTGTCTGTTTATAGAAACACCAGACATCACCTAACTCTGGGTTATACTCTAGAGAGTGGTCCACTGTTGTACTATTGTATGTCTAGAGAAACACTAGACATCACCTAACTCTTGGTTATATTCTAGAGAGTGGTCCACTGTTGTACAATTGTCTGTTTATAGAACACCAGACATCACCTAACTCTGGGTTATATTCTAGAGAGTGGTCCATTGTTGTACTATTGTATGTTTAGAGAAACACCAGACATCACCTAACTCTGGGTTATATTCTAGAGAGTGGTCCATTGTTGTACTATTGTCTGTTTATAGAAACACTAGACATCACCTAACTCTGGGTTATATTCTAGAGAGTGGTCCATTGTTGTACTATTGTCTGTTTATAGAAACACTAGACATCACCTGACTCTGGGTTATACTCTAGAGGGTGGTCCATTGTTGTACTATTGTTGTCTAAGAAACA
The DNA here is from genome assembly GCA_030562195.1 of Nipponacmea schrenckii. NCBI lineage: Eukaryota > Metazoa > Mollusca > Gastropoda > Lottiidae > Nipponacmea > Nipponacmea schrenckii. The sequence goes on from JAUJPP010000001.1 coordinate 1,453,646, forward strand.
CTAGAATACCTAACTCTGGTTATATCTAGAGAGTGGTCCATGTTGTACATTGTTGTTAAGAAAACCAGACATCACCTAACTCTGGTTATATTCTAGAGAGTGGTCCACTGTTGTACTATTGTCTGTTTATAGAAACACCAGACATCACCTAACTCTGGGTTATATTCTAGAGAGTGGTCCACTGTTGTACTATTGTCTGTTTATAGAAATACCAGACATCACCTAACTCTGGGTTATATTCTAGAGAGTGGTCCATTGTTGTACTATTGTCTGTTTATAGAAACACCAGACATCACCTAACTCTGGGTTATATTCTAGAGAGTGGTCAACTATTTTACTATTGTCAGTTTATAGAAACACCAGACATCACCTGACTCTGGGTTATATTCTAGAGAGTGGTCCACTGTTGTACTATTGTCTGTTTATAGAAACACCAGACATCACCTAACTCTGGGTTATATTCTAGAGAGTGGTCCACTGTTGTACTATTGTCTGCGTTTATTAACATTCACACTCCGATCGCTAGATCGGAACCAAAAACCGATCCACATCAAGCATATCTTAGAAACAGTCTTAAAAGATAAGACCTTAGAACGTCCAAGCGTGCCGAGATCATCTCGAAAATAAGGGGACCAATAAAGTGATGTCTCAAGTTTCTAAAAATCTCAACCTATACTACAAAGAAACCAAGAGTAAAAAATATATAACGATAACGACTCGCATAATGTAATAATTTTATCAATGTGATAACAGCATATCATGTGACAATTGTTGACTAAACAGGTCGAATATAGGTAAGTTCATATTTTGAGATCGCACTCCGCTGCTATTGTACCACTCCAATGGGTATTGTGTCCCTGCAGTCAGAATGGTCAGAGTGGTTTTTGAGGGTTCGGATCAAGTTTTGCAAAGTTAGCACACGTGTTTAAAACCAGCTGTCCTGATGAGGACTGTGTATACGAAACATGCTTGAAACGCATTCGAATTGGCTGGTCGATTTTACCACAAAGATGCAAAGGTTATCGTCGACTGAGAACCTTTACAGCGGCTTCGTTTTAGGTTTGATTGTTGTAGAAACCGATACCTTTTCTATGGGCATAACTAGAAGATCTTCAATGGAATGATTGGTTGAATTGAAATGGTTCGCGATTGGTCTATCTTTTTTATGGAGAATGTCAAAGCGATGACCGCTTAACGAGTACGCAACGCGTTTTGGGTCTCGCCAACAAATTGTGCATCATATTTTTTACAGGAAATTAGGTAAATGATGGTTTTATCGATGCATGAAAGAACTTCCGTAAGTTGGTACAGAACCGAAACCGTTAGGTTGAGGAGGGGGCTTATTTTTGTTCTGAATGACCGAAAGAGTGTCTTTTTAAATTTTAGGCAAAAACGTTTTGAGTAACCCCACTCCCTCAGTTTATCAAATACGAGTTCGCAAGTTGAATCTCAAAATTTGCGATTTGCGAAATGGTATGCTTCGGATGAAACGAAGTTTTGAACAAAAGTCGGTGTGTGTCAGTTTCTTTAAACTATACTTTAATGTCCAGTTTTTCTGTTTGATTGAAACTTGGTCCTTTAAATACAGTGTTTGCTGTGAGTTTTATCGAAGGGTGGTGATTATGTAGAACTTCGAAATACTTCCAAAACTTTGTCAAAGATTCTGTCGAAATAATAAAAATATCATCTGAAAAAACCTTCCATAGAAGAGAGGTTGAAAAGGGGAAATTAGTACGATTTCGTGTTCCTATTCAGCCATAAAGATGTTCGCCTAACTCGGCGCGAAGCGTTCGTTGTACCATTGTAGTGCCAGAAGTTTTGATGTTATTTTTCCATTGGAAGTGAAGTCATTTCGCGTGAGGCATATTTCTAATAAATCTAAAATTCTTTATCTGGACGTTCAGGATTGGGGTTTCTGAGAAAGGATTTTCGAACAGCGTCATAAACGGATTTGTTATCAATATTCGTGTACATGCTTGTAACATCTAAAGAAATAAACATCGAATTGTCTAGTATGTCTAATTATCGTATTTTTCTATAAAATCGGTTGTGTCTTTCAAAGTCTTAGACTTTCTGAAACTCGAATCTTCTTGTTTTCCTTTAATATCGTTTGTGAGAGAGACTTATTATCCAAGACTACAAGTTATTCCCCTTTATGATCTTTTTAGTCCAGTGAGATCAGTTGAGTTAAAGAGACTAACAGAGAGCAATAAGATCGTATTAGGCCAGGGTAAGGTAATTATGTGCGTAGATTCGGTTTTTCTGTATAGAATTTCTTTATTATTATTTTTGCTTTAAGATAAGACAACTAAGCTTATATAATAAACAAACCAGTTTCATTAAAATACACTCTATTACACGTAACAAAATGAAAGTAAAGCACTGCACTTTATTAACATCTGCTTGACTGCACACAAAACCACTATTTATAGAATAACCACAAATAAAATTTCTCATTATCTCAAAAATTCTGAAGTAAAATGCAATTTCAGACATCACATTCCAAATCTAGACCAAAAATTAGTCAAAAATGGACATGCAAAACCCCTCAAAGGAAGGGAGTAAGAGGGTTTCTTAAAATAGCTCGGACTACAATCATTAGCTTAAAATGTTTTTGTGGTCTGAGTCCTATATTTATACTAAATTATGGACTCGGTCCACTCATTCTTTCGCCAGCTGTTTCCGTGTTAAATCATAAAATTCAACCTGCTATAACTTTTTCCAGAAATCTGGTAGGAAACTTTCCTATATGTCACATGAAAGCCTGGTCAATACTTGGTTTATCTACAAAATTCAATATAGCATGACCATGAAAATTTTGACTAGTTAAAATGAAAGTAAACCACTACATTTTATCAACATCCGCTTGTACACAAAACCAATATTTATAGAAATAACCTTCCGCCAATTAAATTTCTCATTATCTCAGAAATTCTGAAAGAAAATGCAATTTCAGACATCACATTCCAAATCTAGACCAAAATCTGGGCATGTAAAAACGGGACCCGTTTAGAACGGACTAAAATCGATTTCTAAAAATAGCACGGACTAAATTAGTATGCAATCAATAAAATCAATAGCATAAATGTTTTTTACTGTATTTAGTCCATATGTTATGTTGTACTCCATTGAAAGATCTAGAATCCTGAATAAATCCGATTTAAATTTCATCTTTACACTCTTCTACAAGGAGCCATCAGGTAGCCTACTACTGGCATCAGTAGTATCGTTCTTATTTTCATATCGTTCTCTTTTTAATATCGTTCGCCTTTTCATATCGCTCTCCTTTTCATATCGCTCTCCTTTTAATATCGTTCGCCTTTTCATATCGTTCTCCTTTTCATATCGCTCTCCTTTTCATATCGTTTTCCTTTTAATATCGTTCTCCTTTTCATATCGTTTTCCTTTTAATATCGTTCTCCTTTTAATATCGTTTTCCTTTTAATATCGTTCTCCTTTTCATATCGTTCTCCTTTTCATATCGTTCTCCTTTTCATATCGTTCTCCTTTTCATATCGTTCTCCTTTTCATATCGTTCTCCTTTTCATATCGTTCTCCTTTTCATATCGTTCTCCTTTTCATATCGTTTTCCTTTTAATATCGTTTCCATTTTCATACCGCTCTCCTTTTCATATCGTTCGCCTTTTAATATCGTTCTCCTTTTCATATCGCTCTCCTTTCCATATCGTTCTCCTTTTAATATCGTTCTCCTTTTAATATTGTTCTCCTTTTAATATCGTTCTCCTTGAATTTTCAGAATGGAGAAATTTTGGGTTGAAGGTATAGTAGCTGCTCCGTGTACAGCACTGAAGGAAAATGGGTAGGTGTAAATTAACTACATTCTATGAATTCAGTGAAAACAAATTCTGCGTACCGGTACGTATCTTTCTAGCCCTGGTCAATCAATAAAATTGATTTGAAATTTTTTCTACTATCCAATACGATTACTGTATTTCTTAAAATCGGGATTCTATTAAAGTTCAGTTTTGGAGATTAAGTTCCCCGTTTAACTTATGAAGAAAGGTGAAAAATGATGCAGTACTTTGACCCTGCAAGAGATATCACAATTTTCAAGCCCGGGTTTATAAGGAGGGTATGTATAACCCAAACCCTGAGCCCCTCCTAGCCAGAGACAGATACTGTTTCACTGTGATACAGTGTTTAAGTGTTTCTTTCCACTAGGGAATGAAGATAAAACACGATTCTAAAAACATCTGTATTTTAATTAGATTAATCACATTTGTATGAATATTTATAGAAATGTTTTTTACGAATATAATCTTTGTTTTGACCCCATACCGCAGCTCAGATTTACAATTTTGACTCAAGATATACATATCAAATTGTCTCCCACCCCATCTCTGTAGCCCTAGTCTACCATTACTTACAATGCCCTGGTCCATCATATCTCACATTGTCCCTCACCCCGTCCCCAAGGCCCTGGTCCATCATATCTCACATTGTCCCCCACCCCGTCCCCAAGGCCTTGGTCCAGCATATCTCACATTGTCCCTCACCCCGTCCCCAAGGCCTTGGTCCATCATATCTCACATTGTCCCCACCCCGTCCCCAAGGCCTTGGTCCATCATACCTCACATTGTCCCTCACCCCGTCCCCAAGGCCCTGGTCCATCATATCTCACATTGTCCCCACCCCGTCCCCAAGGCCTTGGTCCACATACCTCACATTGTCCCCACCCTGTCCCCAAGGCCTTGGTCCATCATACCTCACACTGTCCCCACCCCGTCCCCAAGGCCTTGGTCAATCATACCTCACATTGTCCTTGACCCAGTCCCCAAGGCCTTGGTCCATCATACTCACATTGAGGTCCTTGGACCCAAGTCCCTCATGAGGCCTTGGTCCACATATGTCACATTGTCCCTCACCCCGTCCCCAAGACCTGAGTCCATCATATCTCACATTGCCCCCACCCCGACCCAAGGCCTTGGTCATCATACCTACATTGTCCTATCCGTCCCCAAGGCCTTGGTCCATCATAGACACATTGTCCGTCACCCCGTCCCCAAGCCCAGGTCCATCATATCTCACATTGTCCCCCACCCCCCAAGGCCTGGTCCATCATACTCACATTGTCCCTCCAGCCCTTCCCAAGGCCCAGGTCCATCATATCTCACATTGTCCCCCAGCCCTTCCCAAGGCCAGGTCCATCATATCTCACATTGTCCCCCACCCCGTCCCCAAGGCCCAGGTCCATCATATCAAGGTATTATTAATATTTTACAGGGATATTGACTTGAATCCAGATCTTATGGATAAATATATCAAGTATTTACAAGAGCAGAAAGTTACGGCCGTCTACAGTGAGTTGCTTTTTATTCAACCCGAGTAATTTGAACCCTAGGTGGGCAGTAACAGTGTATATAGATATAATAGCTAGAGGGAGAGTCTAGGATTATCAGAGTTAGTCAGGGAGAGGGAAGGTAGGGAGTGGTGTTCGAAAGTAGTCAGTGCTGAAGTTACGTCTAAACCACCATATTAATACGTTATAGGGTATGTTAAGCTTAACATGAGCATAATTGGATTGTATGTCCTACAACCTGCTTCAACACCATGCAGTGTTCAACCAGGGGAATTCACTAGTCACAACCAACAGTGTACAGGACCTCGAGACCGGAATTACTACACGCTTTAACAATGTCTGATTCTAACCAAACGCATTGAGAACCCGTTTGGTGGGTAGAGGCCGTAGTCTACCAACAAAAAGGGTTGAAAAGTAAATACTGTACAGTCTCTTGAAAGCAGAATATAAATATCTAGCAGACGAATATCTGTCCATTGCACTTTTTTTTATCTTTCTATAGATGTCTTGCTTTTTTTTTCTCTATACATAAAACAGCCAATATTTCATTTTTTTTTGAACAGCCACAGGGACTAATGGAGAAGGCCCATCTTTAACAGTTGAGGAGAGGAAGGCAGTGCTGGAATTATGGATTCAGAGAGCCAAGGGCAAGTAAGTCATCTGACACTATTGAGAGGACGATAGGACGATTCAGAGAGCCCAGGGCAAGTAAGTCATCTATTGGTTTGGCAATGGAGCAATGTGACAAAATCGTATTATGTTCTTCATTGTTTCCAAATATCTCCCTTGATCTATTTGTTTCTTTTTCTAAATAAATGCTATGTTTATCCAATATTTGTATCTTTATAGATTTATTATCATCGCCCAGACAGGTGGTTGTAATCAGAGAGAGGCTATAGAATTAGTAAGTTGAAATCTTTTTACTCAATATCATACACTTCGAAACTGATAACCATATTTAAACTATTGCTGAAAAATATGGTATGTTATGTGAAGATGAACAAATTTTGGTGTTAATTTTTTTAAGCTGTAAAATAATTGTGAATCACAGATAAAACAAGCCTAGTTTAGTGAAAACAACTGTCATTTTTTTAAAATTTTTGGCCTTGTGACACAGTCTTTACAATCACTATCCTAGCAACGATGTGAATAATTTCAATCATATTAAAAACGTTCTGTCAGTCTACTCCAAGGATGACTAATACAGTTCTTAACCAATGAACCTGTATCTTATTTTAGAGTAAACATGCCGGACAAGTCGGTGCTGATGCCTTCGCCTGTATGGTTCCATCATTCTTTAAGACTCAAAGTGAAGGTAAAAAAAAATATGCCAGACTATTTTTCACTGAATTCTAAATATTGTTAAATGGGCAGGTTAACCATTGGTTTGACCAATCATAGGCCTACCTAAGTCTCAGAAACGAAATTTTCCTTTTCAAAATTTGAGCCTTCAAATCCATGTTTGTCCATAATTCCCACGTTTGAAAGTTACAACGACGATTCGTCATTTTTCTTGAAAAGGCTATACAAATAGAAAGTAAAATTAACGAATTATGAAATTGTCGTGCAATTCTAGTACTTCCGAAGACTTTTTACAAATAATCAAGACTCGAATCAACCCCCAATAGGACAAACCTGTCCCTTTTAGTATATCGCCATTATAGACAGTCCTGTTAATTAAGGTTTTTATCCCATAGCTACCTTTGTCTTTCTGATGATGATTGGTATATGATTGGTTTACTGGACTTGTACAAATTGTAACCTGTATGTCAATTATTTTCTCTGATCCAAATGCAGGTGCCCTTGGTCTCACTGATGCTCTTATATTATGAAAACCAACTCATTTCGTGTATTTTGTAGAAGCAGTTGTCCAATTTATAGAACCTATAGCAGCGGCGGCTCCCAACACACCGTTTTATTATTATGATATCAACTTCCTTACTGGGGTATACTGTAAGTTGCTCTCCCTTCAGGAGTTTTACGTCCTACCTTTCTGCACTTTATTGGATAATGATTTCCAACTGTCTAGGGAATCTTTAACGTGCACAGCCTGTTGCACACAGGGTGCTTGCTCTATGTCAGTCCCCTTAACTTGCATCACTGACAAGGGAAAAACGAGGCTGAGCAGGTACCACCACGGCCCCCTAGAAGAAACAAGCAAATCCTAGAGGTGTGCAACTATAAATATATCAGTAAACCAGCCTCAAGTCTGAGAGGGACGATAATGAAGCAACTATAGAAATTTAGATAAATAAGACCACTATGATGAATATACTGCTATCTATTATTATTTATCTAATGTTCTATCTACTGTTAAATGGCATTTACAGCTGATAACTATAAAGTAAGGTTGTAAAAGTCCATCAAATTGCTGCATTTACCAACTTCCTAGATCATTTTTGCGGTCAAGATATATGACACAGTTTGTAATAACTTGATATAGTCAAGGCTTATTGAGTAAGTCTTCAAAACTTCATTTTATTGTTCTAGTCATCTGATTAGTCAATGATGAAAATCGATTTTTAATTACTGTATTTCTTAAAATCTGGATAAAACGCCCCTCTACTATCAGGAAACAAAAATGTTAATCCGATATTTTCCATTATAGTGAATACTCGTAAAGTTCTTGAGCTTGGTAAAAAACGAATCCCTAATTTAAGAGGAGCAAAATTTTCCTGCTCCGAGATGTCTGGTTTATTCGAGGCTACCCTGGCAGACGACAACATGCAGATCATGTGTGGCACCGATACGGTAAGTATAATGTTAATAAGTTGGTGTGTGGGTAAGCGATACTTAGGCTCATGCAAGGACGATTCAAAAGAAGAAAACAAGCAGTCGATTTTAATTTTTAGGTAGAATAGGTTATAATTGCTTAAAGCCTTTGCTTTTTTTACGTCCATCGTCGACATTAGTTGACGTCGCCATCTTGACGTTAGTTGACGTCGCCATCTTGACGTTAGTTGACGTCGCCATTTTGTTGATTTGTTGACATCGCCACCTTGAAGTTAGTTGACGTCGATTTTTGCGAAAGTTGACGTCCCATCTTGACGTTAGTTGACGTCGCCATCTTGACGTTAAATTGACGTCTCGCTTGTCATAATGACGTCGCTAAATTTTTTATTGGTTTGATGTCGCCATTTTTGACGTTAGTTGACGTTGCCATCTTGATGTTAGTTGACGTCGCCATTTTGTTAATCAGTTGACGTCGCCATCTTGACGTTAGTTAAACTCGCCGTAGTTAATCGACGTAAGTTGACGTCGCAATCTTGACGTTAGTTGACGTCGCCAACTTGACTTAGTTGACGTTGCCATCTTGACTTTGTTGACGTCGCCATCTTGACGTTAGTTGACCAGAGCATCTTAACGTTTGTTGACGCCATCTTGACGTTTGTTGAAGTCGCTATCTTGACGATAGTTGACGTTGCCATTTTGATTTAAGTTGACGTCGCCATCTTAATGTTAGTTGACGTCACTGTAATGACGTTACTTGGCGTCGCCATCTTGGAGTTAATCGATCGAGTTAATCTTAGAGATGGTTGACATCGCCATATTGACGTTAGTTAACGTCGTCAGCTAGACTTTAGTTGACGTCGCTATGTTGACGTTAGTTGCTTTTTTTACGTCAGTTGACGTCGTCATATTTGCGTGAGTTGACCTCGCCATTTTGACGTTAGTTGGCCTCGCAGGTTGACATTGTCGCCATCTTGACGTTAGTTGACGTCGCCATCTTGACGTAAGTAATAAGTCTAAACTAATTTTTTATAATAATTGCAGCAATTCCTGGCAATGTTGGTGCTAGGTGTGGAGGTACCGGTTGTTAATGGTCATTATTCAAAACTCTTCTACCAGCTTCAACAGGCCTATAAACAGGGCGATATGAAAACAGCTCGTAAAATACAGGTACAGTACGGGGTCATGCTTACCTTCGAAACACTTTATATGCGCCACTCTCACACCGGGTTTCGAGATTATCCATAATGAAGCTGATATAGTAAATTGGCTTTAGGCATGTCAACTTGATGTCACATAGCTAATAATGTATACTAGTATTTAGTAATTAGGTTTGTCAACTCAACATCCCTTTCAGAGAGTCCAGATTGCTAATAATCTACTCTGCCCAGCTTAAAGACGTTGGACGTTAAACTCCATTTCATTTCATTATTTTTATTTTCAGGCGAATATCTTCAGTTTATCTGATTTGAGAGATAAATATGGTAAGTTGATATTATAAATCTGAACTTGACAAGGGAGATAATACAACCTAGATTCATTCTTTCTTTTACTCCCCTCACTCAAAATCCCAAACCATCAATTAATGAGACTTAATAAGGTAGTCTATTGCGACACATGTATACATTTTGCTGCAGACGAACATGGCGTCATATTTTATTTTGAAAGGTGTATTACTGAAATTAGACGCTATGTAATGTAACACGAATATGTTAAAAATTCTTCCAAATTTACCGAAGCTTAAAGGGATAATAGGCGTTAGAACAAACATAAAATTTTAAGTTCACTCAAATTTGGACAATAACAGTATATATCCATCAGTGGACTTACCTATACATCAAAATCCCTCTAAAATCCGATAAATCCCCAAAATAAAGTAGTTAATCATAAAACGCTTGAGCCATCCATCAAGCGATTTTCAAATCGTGTAAATATAAAGGGAAGTAACTCTAACATGTGGGTTTTCACGCGTCCTTGACCCCTACTGTTGAATTCCACAATGATGTTTTAGCGTTGATTTACCAGACGCTTTTATTCTCAAACTGAATGGAATCGTCGCTGGCTCACTTTTTTTTAAATTCCGAATATATTTTTATTGTGGCTTTTTAAAATTTGGTAAAGTGTGGGATGCATACATTATTTAACTAATAGTCAATATTAAACACAAATATAAGCCGTAGGACGAGTATATTCTAACGCCTATTATCCCTTTAAGAAATGTCGCACACTTTCAGTAAGAGACAATTTTGCTCTTTAAAATTTCATTCTAAACTTTAATTGGAAAAGCGAAAATTGGGTCTCAGATCTGAAAGCATGTATTGAGACGATAAGCTCGCTTGAGCCGTTCTAAAATATCAAGTCCATCATAAGTAGAATAAAAATGAAATAACGGTATTCAAGATCTAAATGATCCAAATTCCCCTGGAACCAAAAATCAGAGCAGGACAAAATAATAAAATACCAACTTGTATCTAATTTGATGATAAATATGTTAATCTCTGTGTTGATTAATATTCACTTATTAATTAAATTAATGAACATTGTTGTTTTTTTTAATTAAAATGTCATGTATTATTCTTATTAATCTAAAAGCTGAATATTCAAAGAAAAACGAGATATAAGGAAAATTAAAGCTACCATTATACTTTTACCAGAATCTATGAAAATTATGAAATATGATTAATTATTTTGTAAAATGTTTAGAAAAAGATTGCGATAAATCAAATACAATGCAATATGCAAAAATAACCCCTAAAAATGTTATTATAATTACCATGGTTAATAATGTTCCTATGGGAACCAGACCAGTATTCCTCTTATATATTTCAGATTTAAAAGCTTGTGAACTTTATTTTTAATATTTTATATTTTTCAAACTAACTCCACAAACAATACTCTCTCACAAGAGGATACGCCTACATATCTGCGCCTATGCTTCGTAACATCACTTTACCGTAATGTTACAACCCACAATTCCAAAAATATACACGTGTTATTATGTTACTTGGAGTAAATTAACTAAACATTTTGAATTTTCATAGTTTATTTTTTATATTGTAGGCGGTAGTATTGGAGTTGTTAAAGCCATTATGAAATGTTTAGGAGTTGACCTGGGACCACCGCGTCTCCCTGAACTACCATTTCCCGACAGTCAACTAGAAGCTTTAAGAACAGACTTGAAGAATCTCGGCGTTTTTGCTGAACTCAAATAAAATCTAGCTGGCTATTTCATTGAACAAATCTACAAATTCTTCTATAATCTACAAAAAAGAACATTAATCTACAAAAAAGAACATTAATCTACAAATCTACTTTAATCTACAAATTCTTCCTTAATCTACAAATATATTTTAATCTACACCAATAAAACATCAATCAATAAAATTTACTTTTTATTTTTGCATCTTATATGTCATATGGCATGATTTTTGTCATGTGATCAAACATGGGGCTTGGGGAAATCATTTGAAAATATATATTTCCGACTTAAATAGATACCGTCAATGATAATATTTCATTTGCAACAAACATTACACCTCTAGTGTCAAAATTGGCTAAGTTATGGCTAGTTTGGAAATGGGGGCTGGTCATCAGTATATAGAGTCTTATTGAACTAATAGGGTAAAGACCAAAACTTTGACTATCCTAGATGTGAAGTGCAATTCGCACTTTAGGTTCCCACTCATCTAAAGTTGCCTATCTTCATATTTCAAATTGCTACCTGGAAAACTTTTCCTGCTACATCATTTGTTGGTTTCAAACCACAATACCAGTGAATTTCTTTTTGAAACTTCGTATAGAATTTCATTGTCTAAGCTCGTGGCATTTTACAATGGCGTTTCATACAATCATTAGTTGGTTTGTCCGAATAAAGTTCACAGATCTGTCAGGGGGTAGGGCGGCTTTAGCACCACGCGTTAGAGATCTCAGTGATAATTGATTTAAAACTGTGAGGGGGAGACAAAGCTAGGCCAGTCTCATTTCCAGGCCACTAACTCTTTATAACTCATTAATTTAAAATTAAAAATCCCCCTTTCCGAGACTAGTCTATGATTGGTTTAATGTATGACAAACCCGCCATTTAGATTATATAACACACATTTCACCATCTTGATTATCGACTGATAGGAACGTGACGAAATAAACTTCCTCTTTGTGACTGATAGAGATTTCATGAAGTTTGTGCCCGGGCTATCTAACCTGATAACTTAAAACAATGATAATATACGAATCTATTATCTACATCTTTATTGATATCAAGGGGATTTAATATATAGTTCGGTATATAGGTAGGCAGCTCAAGCTAATAGAGGCCCATTTCATTTTCTGGAAGGAACTGAATTTTTAAATCAGTTCACACAGATACAGATTGTTGCTCAGATACAGATTGTTGCTAAGATGCACACAGATAAACAGATACAGATTGTTGCCAGATACAGATTGTTGCTAAGATACACACAGATGTAAGTTACAGATTATTGCTCAGATACACACAGATACAGACTGTTGCTAAGATGCACACAGATAAACAGATACAGATTGTTGCTAAGATACACACAGATATACAGATACAGATTGTTGCTCAGATACACAAAGATATACAGATACAGATTATTGCTAGATACACACAGATACAGATTGTTGCTCAGATACACACAGATAAACAAATACAGATTGTTGCTAAGATACACACAGATATACAGATACAGATTGTTGCATAAATACACACAGCTATACAGATACAGATTGTTGCTAAGATACACACAGATATACAGATACAGATTGTTGCTAAGATACACACAGATATACAGATACAGATTATTTCTCAGATACACGGATATACAGATAAAGATTGTCGTTCAAATAAACAGACACACGAATACACACAGATAACAGGATAAAATAGATATAGAAAAATACACACAGATACAGGGATACACAGATATACAGATATAGATAGAAGAACTTAGAAACGAATATACGGATGCACAGGTACTCAGATACACGGATACACATATACACCGATACACCTCACCCTCAATTACACACTTTCATCCAGATACACATTTACCCAGATACACACACCCTCCCCCTCAATCACAGATTACACACTTTCATCCAGATCCATTAAAAACACCTAATAACCCTTAAACTGGTGTCGGATATATGAGATGAATTTTTACCCTGTAATTAGATATGTATGAGTATATTCAATTTTCATATGATAACTACAAACAGGAAGTTACAGCAGTCATATGACAAAGGGAAAAAACACGCCGAGACGTTCAACTTAAAAAAAAACTATCATGGGAATTGATAGCTTAGTTAATGGGAAGTAGGTTATCTGTCTTTTGATCTCTCTACAATAATAATAATAATAACAATATAAGAGCTGTGAACAGCACAGAGTGTGGCCCCTACTTTTCTCCATAGCTACAAGATTTTTTGGAATTACTAGCTTTAAAGAGCCTAGTGCTCACTCAGGCTTAATATAAAAACTTAAACGGTTGATGAAAAGTTTCACACATTTAGATAAAAACATTACAGATTATCTATAAGTGATAATTTTAATCACCTCAGAATAAAAAAAAAAAAATTAACGCAAGAAATTTGAAATAAATCGGCCCTTAAATAAGCTCTTCAGACTGCATAAATAAGCTCTGCAAAATCATCACATTCTGCCATAACTTACTTCCGGTCTAGCAAAAAGTTGGTTCCAGATATTCATTTTTTATAACAGCCCAGAAATGTTTGGTCCAAATATAAATGATCTATCTATTTCATTTTATTTAAAGACGTTCCCATTTAAAACAATCGCCAAGTTGTTCGCCACTCAAAAAAGCACTTTAACAACAATCTAGTCGAAAGAGAGTTGGATACCGTTTTCCCATCTTAAATAGTTCATAAATTGATTTGAATATTTACTAGAATAGCTCAGGTGGTAGCAAGTTGGATCGTCGTCTGCTAGGGTGTAATCGCGAGATCAAGAGTTTGGACATACATGTAGTTATGGAAAACTATGTCTGCCATTATATATCGTGATATCGTCCACTAGCGAAACCTTCGCCAACAGACCGTTTGGGTAAGAAATATCTTTATCTAGATAGTTGAATAACCTCGCTACAGACATCAAAATAGAATACTTTTATAAGTACATGTCGTAAGTTATCTGTACACTACAATAGGGGGCCTACACAATGAAACAGAGCAAAAAGACCAAAGGAATTAGATACTGGTCTGTCGCAGTGTAACAAATTTCACATTTATCACGTAGGCTATTAAAGGTAGCGTACACAGGTTTGTTTATTTTTTAATTTATGTGAATCGGAGATACTTATAATTTCTATTCGCATCATCATAGTTTATCGGCAGAGAAGTATTCTGAGAAATGCTATAATATCTTAAAGGGATACTGCGTCTTGGAATGGACATACAATTTTAGTTCTCAAGAATGGTCAATATGAGTATATATTCATCAGTGAACTTACCTGGTGTCATAAAGTAACAGAATCTCTGTAAAATCTGAAAACTCACAAAAAATCCTTTTAGAAAAACGCTTAATCACTCAATTAAGCGTTTTTCAATAATCAAATGCATCTTATGAAAAAATACTCAGATTGTTGAATATTTATTTATTTATTTATGTTATTTATGGCAGCAGGTATATATCTTCTGATGAATATATACTCTTATTGGCCATGTTAAATTTTATATTCATTCTAAGATACAGTATCCCTTTAAGGTATTTGTCACGGTTACACTATAATCACTTAGTTTCAATGGAATTGTAAAATCCAGAAACAATAGAGTGAAGAATGATGTAAATTGGTGCCCTCAATGTTCCTTATAGGCATCAACATTTAGAAACGCCGTAACCATTATTTTATACACTGAATTGAAAAAGTACAAAAAGCCTGCATTAAAACTGGAAACATGTAAAACGATGCTAACAGTGTCTCTGATACACAGACAAAATTCAGAAAACTTCTTTACAATCTCTTTAACTTGGATAAGAAACTGGACAAGGCTTATATAGGCGTGGCCTGCTGTCCAATCCAGTGTAAATAAATAATGTTTATATAAAAAAAAAAAACAGAAACTCCATCGAGACATGTGATATACGATCAGACTTTAGGGTCAGCTCTGGCATTTAGGGAATGCAGGATTATATTTTGGGGAAGGGAGGGATTGATTCTCCCAGATGTATGGATCTTGGATGAGAGAAAAATTTTGAGATTTTGAGATTATTGTTATGACACGTGAGTATTGATTTTTGGAAGTAATCACCATCGAGATGGGAGTAATCATCTTCGACATGGGAGTATTGATTTTTGGAAGTAATCATCATCGACATGGGAAGAACATCATTGACATGGGAGTATTGGTTTTTGGAAGTAATCACCATCGACATGAAAGTAATCATCATCGACATGGGAGTAATCATCATCGACATGTTAGTATTGATTTTTGGAAGTAATCACCATCGACATCGGAGTAATCATCATCGACATGGGAGTATTGCTTTTTGGATTTAATTATTATCGACATGAAAGTAATCATCATCTACACGGGAGTACTGATCTTTGGAAGTAATCATCATCTACATGGGAGTAATCATCATCGACATGGGAGTAATCATCATCGACATGGGAGTACTGATCTTTGTGGGTTATCATCATTAACACGCGAGTAATTATCATCGATATGGGAGTAATCAGCATCGACATGAGAGTACTGATCTTTGGGAGCAGTCATCATCGGCATGGGAGTAATCGTCATCGACACGAAAGAAATCATTATCGACATGAGAGTAGCCTAATCATGATTGACATGGGAGTGTTTGTTTTTGGAAGTAATCATCATCGATATGAAAGTAATCAACATCGACATGGGAGTAATCATCATCGACATGTGAGTATTGATTTTTTGGAAGTTATCACCATGGGCATGGGAGTAATCATCATCGACATGGGAGTATTGATTTTTGGAAGTAATCATCATCGACATGGGAGTAATTATCATCGACATGAGAGTAATCATCATCGACATGGGAGTTATCATAATCGACATGGGAGTAGTCATCATTGACATGGGAGTAATCATTATCGACATGAGCGTAATCATCATCGATATGGGAGTAATCATCATCGACATGAGAGTAATCATCATCGACATGGGAGTAATCATCATGGCCATGATTTTAATCATCATCGACATGGGAGTATTGATCGGTGGGAGTAATCATCATCAACACGAAGTAATCATTATCGACATGGGAGTACTAATCATCATCAACACGAAGTAATTATCATCGACATGGGAGTACTGATCTTTGGGAGTAATCACAGTTCAACATGAGAGTAATCATCATCGACATGAGTATCATCATCATCGACATGGGTGTTCTGATCGTTGGGAGTAATAATCATCGACATGGGAGTAATCATCATCGACATGAGACTAATCATTATCGACATCATCATCTAAATATGAAGTCAAATCAGTCCAAACTTTTAGACCTTTTTAAAAATAATATACCCTTGCCGCAATTTGTCCGTAAAGATCAAAGTGTGACGTCACATTAAAATAAAAGTCTGTTAATTGTAGCAGATAAGGGATAAGTGATTAGCATTATATGATAACAGCCTTGATGTTTATCGGCCAGTGTGACGCAGACCAGACTCTAGGGCGGCTGAGGTTTCGCTTGAAGATAAATAACATTGAAAATATACCTGGTCTTGCGTTCACTATCAAACAATGTAGCCTATATTTAGAACTTTTTTAGTATTTGTATATTCTTTTTATGTGCATGGTTTATCTGATTCGTACATGTTGGCTTACTTTATCTTCCAGTATTTTCATATCGAAAAGTAAAGTAAAGTAATTTATAAGCTTCCTTGTCAAACCAAGTTATTAAAAGTATCTTGACAACTTATTAGAAAGGTAAAGGCGTGCCAAGTGATTTTCTCGGGTTATTTACACTAAAAAATACAGACATACATGTAGTCAAAGAGACTTACATTAAGAAAGAAACAACTATATTTTACACGGATAACAACTTATGTTCACAAGTCCGCCGTGACAGGGGTCCTTTTTAGTAGCTGGTCCTTGGCCAGCTTCTTGGCATTGATCTTTCTCGGATTTTTTGTACCCATTTACAGCTGGGTGGACTGGAAATAAGAGTAAAGATGACTTGCTGAGGGTCATCGGAGTTTCACACTCCAGTCGAGATTAAAACTCACGTCCGACATTTTCAACGTATCCAAGCAAAAGACATCATGACGTAAAAAACCAACTCCCAAACTGCTAACCGGAGGTGACCTCAGTCGAGTGAGTTAATCCATATTCAAAGGACAAGGCCCCAAAACTCACTTTAGCATTAATGCAAACATTATTATATATATATATAAAATATATATTTCATCCTTCGTTTAGTTAACGTAAACGTAATAATAATGTATATAGGCCTTCATTTCGCCATATTTTCTGGATTGTCGCCCTTTTACCTAGCACCATCTTCACAATGAAAGACGAAGTTCGCTATAGTTATAAGAAGATGTATAAGATGAAGTTTGTAATAGCTTGACATTGTGAAGATGTATAAGATGAAGTTTGTAATAACTTGACATTGTGAAGATGTATAAGATGAAGTTTGTAATAGCTTGACATTGTGAAGATGTATAAGATGAAGTTTGTAATAACTTGACATTGTGAATATGTATAAGTATGAAGTTTGTAATAGCTTGACATTGTGAAGATGTATAAGATGAAGTTTGTAATAGCTTGACATTGTGAAGATGTATAAGATGAAGTTAGTAATAGCTTGACATTGTGAAGATGTATAAGATGAAGTTTGTAATAACTTGACATTGTGAAGATGTATAAGATGAAATTTGTAATAGCTTGACATTGTGAAGATGTATAAGATGAAGTTAGTAATAGCTTGACATTGTGAAGATGTATAAGTATGAAGTTTGTAATAGCTTGACATTGTGAAGATGTATAAGATGAAGTTTGTAATAGCTTGACATTGTGAAGATGTATAAGATGAAGTTGTAATAGCTTGACATTGTGAAGATGTATAAGATGAAGTTTGTAATAGCTTGACATTGTGAAGATGTATAAGTATGAAGTTTGTAATAGCTTGACATTGTGAAGATGTATAAGATGAAGTTTGTAATAGCTTGACATTGTGAAGATGTATAAGTATGAAGTTAGTAATAACTTGACATTGTGAAGATGTATAAGATGAAGTTTGTAATAGCTTGACATTGTGAAGATGTATAAGATGAAGTTTGTAATAGCTTGACATTGTGAAGATATATAAGATGAAGTTTGTAATAACTTGATATTATTATGATTTATATACACTTATTGTTATCTTTAAGATGTATTAAAATAAGTATAAATCCTTATCTTGAGCACCTGCCTTTTATATGATTGTATATAATAATTGCATATATTTGATATAAATTGTATATATTTAATATAATTAGATATATTTATCTTGTTATGAACTTAAGTCATTTTTGAATAATTGAACGTAATGGAAAAAAAAGTAATTAGCGTTTTTGAATTGTTGAGTTATTCGGCAACAGGAAAATGTTTAAAAACTTAAAGGGATCATAAAGAGGTTTTCGTAAATTTTATATGTGTATAAGGAACACTGATAGCATCAATTTACACCATTCTTATTTTCAATCAGATGTCTGTATTGTATGTGTATCAGGAACACTGATAGCATCAATTTACACCATTCTTATTTTCAATCAGATGTCTGTATTGTATGTGTATCAGGGACACTGATAGCACCAATTTACACCATTCTAATTTTCAATCAGACGTCTGTATTATATGTGTATCAGGGACACTGATAGCACCAATTTACACCATTCTAATTTTCAATCAGATGTCTGTATTGTATGTGTATCAGGGACACTGATAGCATCAATTTACACCATTCTAATTTTCAATCAGATGTCTGTATTATATGTGTATCAGGGACACTGATAGCACCAATTTACACCATTCTAATTTTCAATCAGATGTCTGTATTGTATGTGTATCAGGGACACCGATAGCATCAATTTACACCATTCTATTTTCAATCAGATGTCTGTATTGTATGTGTATCAGGAACACCGATAGCACCAATTTACACCATTCTAATTTTCAATCAGACTCTGTATTATATGTGTATCAGGGACACTGATAGCACCAATTTACACCATTCTAATTTTCAATCAGATGTCTGTATTATATGTGTATCAGGGACACTGATAGCATCAATTTACACCATTCTAATTTTCAATCAGATATCTGTATTGTATGTGTATCAGGACACCGATAGTATTAATTTTTACCATTCTAATTTTCAATCAGATATCTGTATTGTATGTGTATCAGGGACACCGATAGTATTAATTTTTACCATTCTAATTTTCAATCAGATATCTGTATTGTATGTGTATCAGGAACACCGATAGTATTAATTTTTACCTTTCTGATTTTCTATTCTTTATATGTGTATCAGTGACACTTATAGCTTCAATTTACACCAATCTAATTTTCTCTTCTTTGTATGTGTATCAGTGACACTTATAGCTTCAATTTACACCAATCTAATTTTCTCTTCTTTGTATGTGTATCAGTGACACTTATAGCTTCAATTTACACCAATCTAATTTTCTCTTCTTTGTATGTGTATCAGTGACACTTATAGCTTCAATTTACACCATTCTGATTTTCAATCAGTTGTCTGTGGTTCCTGCAATTCCACTTAAACTTTGTTTGATGACGTCATTAATTGCAAAATATGCCCGTATCGTATAATGGCCATTGGCGTTCTTTAAAGTCTCTTTATAATTTCGGTAATCATTACATTAAGTAGCCTTTTGGGAAGTTCATGTTTTCGATTATCAAGCTTAAAGAGACAACGCTAAAAGAGACAACGCCAAAAGAGACAACACTTAAAGAGACAACCCTAAAAGAGACAACGCTAAAAGAGACAACGCCAAAAAGACAACGCTAACGCTAAAAGAAACAACGCTAAAAGAGAAAACGCTTAAAGAGACAACACTTAAAGAGGCAACGCTTAAAGAGACAACGCCAAAAGAGACAACGCTAAAAGAGACAACGCTAAAACAGACAACGCCAAAAAGACAACGCTAACGCTAAAAGAAACGACGCTAAGAGAGAACGCTTAAAGAGACAACGCTAAAAGAGACAACGCTAAAAGAGACAACGCTAAAAGAGACAACGCTTAAAGAGACAATGCTAAAAGAGACAACGCTAAAAGAGACAACGCTAAAAGAGACGACGCTAACGCTTAAAGAGACAACGCTAAAAGAGACAACGCTAAAAGAGACAACGCTAACAGAGGCACAGCTAAAAGGATAATATTTTACTCGTAGAGAAGCATTAGGGTTTTTTAAAATTTCAGGCCGAGGCTTTCTTCCTCCATTATGCGACTAGAATGACCGATCTGCCCCCTTTTTTTTCAATTTCCTAATCTAGGTTCTTTAGGGTTAAACAAATATAAGGCCTAACAGATAATAATAATTAAAAAAAAATCAAATATAAGTCTCTATAGAATATAGTTATTTGTATTCAATTTATTAATTGTGTTTTGTTTGTGTTTATATTTATTCAGCGTAATATGTCCAATAGAGTGAGGAATCCAGAACGAGGATTATAACGTAAACAAAGTAAATCGCCATCTTAACGTCTTTATCGCCTTCTTCTCCAATCTCACTAACTAATCATTTTTAAATTAACGATATTTACAGATGAATTTCACCTTTAAACTTTCCTTAGAAAGTCAGTTTTAAGCCCCTTTTCTGGATGTTGAGCAGCTGTTTAGTGACGTCACATGCCTATGTTTATTCCTTCATATAACGTCGCCATCTTTTCAACGGATGACGTAATTTGCGCTATGTGTCGTGCGAGACGTGAATAAGATCGACTATTTAAACAACTGCTACAAGACGAATCAAACCAACCGTAATATATCAAATGAGGAAGTGAATCATATTAGGTTTGTGTACTTCCCATTTTGCCCTTTTAAAAGTTATTCATATCCCATACCAACGAATATAAAATACTAGATTGAACGTGATACTTAATATTTGATATTCATTCATTGTGACATTTCAATACGAACTGCGTACTGCAGAATAAGTTGGGATATTCCATACAGTCAAACTTGATCATAAAGCAGACGAACGTTTTAATAGATATCAAACCGGTTTAAAAGGTAGATATGTTACCGTAACTTGGTTTTTTAATTGTGAAATAACGTAGGATTTATAGAACGAAAATTCTTCAAAGTTTATATTCGTTATAAATTACGCACGAGACAATGAGCACGGAATTGACACTTACAAACAACGGTATGTGCACAACAAATAAAATTGATAGAGTGGTGATATAGGCTGACGTTTCATTCATAAAACAGGAAGAGAAGTTACAGTTACAAACCGTGATGTATAACATTAGAAAACGTATTTTCTTTTAGCAGTGATACAGTTAAAAAACATAATGGAATAGAAATACGCAGTGTAAAGCGTTTAGAGAGTTTACGTTACAGCTTCAAAACGGAATGTGTACAGTTAAGTGACGTAGTGATGACCAACGTATGAATGAAAACTTTCTGTGACGTAACAGTTACGTGATAAAATATTTTGTGACGTTACATAACGTAGTGAACACTTTGGAGACAGAAAATGACGAAAAGTGACGTCACACAGGCTTTTTTAAAGTGAACTTTACAGGTACGTTTATATACATTTGGAAATTACTGACAATTTACATATATACAGGAATATCAGAAACATTGTTGGTTAAAGAAGAGGTGCAAATGAATTTTCTACCCTATGAAATATGAGGTGTCCTATATACTTCTATAGTGATGAATTCATTCGACAGTTATGGCTCTATTATCAAGCAGATATCTTATTAAATACGTTGTTTGAGAATATAAACCAGTTTAAGGTTGGTGACGGTTGATAAGTAATAATGAAATATGCAATTGCTATAGTTGTCTACATGCAAATGTTATTATAATAACGACACTATTTATAGATAGCTGTAAACACAATATATATAATCATTGCTATGCCTTTAAACCCGTGACAACCTTATATACCTGATATGCTTATAGCTATATTATAGCCATGGTAGAGTAAAGCTTTAACAACACTCGATATTGCAATATAACCTCGCAAATCATCCGATATAGCTCAAGTGTGATTTTGTTTTAGATATAAGTTGGTTGTAAATGAACCGACACCGTTTTATTATGGGGGATATTGAAGTTAAGCAGTAATTGACGTTGTAACGTATTATATGCCATAGCCCTATTAAGCATAGCCTTGATCAGGACCTACTAAACTACACTATATCCATATAGCATAGCCTTGATCAGGACCTACTAAACTACACTATATCCATATAGAATAGCCTTGATCAGGACCTACTAAACTACACTATATCCATATAGCATAGCCTTGATCAGGACCTACTAAACTACACTATATCCATATAGCATAGCCTTGATCAGGACCTACTAAACTACACTATATCCATATAGCATAGCCTTGATCAGGAACCCACTAAACTACACTATATCCATATAGCATAGCCTTGATCAGGACCTACTAAACTACACTATATCCATATAGCATAGCCTTGATCAGGAACCCACTAAACTACACTATATCCATATAGCATAGCCTTGATCAGGAACCCACTAAACTACACTATATCCATATAGCATAGCCTTGATCAGGAACCCACTAAACTACACTATATCCATATAGCATAGCCTTGATCAGGATCTACTAAACTACACTATATCCATATAGCATAGCCTTGATCAGGACCTACTAAACTACACTATATCCATATAGCCTTGATCAGGAACCCACTAAACTACACTATATCCATATAGCATAGCCTTGATCAGGAACCCACTAAACTACACTATATCCATATAGCATAGCCTTGATCAGGAACCCACTAAACTACACTATATCCATATAGCATAGTCTTGATCAGGAACCCACTAAACTACACTATATCCATATAGCATAGCCTTGATCAGGAACCCACTAAACTACACTATATCCATATAGCATAGCCTTGATCAGGAACCCACTAAACTACACTATATCCATATAGCATAGCCTTGATCAGGAACCTACTAAACTACACTATATCCATATAGAATAGCCTTGATCAGGACCTACTAAACTACACTATATCCATATAGCATAGTCTTGATCAGGAACCCACTAAACTACACTATATCCATATAGCATAGTCTTGATCAGGAACTCACTAAACTACACTATATCCATATAGCATAGCCTTGATCAGGAACCTACTAAACTACACTATATCCATATAGAATAGCCTTGATCAGGACCTACTAAACTACACTATATCCATATAGCATAGTCTTGATCAGGAACCCACTAAACTACACTATATCCATATAGCATAGTCTTGATCAGGAACCCACTAAACTACACTATATCCATATAGCATAGCCTTGATCAGGAACCCACTAAACTACACTATATCAATATAGCATAGCCTTGATCAGGAACCCACTAAACTACACTATATCCATATAGCATAGCCTTGATCAGGAACCCACTAAACTACACTATATCCATATAGCATAGTCTTGATCAGGAACCCACTAAACTACACTATATCCATATAGCATAGCCTTGATCAGGAACCCACTAAACTACACTATATCCATATAGCATAGCCTTGATCAGGACCTACTAAACTACACTATATCCATATAGCATAGCCTTGATCAGGAACACACTAAACTACACTATATCCATATAGCATAGCCTTGATCAGGAACCCACTAAACTACACTATATCCATATAGCATAGCCTTGATCAGGAACCCACTAAACTACACTATATCCATATAGCATAGCCTTGATCAGGACCTACTAAACTACACTATATCCATATAGCATAGCCTTGATCAGGAACCCACTAAACTACACTATATCCATATAGCATAGCCTTGATCAGGAACCCACTAAACTACACTATATCCATATAGCATAGCCTTGATCAGGACCTACTAAACTACACTATATCCATATAGCATAGCCTTGATCAGGACCTACTAAACTACACTATATCCATATAGCATAGCCTTGACCAGGAACCCACTAAACTACACTATATCCATATAGCATAGCCTTGATCAGGACCTACTAAACTACACTATATCCATATAACATAGCCTTGATCAGGACCTACTAAACTACACTATATCCATATAGCATAGCCTTGATCAGGAACCCACTAAACTACACTATATCCATATAACATAGCCTTGATCAGGACCTACTAAACTACACTATATCCATATAGCATAGCCTTGATCAGGAACCCACTAAACTACACTATATCCATATAACATAGTCTTGATCAGGACCTACTAAACTACACTATATCCATATAGCATAGCCTTGATCAGGAACCCACTAAACTACACTATATCCATATAGCATAGCCTTGATCAGGACCTACTAAACTACACTATATCCATATAGCATAGCCTTGATCAGGAATCCACTAAACTACACTATATCCATATAGCATAGCCTTGATCAGGAACCCACTAAACTACACTATATCCATATAGCATAGCCTTGATCAGGACCTACTAAACTACACTATATCCATATAGCATAGCCTTGATCAGGAACCCACTAAACTACACTATATCCATATAGCATAGCCTTGATCAGGAACCCACTAAACTACACTATATCCATATAGCATAGCCTTGATCAGGACCTACTAAACTACACTATATCCATATAGCATAGCCTTGATCAGGACCTACTAAACTACACTATATCCATATAGCATAGCCTTGATCAGGACCTACTAAACTACACTATATCCATATAGCATAGCCTTGATCAGGAACCCACTAAACTACACTATATCCATATAGCATAGCCTTGATCAGGAACCCACTAAACTACACTATATCCATATAGCATAGCCTTGATCAGGACCTACTAAACTACACTATATCCATATAGCATAGCCTTGATCAGGAACCCACTAAACTACACTATATCCATATAGCATAGCCTTGATCAGGAACCCACTAAACTACACTATATCCATATAGCATAGCCTTGATCAGGACCTACTAAACTACACTATATCCATATAGCATAGCCTTGATCAGGACCTACTAAACTACACTATATCCATATAGCATAGCCTTGATCAGGAACCCACTAAACTACACTATATCCATATAGCATAGCCTTGATCAGGAACCCACTAAACTAAACATGCATTCGAAAGCTAATATGTTTATATTATGTATTATATCAAGGAAGCAAGAAAGGGAAATTGACTGGAGAACACCTCAAAAACAATCAAATATCATGATTGAGGGAAAGTCAATACATCACGTTTTATAGAAACAGTTTTTTTTAAAATAGGCCTTTCAATAATAATTATCTACGGAGCAAAAGGGAAGTGTTTTATCGTCAAGGTTAGGCTGGGTAATTGCTCATTTCATAAGTGCAATAACTCTTCTTGTGCCAAAAAACTCACATTTAAAATCTGACGTTGACATTTTGAAAAAGATCCAAGACGCCTGACAGTGCAATAAGCCAAGAGGAAGTAGAATTTTATTGGGAAGTATGTCACGTGTTGGTGATTATATATCGTTCGGAATGTTTAATGTTTGGAAAAAAAACTTGCATTAAAGTTAATAATAAAGAATCGTGACGTAAATAAAATAAGATAAAAGAACAGAACAAGAGTGACTGGTCACGTGACTAGAGTGTTGTTTATAGTGCCAGATCAAGGTTCAGTACTATATTCACTGTTATTATTACCTGAGTTAGGGTGGGTTCTTTTTAATTGGGCATTAATTGATATAACAAAAACTCTGTGGCTTAATATTCACCGTGTTATCAAGTGTCAAAGGTCGCCGAGATTCGAAGCTTCTCTGTGCATAATATTAACATCTTAGTCAAAGTCTATCCAATTACGATACGACTATATCAGTAAGAGGGCGGTAAACCGGGAAGTTTGGTTTTTACAACTTTATATTTATCTGATTTTTCGTCATTCGATTTTATTCTATCAGCGGAGATAGACCAGTTAGTAGGCATCAGTGTGGAATAATTCAAAAGTGCGGGTGTTGGATATACGGTGTGCCACTTTAATGTGCATCGCTCTTATATAATATAATATAGTGTTATATTATAGTGTTTTATAGTGATATAGTGTTATATGATAGTGTATGTATCAGAATCCATTGTGTTTGATTCCCATCAATGATTGAAGTCAGATCCAGGAGGTAGAAATAATTATAAGTTATCACTAATATTTCTAGCCTACATTCGAACACAGGATCGTTTTACCATGGCAACAGCAGCATCTCATATTGGAATATTGTATTTAAAGGAAGGTGCAGAGTGGGCGCAGTACCTCAAGACGCAATTTCTTAAAGACAAAAGACTGGAATTGGCAGTAGTGCTTTTGAATTTAGGGCAGGAAAATTCTGTAGCAGATGTGACCAAAATAACGTCATCGTGCTATGTGACAATTCTGCTCATGACGCCAGATATTATGACATGGCAGACGAACAACCAAAATTTAGATAATTATCTAAAAGTTATACCTCAACATCGCGGATTAGTGGCACTTTCGGCCTTCATCGACGACAGTGAATACTCGGAAATTCAAAAAGTGTGCACTGCATCATCAAGATGGATGCCAATGACCTTGACCGAGAAGGTTCCTGATAATATCAAAATGGTTGCTGAAATTATAGATCTAGTCGAAGAAGTTGAAAAAGCTGACAAGAAAAAACAGGCTCCTTTGCCAAAGAAAAGAAAAACGCTTGAAAAACCTAATATTCCTGTAGATTTAGAATCCCCAACTCACATTTCCGCTCCGGAGGTTCGAGATATTTTCCCGTCCAAAGTGTTCACGGTAAGTTCAGATTTTGATTTTTCATATTTGCCAAGTGTTGTAATAAAGAATACATATTGTATTTACATACTAGATATCTAATATAAATTAGTCATAATTGAATACACTCAATATATCTAGATCTATACTCATTTATAAAATAAAATATTCAATATCAATTTGAAAACAGATCAAATACTCACCCGAACAATTTGAAAACTTAAAGGACCAGGCAAAAGGACGGTTTATTCCCACTTCGACCCAAACTATTTCCATCTCGCCCCTTCCCATTTCACCCATTTCCATTCTGCCCCTTCCTAATTCGCCACTTTTCTGTTTTGCCCCTTTTCCCATTTCGCCCTTTCTCATTTCACCACTGCTTAAAACCAATTGCATTATGACAAAAGGATTATACAAAAATTAGTTGAATACGTTTTTATTAACCCTTTAAAAAAATCAGGATACATTGAAATAATCAGCCTACTTTAGAAATATAGACATATCATTTACACAGTTTTTATATCAAAAATTTTGCATACTGCTCTTTAATCTTTGTTCGCATATGGGTTAATATCTAGATTTATTTTGTAAAATGATTATATCGAACAACAACATTATTCTTGGTTCATAATATCAAGACAATCAAAAAAAGGATTTTTTTGATAATATCCAAAGAGAAAGGAGGGAAATGCAAAGGTTCGGAATGGGCAAGGGGCGAAATGGCAAGGGGCGAAACGGACAAGGGGCGAACTGAAAAGGGGGCAAAACGGGAAGGGGCGTACTGGGTAGAGGCGAAATGGAAAAGGTGTGAAAGGGAGAAGGGGCGAAATGGAAAAGGGGTGAAATGGAGAAGGGGCGAAATGGAAAAGGGGTGAAATGGAGAAGGGGCGAAATGGAAAAGGGGTGAAATGGAGAAGGGGCGAAATGGGAATAGTTTGGGGGCGAAGTGGGAAGACAGCACATAGGACAGGGGGTCCTGTTTTTTTTTAAACTAGCTGTCCTGATGAGGAATGTTTGTCTTCAATATTTGTCGATGGACTATCTTTACCAATTAATTAACGTAGGGTTTACTGTATTTGGCGGGGTAGTTCACTGTGTATTTCAGGGCGAGACTGTACTTGGTAATATTGCGACCTGAATATAAAACTCCATAACTTTAGAATCTTACTTTGGAAATTCAATATTGTATTGTGACTTCGTTTTTCATATATGATACAGTGTAGTGCTAGCGAGTGGGTGTTTCGAGGGGAATAGTGGGTGACACTCCTAAACTTCATGAACACTATAAATTATTGTCCTGTCGTCTAACGTTTTGGCTAAATGCCTTCTTCAGAAACACTTCAGTAGTCTATGATCACATTTCATTCGTCCTTCTATTACTTATTCAAAATTTAGATACAAGTTCAAAAATAAACTATTGTCCTATCGCCTAACGTTTCGGCTTATGGTCGTCTTCAGATACGCTGTCAATAGTTAATGATCACATTTTATTAGTACCGGTACTTCTATTACTTATTCAAACTTAATAGGATAAAAACTGGTATCCAACACCCACGAAAGTACAATAAATATTATTTTATATCAATCAGGGAAATAATCAAATTAAAATAATATAAAACGACTATAATGATTTATAAAATACAAAACATAATAATGATGCCTCACGTTTCACATGCTCATACTGACAGTGTTATTAAATATTATAAAGAAACACAAGATATATAGTCATTTATTAACTCAACATTTCACATGCTCATACAGACAGTGTTATCAAATATTATATAGAATCACAAGATATATAGATATACTATTTCTGATATTTATTAACTCAACGTTTCACATGCTCATACTGACAGTGTTATCAAATATTATATAGAATCACAAGATATATAGATATACTATTTCTGACATTTATTAACTCAACGTTTCACATGCTCATACTGACAGTGTTATCAAATATTATTAAGATTCACAAGATATATAGATATACTATTTCTGATATTTATTAACTCAACGTTTCACATGGTCATACAGTCAGTGTTATCAAATATTATAAAGAATCACAAGATATATAGATATACTATTTCTGACATTTATTAACTCAACGTTTCACATGCTCATACAGACAGTGTTATTAAATATTATAAAGAATCACTAGATATATAGATATACTATTTCTGACATTTATTAACTCAACGTTTCACATGCTCATACAGACAGTGTTATCAAATATTATATAGATACAAGATATATAGATATACTATTTCTGAAATTTATTAACTCAACGTTTCACATGCGTCATACAGTCAGTGTTATTAAATATTATTAAGATCACAAGATATATAGATATACTATTTCTGAAATTATTAACTCAACGTTTCACTGGTCATATAGACAGTGTTATTAAATATTATAAAGAAGCACTAGATATATAGATATACTATTTCTGACAATTATTAACTCAACGTTTCACTAGCTCATACAGACAGTGTTATTAAATATTATAAAGAAGCACTAGATATATAGATATACTATTTCTGACATTTATTAACTCAACGTTTCACATGCTCATACAGACAGTGTTATTAAATATTATAAAGAATCACAAGATATATAGTCATTTGTTAACTCAACGTTTCACATGCTCATATAGACAGTGTTATTAAATATTATAAAGAATCACAAGATATATAGTCATTTGTTAACTCAACGTTTCACATGCTCATACAGACAGTGTTAGCAAGATTGAAGCTTATGTATATAGGCGCAGTTTATAACATGATGTACGGTAATTGACCATATCACGTGATCTGTCATAGTGATCAGTCGCCATTGTATGCCAGTTCTGCAAATTGTCGTCGCTACATTTTCAAGACAGAAACCTCCTCCATTCCCCACCTTCCACCTATTGAGCTTTTTGAGTGCACACTTTGGGAACTACTCAATTGGCAATTTATAGCAATTTATAGTATTCTTACATTTAAATAATACTATTCAACCCCAAAGTTCAGGGGTCTTGTTTTATTTTATCAGTTTATTTCAGATTTATATGGTTTCAGTATGAGTTTCACTGATTTTCTTTTACATAAGAGCTTCGCTCTATTACAACAATGGATCACTGATGTATTGTGGCGAGGTTTAAACGATGGTTTTGACTAGCTCCAGATTTATTTTGATCATACTTTCATTCAGCTAGCTTACCATGTCTCAAGGTAGCGTTATGCTACTAAGCCCTATCAATCGTCAGTGTTCTTACAAACACAGCTTCGCTGTACAGGGCTCCGCCCGCTCACACTCATTCAGGGCTCCGCCCACTCAAATTTATTATTACACAGGGCTCCGCCCTTTTGTCATTTCTATGTTTTACATTTCGTGTAGTTCCCTTATGCCAATAATAAAATTTGAAATTTTATAATTGTGTTGTGTTATAAATCCATATATAATGCTACTTTACCTATTTCTATATATGTCTTTTGAACAGTGAATGCGTTGGGGGGTTGGGAGGGGGGCTTATGACGAGTTTCGACGAGGGGCTTTATAAAAACTTTACTATAATTACAAACATCACAATCGAACTTGACGATATGAAATCTAATTTGAGAATTAAAGATGGCTGCGGTGTAGTTTGATTATGTTGCCCTAACTATCTGTGCCTGTAAGAAAGAAAAAAACCCCTAAAAACATGAAAAACAAAACATACCTTTTAGTAACTGATTCCTTAACATCCTACAACAACAAATATTCCATAAAATATCAATTTCTAACATTGATACTAAATGATTAAAGAGGGGAAGAAGTAAAATGTTTAGAATTAAAGATTAAATAGTTAAACAGAAGCTCACTAATTGATAAATATTAAAGAAGACACAACAGGGTGAACAGATTTGAGTTGTTTTTTTTTTGTGACGAGTGTTCAGACTGTAAATTAAAATGAAATGTATTAAGGTGCATCAACACCAAAACGGGCTATAATATAGCACTGTTTGATAACCTGTGTTTAAACATAAAAATATTTTAAAGTGGGTGTATCTTGCTAGGCAACCGTTTGTTTTAAAAAATTTTAAAGGTGTGAAATGTAAAAACCGATATGTGTAGGTTTTTGGTCGAAAGCATTGGACTGCTTGAAGACTATTAACCTACTTTATATACACATGCAAAATTTGCCGGAATTTGGACAGAAAGTAATGTACTCTTGGCACAATGAAGGTACATAACATTGGATACTGGTGCGCAAAGATCAAAGGATGACGTCACATCTGAATTTTTTTTTTCAGGCACGAGAAAAGGTAGTTATAGTTTTCAAAGATGTCGTGACTGGAACTGTACACGTATCTTATAAAGACACCAATAATGAAAAACACGATACTAAAAAACTCAACCCGTATACTTTCAGTTTCCGTATCCCAGGTAATTTTTTATTTTATTTATATATAATCCGTCAATGTAAATTGGTTAAGTCCTTTAATTCAATTAGGTCAATTTTACTTTACGTACACGTCACTAGTCGGAAACTTTAGTTACTAACGACCTTAGTGGAATTCCATTTTGAGTTTGGATTTCCAAACCGACATAAAATATGTCACTCACGTGTAAATATCGCGGACACACTCATATAGCTTCCTTGTAAACCATTCTGATTTCCCTTCACGACAAAGGTCGAGATTAACTTTCGGAATTTTCAGACCAGTTTCCCCCTTGTCAGTGATGTAGGTCTGAGAGACTGACATGGAAAAAGCGTCTAGTCGTTCGGATGGGACAATAAACCGAGGCCCTGTTTGCTGCAGGCTGTACACGTTAAAGATCCCTCGACAGTTGGAAATCACGAAAAGAGTAGGCTTATTCTGCTGTCCTGGCAATATTTCCCTCATTGCACACTGCATGGCGTTGTCCATCTTCATAAGTCCACAATATGCAGAAGAAAAGGACATAAAATTCCATTCATTT
Organism: Nipponacmea schrenckii; assembly: GCA_030562195.1. Classification (NCBI taxonomy): domain Eukaryota; kingdom Metazoa; phylum Mollusca; class Gastropoda; family Lottiidae; genus Nipponacmea; species Nipponacmea schrenckii. Next base: position 1,485,636 of record JAUJPP010000001.1, read on the forward strand.
CAGTTCCATTTCATTTTCTGATTTCCCTTCATTAGTTGTTGTACTTGAGATACACCTCATCATGTAAAAAATTTAAAAAATCACCCCGTGAAATAGAGTCCATAGGTGTCACTAAAAAGTTAAAAAGTTTGCAAAAAAAAAAAAAAATTTTAGGTCAATCTTTCTAATAATAAGCCTTTCAGCCACGATGCAAAATTCTTGAACATTATGCAATAGGTCACTTCCGTTTTAGCAAAAATTTACCGTTCTACATTTAAGGAATTATTTCTCTCGAGTGAAACTAGCGGATGAAAACAGAAATTCTATACATCTTTCAGTTTTCCATTCAGACGCTGACCAGAATTTGAAAAAAAAAAAAAAATTATAACGAAAGTAAAGTGTAAAAATAGTGTAAATAGTAGCTTTCCCTAGGAAGGTGTATGTAGATCCTATTAGTGTCTCAGATACACATAATTCCCCCCAGATATTCTTTTTTAATTTCTTCGATTGTTCCATTTCAGACCCTTTTCCTACCAGCAACATGGTGGAAATCTATCTTGATGGGAAAAAAATCGCTTCCAAACGTCTCACCTTTGTCAAGCCGACTTTATCAGCTTTACAGTGTATCGGGTACCTGATGCAGACCCTTGGGGTCGAAACCACCGATGAACTCGACCAACGCCTGTGTGATATGTTTGAAAGGACTGCACCACGTGATGCTATTCTAAGTAAATTATTTTCTAGTGAAGAAATCCAGATGCTATCAGGTTAGTAAGCGTTTGGCATATATTCCACAATTCACCCATGATTCAACAAGTCACCCATGATCCAACAAGTCACCCATGATCCAACAAGTCACCCATGATCCAACAAGTCACCCATGATCCAACAAGTCACCCATGATCCAACAAGTCACCCATGATCCAACAAGTCACCCATGATCCAACAAGTCACCCATGATCCAACAAGTCACCCATGATAAAAAAACAAGCCCCTTTCTTGTCATCTAATTAGATTCGTTCGTTATTAATTTTTAACTTTAAATCAAAAATAGTCCATAAAAGTAATTCTGTAGAAGCCACACATTATAAGGGTCAAAGTTATACCTTATTACTGAGTCTAATACCTAGTAACGGTGCTGGTTCTTTACGTCATGACTTAATTTGCTTCGATACGTTGAAAATATCGGACTCGAGTTCTAATCTCGATCGGTGTGTGAAAGTCCGATGACCTTGAGTAAGTCATCTGCACTCATAATTCCAGTCCACCCAGCTGTAAATGGGTACGGATAATCCGGGAACGATCAATGCCAAGAGGTTTGGCCCAGGACCAGTTGGTAGAAAGGATCCCTGTCATAGCAGACTTGTGAAGCTAGGTTATTATCCTTATAGTCTAGTACAATAACAGTTCTTTATAGCTTTACATTGTAAAAAAAAACTATGTCCCTTTTGTTGTAGATTCGAATGTTAAATCAATGAACGATTTTCCAACTTTACTTCATTTTTCGGCTGCTCATGGATTATCCGACTTCACTTCCTTGTTGCTAGAACAACCAGGCTCCATGGCAGCATTTTATATGGTAAACCATAGAAACCAGAATCCAGCAGACATGGCGGAAGCCAATCAACACCATGACCTAGCTAGTTATATTACAGACTTTACTGTAAGTCGAAAGTTACGTTCTTCATTTATTTCGTTTAAAAGAGACGTTTGTCTGAAACTTAAAAAGAATTGTTTTAACCATCACATACAAAGATAGTCAGCTGTAAAATCGTCATCGTTCGCTTTGACATCGGCATACTCCGCATCGTCATCATCTTCAACGTTCATCATCAGCGGCATAGTCACCCATATTGCCATCCAATAACCTTTTGATCATGCACATCGTCATCGATCATATCGACGTCATGAACGCCATCGTCATCTTTATCGTCATCGTCATAATGATGATCGTTACTCTGTTTTTTTTTACTTATTCCAGGATACACATGCTATTATAGACGCCTGTGGAATTTATGTCTCTATGGCTGCGATTGAATCGGAGGGTGAGAATTTATTACTGTCTATTTTTGAAGTTTGACAAGTAGAGATCTTCAGACAACTGATCTATTTCAGCCTGTATCTCTACTGAAGTTTGACAAGTAGAGATCTTCAGACAACTGATCTATTTCAGCCTGTATCCCTACTGAAGTTTGACAAGTAGAGATCTTCAGACAACTGATCTATTTCAGCCTGTATCTCTACTGAAGTTTGACAAGTAGAGATCTTCAGACAACTGATCTATTTCAGCCTGTATCTCTACTGAAGTTTGACAAGTAGAGATCTTCAGACAACTGATCTATTTCAGCCTGTATCTCTACTGAAGTTTGACAAGTAGAGATCTACAGACAACTGATCTATTTCAGCCTGTATCTCTACTGAAGTTTGACAAGTAGAGATCTACAGACAACTGATCTATTTCAGTCTGTATCTCTACTGAAGTTTGACAAGTAGAGATCTTCAGACAACTGATCTATTTCAGTCTGTATCTCTACTGAAGTTTGACAAGTAGAGATCTACAGACAACTGATCTATTTCAGTCTGTATCTCTACTGAAGTTTGACAAGTAGAGATCTACAGACAACTGATCTATTTCAGCCTGTATCTCTACTGAAGTTTGACAAGTAGAGATCTACAGACAACTGATCTATTTCAGCCTGTATCTCTACTGAAGTTTGACAAGTAGAGATCTACAGACAACTGATCTATTTCAGTCTGTATCTCTACTGAAGTTTGACAAGTAGAGATCTTCAGACAACTGATCTATTTTAGCCTGTATCTGTACTAAAGACATCTCTTTTGAATTTTAAGATCTCGAGACAACTGCGTCCTATTTTGTGTTCTGTATTGTTAATTTGAAAGCGTTCCTTTAAAGGGATTTGTGTCTTAGAATGAATATAAAATTTAAATTTTTGAATAAGAGCTTATATTTACTGGTAATAAAGATAAATCCCCAATACAGTAATTAGTTATTATCTATAAAGATGGATTATTGAAACACGCTTAATAAATTAACACTAGGTAAGTTCATTGATAAATATATACTCATATTGATCATTCTCGAGAACCAAGATTTTATGTTCTTGCTAAGACGCAGTATCCCTTTAACAAGTGAGCAATATTAAGTAAAAGTATCATATCTATTTGTTTTATTTGATGATGTGTTTTTTTTTATATTTTTGTAGATATTTATATTGATATGGGTGGGAAATTAATGTCGAGTTCATCCGAGGATTTATACTCAAAGTCAATAGACTTCATTCCTGATCCTGAGGATGTGGAACCGGAAGATGATGAAACTCCGCCTCCTCTACCTCCAGCACGATCAGTCAGTCTACCTCCCGTTCCCCCTCAGCACCGGAAGCTCAGTCTAGATAGCACAACTAGTAAGTAAAATACACAGTTCATCTTTTCAAAAAATTACGAATTTCACATTCTATGTAGACATTCGTAAAGACGCTTTAACAACATGAAAATTACCAAAGAATCTCTGGTTTTCTTAGCTAAACTTCCTTTTTAACCATAACAGTCGCCACAGCAATCTGGTTACGCCCGGCTTTGTCCTTCTACACCCACAATTTATATAGTCAAAGAATTGTCTCGACCCCCTAATCTATCGTTTCTAGAAACGTCAATGAATCTGGGACCTATTTCACAAAATTTTAACAAAGATACAATCAAGATTTTAAGAAATACAGTAACCTGTTTTGTTAATAAAAACTCAATTTTAGTGATTGACCAATCTGACCATTGGAACAATAAAATGATCCTAAGTTAAGTTTTCGTGAAACAGGATCCTGATCTCGACGGTTCTTCTTTATATCCAATCCTAGCGATTGTAGAGATCACTGTTAAATTTATTTTTATATTGTATATATTTTTATCTTCACCCTTAGTAAAAGTTACAAGGACTCCATTAACCGCCCCACCCACTCCAACCAGACCAAAGGATGCTACATGTCCACCAGCTATAGGGTTCCAAAACCCTGCGTCTTTCCTAGAATACAAGGAACCAGCAAGTAAGTTAATATTCAAATTTAATTTTTAACATGCTGGGCCCTATAATATATTATTTAAGAGGTGAACATTCTTGAATTTTGAAATAAAAACTTCAAGTGACTGGAGGTGTCGCTGAAAATTCAACTTTATAATTAAATATTATTGAATTATCACCTGGGTGATTTTTTTAAAAGGACATACATGTATTTACTAATCTCAAAATTTAAAACTAATCGTCTTCTCTCTAGTCTCTGCAATCAGGTATTTTTGAAGAAGAAAAAATGCAATTTTCTGACATTTCTAGTATTTCTGAAAACTATTATTGGAAAATGCAAGTAACGAGATTACAATATGAATGTATCAAGACCCAAACAAACCCTCTAAAATGGCGAATCTGACCCTTATTTTGATCCGAGGCGATATGAAGCGTCGTTCCAAATCTGTGATTTTTTTATATTATTTTGCATGTGAAAAGTTTATTAGCTGCTTCTAATAGCCGCTGCCTTTGTTCGTCAAAATGTTCTTTCGACTTATGGGTTCATTTTTTCTGTTCGGATCGTTATTACTTTGATTATTTCTTCAAAGCAGAATTTTTTGAAATATTTTCTTCCTGCTTTTGGAAAATTTTGAAAAATGTCCAAATGTTTGTTAAGGGTAAGTAGATTATCAAGGGTTATGAAATTAGTACTTTGCGTATTATAACAGGATGTAAACCAACTTCTATATCACATTCCTTTCTCATTACTCACTATTAATATTACTATACATGTTTTAAAGATGGGTTCCCTTTTTTGCCTTAAATAAATTTGTCACCCAATAAGATATTCTACAGTAGATATCGCTTGTATGATATATATTTATCACCCAATAAGATATTCTACAGTAGATATCGCTTGTATGATATATATTTATCACCCAATAAGATATTCTACAGTAGATATTGCTTGTATGGTATATATTTATCACCCAATAAGATATTCTACAGTAGATATCGCTTGTATGATATATATTTATCACCCAATAAGATATTCTACAGTAGATATCGCTTGTATGATATATATTTATCACCCAATAAGATATTCTACAGTAGATAACGCGTGTATGATATTTAATTTATCACCCAATAAGATATTCTACAGTAGATAACGCGTGTATGATATATATTTATCACCCAATAAGATATTCTACAGTAGATATCGCTTGTATGATATATATTTATCACCCAATAAGATATTCTACAGTAGATATTGCTTGTATGGTATATATTTATCACCCAATAAGATATTCTACAGTAGATATCATTTATATGATAAAAAAAGCGTTATGTACTGCACTATATCTCCTAGGAGATAACGCTTAAAATATTCCATTATTATTTATTTCTTTAATAACTAACAGTGATATTGGGTGATAAATAAAATCTCAAACTTGTCTGTCTTGATATAAAAAATATCACCACTCATCGATAAAATTTGAAAAATAATTTGGCGGAGTCTCGGAGTTTTGCACATTTATCAATTTTGTGTTGATATTTTTGATATCAAGAAAGACTCGAATGAGATTCTCTATATAGATTATATCCAAGTACGATAAAAAAAACGACATGAAGAAGATACATGTACGTAAATTCAACATCAGATCTCTTAGCATCTATGAATAAGAAAGAGATAGTCGAACGCGTAGGACTTTCGGCTGCTTTGCAGGAACGATTATAGTTCGTTTGAAAGACTGTATTTGTATTTCAGGACAATTATCAGCAAGTGCAATGGGCAGCATGGCTCAACAAGAATTGATAGATATCCAGACGCTAGTTAAAACTAATGACTATACTATTGATGAAGCCTTGATGATCTTTAATTCGTGGAAAGAACGTCCTGCATCACAGTCTTTTAAAGACCGCAAGGTATTTCACTTTCAGATTCAATTGTCTAAAATCCAATTGTCTAATTACCAATTGTCTAAATACCAATTGTCTAAATACCAATTTCTAATATCAATTCCTGATTACTAATTGTCTAAATACCAATCGTTTAAATACCTATACCTAATACCGCTTGCCTAAATACCAATTGTCTAAATACCAATTGTCTAAATACCAATTTCCAATATCAATTCCTAATTACTAATTGTCTAAATACCAATCGTTTAAATACGTATACCTAATACCGCTTGCCTAAATACCAATTGTCTAAATACCAATTTCTAATATCAATTCCTGATTACTAATTGTCTAAATACCAATCGTTTAAATACCTATTCCTAATACCGCTTGCCTAAATACCAATTGTCTAAATACCAATTTCTAATATCAATTCCTGATTACTAATTGTCTAAATACCAATCGTTTAAATACCTATACCTAATACCGCTTGCCTAAATACCAATTGTCTAAATACCAATTTCTAATATCAATTCCTGATTACTAATTGTCTAAATATCAATCGTTTAAATACCTATACCTAATACCGCTTGCCTAAATACCAATTGTCTAAATACCAATTTCTAATATCAATTCCTGATTACTAATTGTCTAAATACCAATCGTTTAAATACCTATTCCTAATACCGCTTGCCTAAATACCAATTGTGTAAATACCAATTTCTAATATCAATTCCTGATTACTAATTGTCTAAATACCAATTGTCTAAATACATATTCATAATAATGTCTAATGCCTAATACCAATTCCTCGTTATAGAGTCCCTATGTCTTGTCAGTGTACTAGTAGACGGTGAGTCAAGTAGACGAGTGAGGTCGATGGATTTAAGAAAGCTTGGTCTCTCTCTAACATAATATTATCAATGTGAACTCTCTGAAAGGGATGCTGAGATGAAAAACCAGCCATATGCTATGTTTATCGTTTAAGAAAAGTTTAGAAGAGCTGAAATCTAAGGCATCTATGGTAGCCCCCCAGCGTGAAAAAAGTTTGTTTAAAAGATTGATTTCATTCAGAAAGCTGAAACGACAAGAAGAAACGGTCACCAGGGTACCAACGGCGGTAGGTTATCCTCCTTGAAAGCTTTTTTCAGTCGTCTGTGGTTCCTGTAATTACACTAGAACTCAGTGCTATCGTCACTTCCCCTCATATTTAATATCATATTATCCGCGTTATATTCCGAGGTGGATTGTTGGAAAGACATGCTCAGAATTCATCCAAGGCCACCTGAAATCCTTTTTTGAAGCCCCGACCTCGCCTCGGATAAAAACTTTATTTTTGACCCCCTTCCCCTCTCAGAAATTTTCTAGATATCCCCTGGATAGCACGTTGTATTCAATTAGCTGTGTATGTTTTTAGCGAGACCAGGATGAAGCTTGTTTAAGAAGTGACGGTAAGCACCTCCATCTAATATATCTGATATTCTACTATTATATTTGGTATTGTAGGTAGCGACCTATGAAACATACTCTATACCCAACCAGTTTCTAACCCAACCTTCCAGTATCCATAGAGTTAGTAGTCTTAGCAATAGTAGTAAGTTTTATTTTAATTTTAACATTGTCTTTACTTTCTGTTAACTTCTGTTTACCTTCTGCTTACCTTCTGTTTACCTTCTGTTTACCTTCTGTTTACCTTCTGTTTACCTTCTGTTTACCTTCTGTTTACCTTCTATTTACCTTCTGTTTACTTTCTGTTTACCTTCTGTTAATGACCTGTTTTCCTTCTGTAAATCATCTGTTTACCTTCTGTAAATCATCTGTTTACCTTCTGTTTACCTTCTGTAAATCATCTGTTTACCTTCTGTTAACTGTTGTTTCTGTTTCTATTCATATTTGACCAACTGAAAAGATTTTTTTTCATTTTAAAATTTAATAAACTTTATGTATTTTGGAACGATATTCAGCCTCAATTCCTTGATATATTTTTTGGCGAAATTAAAAGCGAAATTTGAAACATAGATAAAACAAAGACTTCAAAAGATTTCATGCTATCTCTTCTTGAATTTAATTGAAATGCAGGAGAAACTGGCGTCGTATTTCAATTATAAAAAGTGTCACGAATGGACCACAATGAAATATTAAGACTACTGCGACTTTGATGATTTGTGTATATTTTATATTTTAGGTTCTTCAAGCGGAACGTCGAGAGAAAGCGGTGTCAGTTTAAAGGAAGTTGTAGAAATTCCAAGTTCTGACAGCGAGGTATAAGCTTTAATTGATCTATATTTCTCTCTAGCCATAATAGACCCAGTATTCTACAGACAGTGCGCGTTAAAGATCCCACGGCATTTGGAAATCGCAAAAAGAGTAGGGTAATGCCACTGTCCTGGCAAAATTTCCCTCATTGCACACTGCATGGCGTTGCCTGTCTTCATTAGCCCATGAAGGTGTAAAGAGTAGGACGTAAAACTCCATTTATTTCATTTCTATTACAAACAGTCCAACTTCATTAGCCTATTAGGTGTATAAGAATAAGACGTAAAACTCCATCCATGTCATTTTCTACGCGTGTTGTCCCTTTTTTTACTGACTATCTCATTGACTTATAGGGCGTATGTTTACTGAAGTTCGAAGAGTAAGTAAGGAAAAGTCTGCCCCTTCTCTGCAACCGCCCTGCGCCCTTGAAAAAATACATATACTCAAATCAGCTATCAACCAATATAACCCCAGAGCTATTAATGACAACACCCCCCCCCCTCTCCCAGGCCTTAAAACATACCCACACCCCTTCTCCACAAAATCCCATGGTTATTTAAGATGTCGCTTGCTGCTAAAAAATCCCCGCGGTCCAAACTCGCAGTCAAAAAACTTTCACTCCAAATACTGAAGTTTTTTAGTTATAGTACAATAAGATCATTTATTTTTCAATGTAGGCTAATATGTTGATTCTTCATTTTACTGTCTTTGAGATTTTATAAGATGCCCTGATTAAAAAATTTAAATTTTAATCGAATGTGTCTTGTTTACAGAGTGAAGATCAACCTCCAACACGACCCAACAGACGAAATAGATCCGACTCAAGTAGTAATGCGGTAAGTCTATAGTAACAGTTTTGTTACTGTTTCAGACGGATCCCCCCCCCCCCCCAGGAACATAGATTAATCGAATTGTCTTCGAATTCATGTATGGCTTTATTACTGAAATTTATTTCCTTTTTTCGTTTTCTAGGAAAAAAGGAAGTCGAAGAAAGATATGTTTTTAGAAGGCAGTCATGATGAAAAAGAATTGAAGTTACCTCCCTTGCCCCCAAGACGAAAAACGAAATCGCCTACGACTTCTCAATCACCACCCCAACTGCCTAAACCTCGAGGTACTCGTTGAACCGACTGATTTAGTCATGTGACCTAGCTATGAATTTCCAGATCTAAGTAAACTCGTTGATTCGTCGGATTGATTTGATCAAGTAAAATAGGATGAATAAATAAACCAAGTATTAACAAAACCGCACCTAAAAACAAAACCCGAAATCCCCAAAACATTTTGACAAAACTTAGGTACAGCTAACGAGGTTTTCACATGGATTATATTAAGGAAGTGGCATGCAGTATTATATACTTTACTATAAAACAGGAAAACCCGTAAACAAGCCAGGACAACGACATTCTATCGAAAAGGAATAAAACGGGGATTTCTAATATCATTTACAATTGAACGTGTTAATAAATCTGGATAAAGAGATTGTGTTAATAAATCTGGATAAAGAGATTGTGTTTATAAAACTGGATAAAGAGATTGTGTTAATAAAACTGGATAAAGAGATTGTGTTAATAAAACTGGATAAAGAGATTGTGTTAATAAAACTGGATAAAGAGATCGTGTTAATAAAACGGGATAAAGAGATTGTGTTAATAAAACTGGATAAAGAGATTGTGTTAATAAAACTGGATAAAGAGATCGTGTTAATAAAACTGGATAAAGAGATCGTGTTAATAAAACTGGATAAAGAGATTGTGTTAATAAAACTGGATAAAGAGATCGTGTTAATAAAACTGGATAAAGAGATTGTGTTAATAAAACTGGATAAAGAGATTGTGTTAATAAAACTGGATAAAGAGATTGTGTTAATAAAACTGGATAAAGAGATTGTGTTAATAAAACTGGATAAAGAGATTGTGTTAATAAAACTGGATAAAGAGATTGTGTTAATAAAACTGGATAAAGAGATCGTGTTAATAAAACTAGATAAAGAGATTGTGTTAATAAAACTGGATAAAGAGATTGTGTTAATAAAACTGGATAAAGAGATTGTGTTAATAAAACTGGATAAAGAGATCGTGTTAATAATAAGATAAAGAATGTGTTAATAAAACTGGATAAAGATATTGTGTTAATAAAACTGGATAAAGAGATCGTGTTAATAAAACTGGATAAAGAGATTGTGTTTTTTAAAGAGGCTACAGAAAGGTGCAAGACGTGTACTATTTTATCATCAAAAACTATTTTGATTTAATCAAATGTTCCGTGTATCAAATTGCCAACGGGTTAATGATCAAAAATTGATAAAAAAATATTAAAACAAAACTGAAACATTTTGTTACTCAAAGTTTCACGCCGTGCGATGGAACAGTGATACTATTTTGTCGGATTATTGACTTTATTTATTGTTTCAAAGTTTTTTTCGTTGCCTGTATCTATTATAACTTGATTGTAAACCAATCTTATTGGTTCGATGTTCACAATGTTCAAATGTTCACAATATACCCATGTTTTGATGTCCTCAATATTCTGATGTTCACTAAGTTCTGACTATGTTCAGGTGTTTACAATGTTCTGATGTTCACTAAGTTCTGGTGTTCACTATGTTCTGTTGTTCACTATGTTCAGGTATTTACCATGTTCATGTGTTTACTATGTTGTAGTGTTCACTCTGTCCTGATGTTCACTATGTTCTGGTTTAAACTATGTCCCGATGTTGATTTTATGTTCCAATGTTCAAAATGTTCTGATGTTCAGTATGTTCCGAAGATCAATATGTTCACTATTGTTTGGTGTTAACTATGTTCTGGTGTTCACTAAATTCTGATGTTCACTCTGTTCTGATGTTCACTATGTTCTTGTTTTAACTTTGTCCTGATGTTCAAATTGTGTACCAATGTTCAATTTATGTTCAGATGTTTACTATGTCCTGATGTTTACTAGTTCTGGTGTTTACTATGTTCTAGTGCTCACTATTTTCTGATGCTTAACTATGTGCTAGCGTTTCTCTGGTGTTCAATATATCCTGTTGTTCACTATGTTCTAATGTTCAATCTGTTCTCTGTGTATTGATGTGCAGTATGTTCGGATGTTCACTATTTTCTGATGTTCAGTGTGGTTCGCTAATCACTGTGTTTTGATGTTAATTTTGTCCCGATTCTGTAACATCAGTTGTTACAATTTTTAGCTTTCCAAGTATACCCGGTAACTGTACTTATGTTGTTAATGTTTGTTGAGAGATTTTATTGATAATAGGAGATAAATTGATTTTAATCTTCTGTTTTTATTGTTTATTTATTAAACTTGTAAAAATAAAAATAATGTGTTTTTTTAACCAATTAAAACGGTTTTCCGGAACATTAATTTTAAAAATTTGTGCACATTTACCAAACTTAAAATTTGTTTCAGACAAGCGGGTTGACATGTTGGTGTTAAATAAAGCGTATCATTTTAAGTATTTGAAACAGAATCTGAAACATGTTGTTACTTAGAGCTTCATGCTATGCGATTTTTCAAACATTCTTACGATTCTGTTTTGATATTTCTTATATTATAAGGTTGTTAAAGTTGATTATGGGATAGTTTCAAACGTGTTGACCAGACTAGACGTATTTGAAAGAAACCGACACTCATCAACTTTTGCATAAGAGCTCATTTCATCCAAAACATACCTTTTCTGGAATAATTAAGTGTTACGATTCAACCGAATTTGAATAAGATATCTCATGTCGACCTAGAGGTGTTGAACTTTATGCATAAAGAAAGAATTTAAAAAACAACGTTTCATAATTAGTATTAATTATATTATTAAACTAATAATTATCATACTAATTAAAGATAAACACATTTACACCAAAAAAAAAAAAGTAAAAAAAATATACAGGGGTAAATATTTACAAACTTTTACACATTTTTCACATTCATACGAAAATATAACTTTGTTTTTTATTCCGTTTATTTTCTGGGGTAACTTCAGCTTATCTTAATGATATACAATTCTAAATATTTCGTCTATATTCTGTTGGTTATTTCACTGCATAAGATATATTGAAATATTTTTTTTTATCAGTGTTTGCGTGTTATTATAGAAAGTTGTTTGTATCGGAGTAAATTGTCGAAAAAATCTGCCGACGACAGAGATCGGTTGGTTTATGTACAGCAACCTTCACACCCCGGGACGAGTGTTGGCCAGTTACAGGATCGAATCGTTTGGTCCCACGCTAATCCATTGACACACAATTGAAGATGAGCAATTCCATTCACACATTGGTAGAACTTGGAACAGTCGAAAGGATTCCTTCCAAATCCACTTCCATCACAGCTTGGTACGACTAAAAATTGCAAGTTACATACTTCATATATATTTTAAGACGTTTTGGTATAAGGGGTTTTCCAGCGCTGTCGAACATCGTGTCCAAACCATTATGGAAGCCGGTCAAAGGCGAGAATGCGAGAACACGAGATGGCCGTATCGGCTTCCATAAACCATGGCCTTATGCGTCATACCTCCTAGATAACCCCTATTCGTGCTACAATGCGCTGTCGGTCAAAGCTTTAAAAACTTTACATGACGTCATTTTCTTGGTTACGTCGAAAAAGTGGCTATGGTGGACCAGCCAGCTGGTCGAAAAAATCCTCGCTTCCATCCAAGTAAAATTAAGGGTTCTATCGTTCAAATCGAGCAGTAAATGAAATGGAAGGAAAAACGCAATGGGGAACGCCAGGGACATTTTGCCAGGACAGCAGCATTAGTTCAAGCAAGAAGTATACTTGAAACAGTACGCTTACAACAAAATCACATGTAATTGTACTTACATGTACTAGGATCGCCAAGAGTCGTTGTCTCAACGGATTGGGTTGTCTCCTCTTTAAATATATCACCGGAAGTAGGGGGTTGTGTTGGTGGAGTACTTCCCCTAAAACCGTCAACGATAGTGTTCAGCAATGGATATTTGCCCAACCCACAAGATGTCCCAGTGAAATCATCCATGTCCAATGACCAGACGAAAGCACCAGCTAATCCCTGTGCCTTCACAAAATCGATCTGAAATAAAATGGGCAAGTGTAGGAAATTTTAAAACGAAGCGGAATATTGGTAGGTGGAATTTCAAATCATTGATTGACCTTTCAGATCCGTGGCCTTTTAGGGATAAGATGGTTTTGCTTTCGATTTAATGCATCTAAATGAGAACAAGGGAATGCCGAAAGTGTTTGATGCAGAAATTTTTCAAGACTTACCTTTTCAGTAAAACTGCGTGGTGTATCATATCCAACCCAGTTCCATATTCCATTTAACATTCCGTATACATAGGGTACCCTCTGATCGTCCATCCACTTCGCTACCCAACCAAAGGTTTTAATCAACGTACAGATCTGAAACAGTAAAGTCTTATTACTGTGGGTCGTCAGTGGCTGTCTCAGTGGCACAAATAGGGGTAGACTAACTCCAAGGGGAGGCAACTGTTGAAGCCTGTCATAACCAAATATTATATTGTTATTTTAGAGACATGTATATATAATTATCATCCAGTTTCTATTGCTGCTTGATGGAGGTAGGTCACATGATGGGGTGTGAGTTTGGATTTAGACGACAGTTTTTGGATTCTAAATAAACAAAGTTATAAATAATCATCTCCTAGGGCACGATAAAGCCATATTCAAAACTATCCTGCATCATGTCCGAACAAAATTGTCCTGGTTAATCGAGATCTTCTGCTGGAATCTAATGATGACCTTACCTCTGAATATGACAAAAACCCAGCCTGTTGGAGGCCCGGCCCTGCACTTCCAACACCCAGCTGGTTGACCCCCGGTGCTGACTGACTACCACTGGCGATCTTGAAGCCTCGTCCATAATTAGATAGACCCAGGACAATCTTACTGGCGGGGAATCCGGCGTCAGTCCAATACTTGATGGATCTTTTCTGAAAAAGAATTTGGATTACTAGATTAATTGATGGTGGATTAGGAGGAAATGAAGCTTCTGATATTATTATTAGGATTGTTAGGGGGCCGAGTGGGGAGGGGTTGTAAAGGACCACACCTCTCATAAATGACAAAGGTAGTATTCTGGCTGGTAGTTGCTGAAATCACAGACTAGGTAGTTGTTGATAGATGACAAGTTAACGTCCACTTCCAGCTAAATGATATCACAGACTATGTAGTTGTTGGTAGATGACAAGTTAACGTCCACTACCAGCTAAATGATATCACAGACTAGGTAGTTGTTGGTAGATGACAAGTTAACGTTCGCTTCCAGCTAACTGATATCACAGACTAGGTAGTTGTTGGTAGATGACAAGATAACGTTGCTTCCAGCTAAATGATATCACAGACATGTAGTTGTTGGTAGATGACAAGTTAACGTCCACTCCAGCTAAATGATATCACAGACTAGGTAGTTGTTGGTAGATGACAAGTTAACGTCCACTACCAGCTAAATGATATCACATACTAGGTAGTTGTTGGTAGATTAGAAGTTAACGTTCGCTTCCAGTGGATGCTGATATCACAAACTAGGTAACTAGGAAGTTGTTGGTAGATGACAAGTTAACGTTCTCTTCCAGTTAACTGATATCACAGACTAGGTAGTTGTTGGTAGATGACAAGTTAACGTTCTCTTCCAGCTAACTGATATCACAGACTAGGTAGTTGTTGGTAGATGACAAGTAACGTTCTGCCAGCTAACTGATATCACAGACTAGGTAGTTGTTGGTAGATGACAAGATAACGTTTGCTTCCAGCTAACTGATATCACAGACTAGGTAGTTGTTGGTAGATGACAAGTTAACGTTTGCTTCCAGCTAACTGATATCACAAACTAGGTAGTTGTTGGTAGATGACAAGTTAACGTTTGCTTCCAGCTAACTGATATCACAGACTAGGTAGTTGTTGGTAGATGACAAGCTAACTGATATCACAGACTAGGTAGTTGTTGGTAGATGACAAGTTAACGTTCTCTTCCAGTTAACTGATATCACAGACTAGGTAGTTGTTGGTGATGACAAGACGTTACCAGCTAACTGATATCACAGACTAGGTAGTTGTTGGTAGATGACAAGCTTAAACTGATATCACAGACTAGGTAGTTGTTGGTAGATGACAAGTTAAATGATATCACAGACTAGGTAGTTGTTGGTAGATGACAAGCTAAATGATATCACAGACTAGGTAGTTGTTGGTAGATGACAAGTTAACGTCCTTACCAGCTAACTGATATCACAGACTAGGTAGTTGTTGGTAGATGACAAGCTTTTAAATGATATCACAGGCTAGGTAGTTGTTGGTAGATGACAAGTAACTTCTTCACTAACTGATATCACAAACTAGGTAGTTGTTGGTAGATGACAAGCTAAACTGATATCACAGACTAGGTAGTTGTTGGTAGATGACAAGTTAACGTCCGCTTCCAGCTAAATGATATCACAGACTAGGTAGTTGTTGGTAGATGACAAGCTAAATGATATCACAGACTAGGTAGTTGTTGGTAGATGACAAGCTAAATGATATCACAGACTAGGTAGTTGTTGGTAGATGACAAGCTAAATAATATCACAGACTAGGTAGTTGTTGGTAGTTATAGCCCCTGGGTTGATTCACATTGGATGATCCTGTGTTGTTGGTTTGGTTGTTAATAATTCGTGAATTATTTTAGAGTCGAACGATATGACGGTGAACTGGATGGTGTGGGATGAATTACTAGATCTTCTTCACTCTTTCACTCTCGGATGTTACTAGCTATTCCTGCATGGGCACTTGGAAACACCCCCGTTAAATTACACAGACTTATAATATCAGTGTCAAATTCAATTAAAATGTTTACCTCTCTCTATACAAATTGTATGTAATGAAGAAGCAAACCGACTTAGAATAGAGGTACAAGTCAAGTTACATTGTGGCTTCAGTTGAGTAAAGAAAGATCAACCCAACACTTACCATATCCCAGTCGGTACTGAAACTTGTTGCTGGTTTTAAGGCACTGTGATGTTGAACAGTAGGCAGCCAGGTACCAGCTAAATCATACGTCATCACGTTCAGGAAATCTAGATATCTATAAATAGTAACATAAATTAAAATATCACGTCATCACGTAAAGGAAATCTACATATCTATAAATAGTAACATAAATTAAAATATCACGTCATCACGTAAAGGAAATCTACATATCTATAAATAGTAACATAAATTAAAATATCACGTCATCACGTAAAGGAAATCTACATATCTATAAATAGTAACATATAATTAAACTTCTCAATTCTCAATAAAGTATTTGTTCCACTCTAGGTCTGTGCATGTGGGAGATTCAAACCCTCCCTTCCCCGAAAACCAGATAACATACTAGTAATACACACATATATAAATCACATAATATTCGACTTAACAATATCATGGTGACGACCCAATGGTCATGCATAAAACCTAGGGCGTAAAACTCGTTTTCAACCAAAATACAACACATTTTTATAATATTTATATACAGTATATCCTGCTCACACAACAATCTTTATTAAGAGCGCACCACAATAAAGCCCCCCCTACGAGTTTTCAGTGTAAATAACAACTGCAATATGTATTATAAGAGAGGATTACCTATGGATGATGCTATGTTCGTAAGCTCTGTTAGCGAAGTACGGGCTGGGAGAAACAGCTGCTATCAAATCTAGGGAGGGACGGCCAGTCTTTTCACTTTCCTTGGTGAATTCTTCACGAATTATCTGAAGCAAAGAATATTCTAAGTTTGATATGACAGCTACGTATTATTTATTTTGTCGTCTGCCAATAGGCTATTATATACTATAATTGCGAACATCAAACTCACCCTAAGTAAGGAGGTGAACCCTTGTTTATGGGCAGCAACTGACCCTCGTTCTCCGGCCCCAGGGTACTCCCAGTCCACATCAAAACCATCAAATCCTTCAGTTCGTAAGAACGAAATAAGATTAGTTGCGAATTGACGAATTCGGGAGTTTGTTTCTACGATATAACCAAAGTTTGCGCTGCCTTCATTCCAACCACCAGCCACTAAATAAACCTTTAGTTTCGGATTCTGTGATTTAAGGGCAATAACTCGTCCCCACATTTCTGAAAAATAGAATAACATTTGTCATCAGTTTCCTACTTATTCATTGATGCAGAATGATCAAATATGTTTTTAAAGTGATTATACGAACTCTCTGAAATAGGGGACCAATTGTCAAAAGCAGAAAGTTCCCTAAGTTACCAGATAAAAGAATATGTAGACATTCTAGCTTCAGATCTGTAAACGTTATAAACTTTAGGACCAATTAATATATATACTACAATCGAAATGTGTGTTACAAGTTCGTACCTTTGTCGTTTGCTTCATAAGGTCCAACGTTAAGTCCTTGTCCGCTCAGTCTAGAGAAGGCATAGAAGATATGGGTACAGATGGTTGGGTCGATATCTTCTGGCAGAAATTTATACGATCCACTTCTATATTGGGCCCAGTTGGTATAATAACATCCTCGAATATACTCGGCGGCTGTAATATAACATTACAATATAATTAAATAATACGGTATAAAACATCCGAGGCCAAAATCACCTTCATAGCTATAATACCCAGGGTAGGTCTATCATAGAACTATCAATTTTTTCGTACAAGAGACTCAATCTACCCAAGATACAAGTAACTTAATTTCAAAGTTAGTACGTTGAATTCCAAAGTAACAGCAAAATTATTTTCGTTTTGCATGTAGGGCAAGAAGTTGTACAGAAAAAAACAACATTAAACCAAAAAAGTGACGTACTAGTCGATGACGTCTCCTTTGACGTAGTTGCTGTAGTTGGTGACGTAGTTGGTGACGTAGTAGGTGACGTAGTTGGTGACGTTGTTGATGGCGTTGTTGGTGAAATCAAGGCCTGTGAAACTGCCTTCAGTAAAGGATATTTCCCTTGTCCACAAGCCGATCCTACGAAATCGTCATTATCCAAAGACCAGATAGAAACTCCAGCTAAATTTGATCCTGTTACGATTTCCAACTGAAATAGATTCAAGACAGCCATCGTCATAGTAACAAATACAAAAATTGATAGTAAAAGGCGAACGGGATAGTACTGTTTTTGACGAAAAGCATCGTCATATCCGGCTACCCCATTTGACAAAAGGAGCTAATTTGAAACTAGGACAGTTGCCAGTGGATAGGATTGGCTAATGTCATGATTGTTTTGACCATAACGACGAAACTTACTATTCCTAAAAAACAATAAACCGGATTTTACAGAGAGAATAAAGTGTACGATACCTTTTTATCAAAACTTTGTAGATTATTATATGCAATCCATATTTTAGTTGTTCCTGTCTGTCCAGAAACATACTGGACTTTCTTGTCATCATCCCATTGTGATGTCCAGCTATTGGTTGTAATAACCTCACAAACCTATTCAGAATAAAGTTAGGTGAAAGTGATTGTAAAACAATATATATTTGAAATTACGAAAGAACAGAACGATGAGACAATTTAGTATAACCAATGATAGTTTTGTGGCGAGCGTGAATTTCATCGTGTCCAGAGAGCAATTAGAAAAGTTTAGAAAGACTTAATAACACTTCCAAATTGCGAAAATGGTATAATATAATAATATGTCGACTGGAATATTCTTGGGCCCTAGTATAATTATATAAATACTGTCCTAGTGTTTTGTAACATGGGATTTAAAAGGTTAGCCTAGTACAAGAGAATAATTTTGACGATATATTTTAAGGAGAGGTTAATATAATCTTGTTCCTTAATCCTATTATGTTAATATTTGTTCATAACATTTTTAATGACAACGTCACAAATCAATTGATCAGTTTTCATGCTTACCTCAGAATAGGGTATAAATCCAGCTTTAAGATTGACAGGTGAGACTCCGCCCATTCCTAGACTTTCAGAAACCTCTGTAAGTTCGAATTTCTGTCCATAAGTAGACAATGCTAGTAATATCTTATTAGCAGGAAATCCTTTATTCGTCCAATACGACACTGCCGCTT
The DNA here is from genome assembly GCA_030562195.1 of Nipponacmea schrenckii. Classification (NCBI taxonomy): domain Eukaryota; kingdom Metazoa; phylum Mollusca; class Gastropoda; family Lottiidae; genus Nipponacmea; species Nipponacmea schrenckii. The sequence goes on from JAUJPP010000001.1 coordinate 1,504,787, forward strand.
TCTGAATAACAGTAATATATTATAGTTGTATAGCGAATATAAGCTACTAAAGATATACATTAATAATCCAAAAACTAACGATACCAACCGTAAAACAGAACTAGAAATCCCAAAATTACAGTTTGACAAACATTGATCCGTAGCAGACAATGAACAATCTATATCTAATCAAACATAAATCAGAATAGGTAAAGATCCACATTCTACCAAGTTGACCAACAACAATGAGTGATAAATATCTTGACGAAGCGATCTTTGCTAGTAGATAGCATATCAGTTTTCAGTCTCAAGAGGGGTGCGAGGGTTATATGAAAATGTTACATTAGAACCATTCAGTATTTTGAAGTTTGATTGGTGTCGCGAGCGATAGCTGTCTAAAAATTACAATAATCATAAATACAATACAAGGAGGTTGGACAATGCTATCTGAATTAGTGGCTCAACCAGGAATCTAGGGCTCCCGGGGGCAGGGACTTTAATAAACCAGCCTCAATGATAGTTAAGCCTCTGTTTTGAATTCATTTAAACATTGGTAGCATACAGAGATACAACAAGGGATAAAAACACATACCTGGGTCCAGTCTGAGTTAAAACCAATATTAGGTACAGAAGTATCATCTTTCAGAATATGGGGCACCCAATTCCCGGATATGTCATACGTCATAACGTTAATATAATCAACGTATCTACAATAACAATAATCCCAGTCAATATATATTTAGTATTAGATAAATAAAACCATTGTCATAGATATACTCCTTCCTTTAATTTCATCCGCTCATTAAATGGTATAAAAAAGGAAGTATCTTATCTATATCTGTTTTAGTTGTATGAATAGAGTTACTTACTGTTGTATTGCGGCATGGTCGTAAGCTTTATCTGCGTAATCTGGACTGGACGCAACAGTAGCTGTAAGACCAAGTGGTGCTCTATTAGTTGCTGTACCTTCTTCAGTAAACTTGGTTTTCAAAATCTGTAAAGCGAATCATTTGAAATTCGTCTTATAATTTAATAGCATTAATCCGGCATCCTACTCTTTATCAGATCCTTGTTGAAAGTACAAAAGTTGGCGAGGATAAAGAGTAGAGAAGGGGTGGGTCACAACTTAATGCTTTCAATCAAGAAGCATTTAAACAATTTTAGAAACAGAAAATCGTCAATAACTTTTAATTAAATGTAATCATGCTTCGGAAAGAGTACATTTTATAATATTTGAAAAGGTAGGATAGTAGAAGAGATTTCAAGGCATTTCCAATAATTTTAGAAATAAAGTATCATCACTTACTTTCAGTAGGGTGGTAAACTTAGATTTATCAGAAGACGGTGACGGGGCGAGGCCGGGGTAGAACCATGATACGTCTATTCCGTCCAGACCTTTACTTCGTAACTTTGTAATAACATTATCAGCAAACTGGGTAATTTTGCTATCAGTTGACGCTATAGTAGAGAAGTCGGTGCTTCCGGTTTGCCATCCACCAATGGAAAGATAGAGTTTCAGTGAGGGGTCGTTTGATTTCAGAGCCACCAGTCGTGACCAAATTTCTGAAAAGTTAATATGAGTTATCAAAATAATTCTTCCTGAAATATCCTATATATTTATCAATGGAGGTCGGGCGTACCATGTTACCATGGTCACAAATCTTGGCTACCCAGGAATTACCATAGAACATCATTTTCTCCCATCCTCTGGGTAAAAATGTAAGGATGCTTGAAGACAATAAAATTCGATATGAAATTGAATAAAAGGTTCATACAATATTGTTTCAGAGAACATCCAAATAATCCGGGATAGCTAAATACAAGAGCTCATTTCATGTCTACCTCAAAGACATCATCATCTTGAATGATCCAGGAAGGCTATTGGACTCATCCCATGTCTACCTCATTGATCCAGGATGGCTGTTGGAATTCATTCTACGTCTAATATATGATTTTATCATCTTGAATGATCCAGGATGGCTATTGAACTCCTTCCATGTCTACCTCATTGATTTTACCATCGTGAATGATCCAGGATGGCTATTGGACTCATTTCATGTCTACCTCATTGATTTTATCATCGAGAATGACCCAGGGTGTTTATTGGACTCATTTCATGTCTACCTCATTGATTTTATCATCTTGAATGACCCAGGTGTTATTGGACTCATTTCATGTCTACCTCATGATTTTATCATCGAGATCCAGGGGTTTATTGGACTCATTTCATGTCTACCTCAATGATTTTATCATCTTGAATGATCCAGGATGGCTATTGGACTCATCCCATGTCTACCTCATTGATCCAGGATGGCTGTTGGAATTCATTCTACCTATATGATTTTACCATCGTGAATGATCCAGGATGGCTATTGGATTCATTTCATGTCTACTCCATTGATTTTATCATCTAGAATGACCCAGGATGTCTATTGGACTCATTTCATGTCTACCTCAATGATTTTATCATCGTGAATGATCCAGGATGTCTATTGGACTCATTTCATGTCTACCTCAATGATTTTATCATCGAGAATGACCCAGGATGTCTATTGGACTCATTTCATGTCTACCTCAATGATTTTATCATCAGAATGATCCAGGATGTCTATTGGACTCATTTCATGTCTACCTCAATGATTTTATCATCAGAATGATCCAGGATGTCTATTGGACTCATTTCATGTCTACCTCATTGATTTTATCATCAGAATGATCCAGGATGTCTATTGGACTCATTTCATGTCTACCTCAATGATTTTATCATCGAGAATGACCCAGGGTGTCTATTGGACTCATTTCATGTCTACCTCAATGATTTTATCATCGAGAATGATCCAGGATGTCTATTGGACTCATTTCATGTCTACCTCATTGATTTTATCATCTAGAATGATCCAGGATGGTCTATTGGACTCATTTCATGTCTACCTCATTGATTTTATCATCTAGAATGATCCAGGATGGCTATTGAACTCATTTCATGTCTACCTCATTGATTTTACTTACAGGCTTTGACATATTAATTGCAATGACAGGTAAGACTAACATGTTTACTCCGTGTTAGAAATGACAATAGGGGCCCAAATATCGGTTTCCTCCGTGTATTAGAAATATCTGTACACGTACCTTCGTCGTTGTTCTTTGTTTCTTGAATCTGCAGGGTGACTGTATCAATACCTACATAAGCTATGAAGATATGGGTACACAGTCCAGGGCTGATGTTTTCAGGTAAGAAAGCTGTGGATTTGTCCTGAGACCAATTGGTATAATAACACCCTCGTATATACTCGGAGGAAACTAGCGGCCCTGAAACTAAACATATATCGGTTTGGGTGACGGGTTGTAGCACACTGGGATAGGGTGTTGATAAAAATTTAACCTTCGTAACCTTGGTAACCTTGAGAATTACACTTTTTGTTATTCTTTTGAAAAGTTCTTAAAATATATTTTGTTTGAGTTTTTCATCTGGTGGCTGTTTTTTATACACCTTAACAAAGATCTTGTCAAAATTATTGGAAATTTGAAATTTGTTTTTTGCAATTGACCAATCGAATGACTAATTCGCTATGTTTTTGATACTTGAATGGCATTTAATAGTTGGTAGCCTATATATAACTCAGAAGAAGTCTTTATGGATTCCAACTATTGTTTATTAATACTGCTATGTTTCAATAAGTATTCTCTTATCATTATATATATAACTCAGAAGAAGTCTTTAATAGATTACAACTATTGTTTATTTATACTGCTACATTTCAATAAGTATTCTCTTATCATTATATATATAACACAGAAGAAGTCTTTATAGATTACAACTATTGTTTATTAATACTGCTACGTTTCAATAAGTATTCTTTTCGTCTAAAATAACTACATATAAATTAACAATTAAGCATTAATATATGCTACAGTATAGATAAATAGAAGAAGTCTTTATGGATTACAACTATTGTTTATTAATACTGCTACGTTTCAATAAGTATCCTCTTATCGTTATCAAACAGATCAAACTACATAATATTAATAAACAATAGTTGTAATCCAGAAAGATTTCTTCTGTGTAACGCTATGTTTTTAAAGTGAAAAGCGGTCCATAGTTAGGCAAATCACACTTGAAACCTAGGGACTATCTTTACCACGACTCACCCGTGACAATAACCTTCATTTATTACCGGACTTTAAATTCCTTCTAATTTCAAATCAATAATTAATTGGTTAAAATATTCATCCCTACCACTGGGAAATTTGACAGGACAGCAGCATTAGCCTTCTCTTTACGATTTCTACCTTTTGAAGAGATTCTAAAGTGCGCAACCTGTAGCACACGAGACCTCAGTATATTGTCACATTCCAACAACTAGACATTTTTTTCCATGTCAGCCCCTGAAACCTGCGTCACTGGCAATGAGGAAACCGGACTGAAAAATCCGTAAGTTCGTCTTGACCTTTGTCGAGATTAAACCCTGGACCCCCAAGCTTCAAGTTCATTGAGCCACATCGCCTCCCGAGGGCAAGTCAAAAGTTGAGAATATAAAACTTACATATAAACAAACCAAGTAGAAATACAATTCTCGTCATTTCTGTAATAGAATAAAACAAAAACGAATTATTAAATTGATTTTATTAATAAAAATTATTGAGTCTGTAGTTTTCAGTAAGATAAGGAAAAAAACCATTGATATTTCTACAAGTATATGGTATTCTGTGGTTCCTGTAATTCTTGAACAACATGGTCAAGAAATTGGATTAGACGCTGGCTAAATTTTCCAGAAAATACGTGAAAGGTATATAAGATAAACTGAATTTTTATCACACGTCATGACGTCTGTTATTTCTGATACTTCAGAATAACCTGACCAGATGATGACGTTTTTTTTATAAAAACCATGGAAACCAAAACGTCATAATCTACGTAGTTAAGCGTATGTAGAAAAACAAGGACGATGAAATACACACAGGAAATCTGACTGGTGTGATTTAAAACAATAGGTGCCCAGATAAACATAAAAAAGATTTCAACCCCCCCCCCACCTTACTATTCCATTTATGAATAAACCATGCACTGACGGTACGAACCCCAAGAATAAACCCGAATCGAAAACGACATATTGGCGAAACACCTAGCACCTATTGAAATTTTCACATTATGAAAAGCTTAGTTTACTTAGCCCAAATTACATTCGAAACATTTTCAGCAAAACTTATTTATACGATATAATTACAAAATGCTCAGCCTAAATCAGTATCAAAGACATCCAATGTGGTTATTGCGGTAAACCGAGCAAATCCGTTCTCAACAACCACAACAACACTGCTAGGAATAAATATTAAACAGATACTATAAGGTCTTAGAATGAACATAAAATTTTAAAATTTTAAACTTAGTCAACAAGAGCTCTATTGATCAGTAAATATACCTGCTACCATAAATAACATAAAAAAATAGGTATTTATCCATAAAGATGTATTTGATTATTGAAAAACTCGAAAAACTATTGATAAATTGATTCAGCGTTTTTCAATAATTACTTAGTTTTGTGCGTTTTCCAGATTTACAGGAATTCTGTTACTTTATGACACCAGGTAAGTTCACTGATGAATATATACACATATTGACCATTCTTGAGAACTAAAATTTATGTTCATGCTAAGACGCAGAATCCCTTTAAAAGCGAAGAAGAAACCTACCTGTATATACACTGTTCTGTCCCCAGTCTGATGTCTATAACAGTTTCAAATGAAGTGTTGTCAAAAATCCTAAAATCAATTGAACTGTATGATTACAATCAGCTCCTGGTTTATATTGGTAATGTTTTATTTATCTAACAGATAAGTTTGTAATATAAAATTGAATAGTTGTCAATTAGACCGAGTCCTTACCCCCCGGGCGAGATTGTTACTTATTGTTCCGTTTCATGTTTATAACGCTGTATCCGTAATCGTTTTACTCTTTAATTGGTGTTATGTATTAGGAGATTCAAGGGTGGAAGATGTGGGTAGAGGCCTCGGGGGAATTCGTGAAATAGGGCGGGGAGGGATGCAAATTCGCTAAGTCAAATTTAGAAAATGATAGACATTTGACCAGCCTGACACTTTTTAGTGTTCTATGGCGATAAAGATAATCTGTCAACTCGGCATCCCTTTCAGAGAGTCTACATAGCTAATAATGTTTATTTGGTATTTAGGTTTGTCAACTCGGCATCCCTTTCAGAGAGTCCACATAGCTAATAATGTTTATTTGGTATTTAGGTTTGTTAACTTGGCATCCCTTTTCAGAGAGTCCACATAGCTAATAATGTTTATTTGGTATTTAGGTTTGTCAACTCGGCATCCCTTTCAGAGAGTCCACATGGCTAATAATGTTTATTTGGTATTTAGGTTTGTTAACTTGGATCACTCTTTTAGAAGGTCCCACATTTAGGAATAATGTTTATTTGGTATTTAGGTTTGTCAACTCGGCATCCCTTTCAGAGAGTCCACATAGCTAATAATATTGTTTCATTTGTAAACTCGTCAACGCTTTTCCGGAATCCATATAGCGTATAATAACTATTTGAATTAACTATAAAATTAGTAAGATACCTGCTAAATCGATCAAAATACGATAACAATTTCAAACGGAAGTTTTAGCCATTCGTTAACTCCACTTGGAATTGTGAAGTAAAGCTATCGTTAAAGCCAGCTTTATTTCCGAACACGCTGCGTTTCCACTGAGTTTATCTGGTTCCCGAACCACATAAGTCTCGATAAAAAAAGTGGCACATTATTGACAGGTCGCGATTTACAAGACCGTTAATCTAGTACTTCTCTATTGCCGAATGAAAAAAAGCCGGCTTTAAAGCTAGCTTTCATTTTGGCCCCCGATAAATTGCCGAACACAAAAAGGGAGGTTTTCGGTTCCCGAACCGTAATGGTTCGGCAATTTATGAAGTGGAAACACAGAAAAGCTAGCTTAAAGCCGGCTCTATGGCCAAGTGGAAACACGGTTTATGTTAATCAGTAATAGTGTTCATAACTCACATCGAAATTTGAGCCTTCAAATCAGAATAATCTGTATTTGAAAGTTACAATGACGAATTATCATTCCTTGAGACTTGAAATAAATAGACAAGACATAGGCATTTATAGAAATAAAACGTTAAATTCCTATTTTGAGGTCTTATAGAATGAGTTATGAAATTTCCATGTATTTGTAGTACTTTTTAAAACTATTTATATACATTCAAGACCCAAATCAACCTCGGGAATGGTGAAAAATGGCCCTTGAATATATATTTTGTCTGCATTTTCTTTTGATTCCACCAAAATTCCATTCTAAGGACGTTTTTTATTGAATCAATCAAAGAGTGTCGTGTATTTCTTCATGAAATATATATATATAGTATACCGATACCATAACGAGACATTTAAAACTTCACGACCACAATACAACACATTGTGGTCTATAATGAGGTTATTTCCCTTTAATACAATTATCATTCCCATATTAGATAAAATGTACTGGTATTTACTCACTGATATTATATTTTCTATCTTGATAACAACCATTTTCTGAGGTCTTTGCCTCGAGAAACAATTTCTGTTTCAGCTCACATACGTTGCTACACGAATTTGCGATGGTATCGACTTTGTCATTCAATAGCAGAAATATAGAGGCAAATATCCATGGTTGCATAGAGAACCTGTAAATACAATCAAGATTAACATAATTCAAATTTCTTATTCTGCAGCTGTTTGTAGATAGACATCATTTTTGATCAATTAAATCATTTCCATGGTAGGAGCAACTAACTCCGAATTTTCTCTTTTGAACAGGGCTACAGGCTGCTGAAATTTGGCTGGTAAAGTAAATATATAGATGTATATACAGATAGCTGAAATTGAGTTCTATCAGCTGGTAAAGTAAAGATTTAGACGACTATACAGATAGCTCAAATAGAGCTCTATCAGCTGGTAAAGTAAATATTCAGATCACTTTACAGATAGCTCAAATAGAGCTCCATCAGCTGGTAAAGTAAATATTCAGATCACTATACAGATAGCTGAAATTGAGCTCTATCAGCTGGTAAAGTTAATATTAATAACTATACAGATAGCTGAAATTGAGCTCTATCAGCTGGTAAAGTAAATATTAGATACTATATAGATAGCTAAAATTGAGCTCCATCAGCTGGTAAAGTAAATATTCAGATCACTTTACAGATAGCTGAAATTGAGCTCTATCATCTGGTAAAGTAAATATTAAGATGACTATACAGATAGCTGAAATTGAGCTCTATCAGTTGGTAAAGTAAATATTAAGATGACTATACAGATAGCTGAAATTGAGCTCTATCAGTTGGTAAAGTAAATATTTAGATTGACTATACAGATAGCTGTAATTGAGCTCTATCAGCTGGTAAAGTAAATATTTAAATGACTATACAGATAGCTGAAATTGAGTTCTATCAGCTAGGGAAAGTAAATATTCAGACGACTATACAGATAGCTGAAATTGAGCTCTATCAGTTGGTAAAGTAAATATTTAGATGACTATATAGATAGCTGAAATTGAGCTCTATCAGTTGGTAAAGTAAATATTAAGATGACTATACAGATAGCTGAAATTGAGCTCTATCAGTTGGTTAAGTAAATATTAAGATGACTATACAGATAGCTGAAATTGAGCTCTATCAGCTGGTAAAGTAAATATTAAGATGACTATACATATAGCTGAAATTGAGCTCTATCAGCTGGTAAAGTTAATATTAATATGACTATACAGATAGCTGAAATTGAGCTCTATCAAGTAGTAAAGTAAATATTAAGATGACTATACAGATAGCTGAAATTGAGCTCTATCAGCTTGTAAAGTAAAAATTAAGACAACTATACAGATAGCTGAAATTGATTTTTATCAACTGGTAAAGTAAATATTAAGACAACTATACAGATAGCTGAAATTGAGCTCTATCAGCTGGTAAAGTAAATATTTAGATGACTATACAGATAGCTGAAATTGAGCTCTATCAACTGGTAAAGTAAATATTTAGATGACTATACAGATAGCTGAAATTGAGCTCTATCAACTGGTAAAGTAAATATTTAGACGACTATACAGATAGCTGAAATTGAGATCTATCAGCTGGTAAAGTAAATATTAAGACAACTATACAGATAGCTGAAATTGAGCTCTATCATCTGGTAAAGTAAATATTAAGATGACTATACAGATAGCTGATATTGAGCTCTATCAGCTTTTTATGTAAATATTAAGATGACTATACAGATAGCTGAAATTGAGCTCTATCAGCTGGTAAAGTAAATATTTAGATGACTATACAGATAGCTGAAATTGAGCTCTATCAAGCTGGTAAAGTAAATATTTAGATGACTATACAGATAGCTGAAATTGAGCTCTATCAGCTGGTAAAGTAAATATTGAGATGACTATACAGATAGTTGAAATTGAGCTCTATCAGCTGGTTTAGTAAATATTTTGATGCCTATAAAAAAATAGCTGAAATAGAGCTCTATCAGTTGGTAAAGTAAATATTTAGAGGACTATACAGATAGCTGAAATTGAGCTCTATCAGATGGTATAGTAAATATTTTGATGCCTATACAAAAAGCTGAAATAGAGCACTATAAGTTGGTAAAGTAAATATTTATGCCCTATACAGATAGCTGAAAATGAGTTCTATCAGATGGTAAAGTAAATATTTTGAAGACCATAAAGATAGCCAAATAAAACATATAGAAATGGCTTTCGATCCAGTTTTATTTAAAATTTCTTTATTCTTCCTGGGGCATTTTTTAAAAAATTACACTGTATTTATCTATCAGTTTATATATCGCATATTGTGAATTCAAATCGATTTATTTATTTTGAAATTGTCCCGGCACGAAACAATCGTTCTTGTTAAGAGCTAGTTGTTTTCGTAAATTACATGTGAGACCCGCCTTCACTTGACATTAATATACAAATATATAGTTAGCGAGTAAAAACTGACAATTACGAACTAAAAATGACATAATCTATGAGTCTAACTTATAATTCAAATTCACTTTAACAATTCAGTCTAAAATTGTATAAAATATGGGCCATTGTTTCTAGTAATCAAGACCGAGTGTCATCAACTCAACCCGTTATATACAAACCAATCGAGTGACATGCCGTGAATAGAGCTTTATACAGGTGTAACGGTACACCTTTTCCCCTCCTTGATTTTACCTGTATATAGGTCACGACAACCGGGAGCGGGGCCGTGGATATACGTGTTATGTGTGGTATACAATATAACTAATACTGCCCTGGTATATATGTATTATGTATGGTGTATACAAGTGATATAGCCCTAGTATATGTATAAGGTATGGTGATATTGCCCCGTGTTTATGGTATACTGAAGTGTTATAAACCAGGGAAGGTAATTTGTTACCTGTGAGTGCATGTTTCGAAATTTATTATTATGATTTAGGAGAGTGATTGTGATTGTTGCTGTAACGGAAACACAGGTCGTGGACGTATAAACTATTAAAAAGTATAAAACCTGTTTTTAAAATGGAGGGAGTTTTATTATCGATATTCTGTGTTGTTGTCACCCTGTCAGGTAAGTAAACGTATTAATATTCATACCCATATAAATAGTCTTATAACAACAGAATAATGTCTTATACTCGACAATAGAATATCGATTTTAATCTTATATAGCCATTTATATGGATGTCTAAATGACTGTGTTTATATTGAATTATTGTTAATATATTCAATACATTAGCTATTTATTGAACTTTACTTACCGTTGGCCCATTTTTCAAACAGACAGACATATATAAACCTTGAAGCATAAAACTAAATTTAAAACGGGAAGGGGGTATCTTTAATACTATGTATAACCATTTAGAAGGTGGACTTTTTTAGTCAGTTTACTCTAACACAAGATCGAACACCTCTTAAACCAGTTATCAATTTGTTCCCCAATATCACACCTATATGAGTAATGATTCGAGTTAACAGCCCATAAACCTAATTTTAGTGAAAATGTGTAATGTATGATACGTATATAGGGCGTGGACATAACCCAGCCCTTCACTTATCTCGTCTTGTATGAAACATCTCAGTAAAGTTCATTGTGGTGAGAAATTTTAACCAGGTCATGGCTGGGTCTCTATTAACACTAGTCACCCTCCGGCTTCTTTTTTATCCACGTAAAATATGTAAAATTCACAATTTAGTTGTACTATTGTTTTCATCGTTTGATACTGTATCCATATTAGCGAATTTTTACTGTTAGGGAGTTTTACTTTTCAAGTCTTTTAAAAAAATTGCTGTTTTCACCATTGGCTTCATTGCTTGGACTGTTATTATTCCTCTTAAAGAAAGTATTTTGATAAATTGAACAATTTTCACTAGAGTCTGCATTGTTTTATGAAGGCGAGTTTTTTGTTGCTCGGAGAGGAGTTGAGGTAAAAATATTAACTTATTCCAAAATGGACCAATCTTGATACTACATCATCAAAAAACAGTAGACCTAACCTGCTCTCCATTACATTCTATATGTAACCCATTTATTCTTAAAAAGTTGCAGCACAGAATTGAAAAAAGCAAACAACTATTTTTTATAAAGATAACAACTTGGGTTCACAAGTTTGTCGTGACAGGGATCCTTTCTACAAACTGGTCCTTGGCCAAACCTCTTGGCATTGATCTTTCCCAGATTATCCATACGCATTTACAGCTGGGTGAAATGGAATTATAAGTAAAGTTGACTTCAAGGTCATCAGACTTTCATACTTCGAGATAAGACCTCACGTCTGACATTTTTAACATATCCGAGTAGACACCAGCCCTTCCTCAAATACCTGATAACCGCGAGTGTCAGTTACGGATATAGGATATGCTTCCCTGATTTTATCATCTGAGTTTTATGGATGTTCTCAACTTGATAGCGTTTTTATGATTTCTAATTAAGTTTATATATCTTTGTCCGTGAACATTGAGTTTATGAGATGAAATTAAGTGTTGCTTTTTTGCATTGCCACTAATCCAAAGATGCGTCGGACTTTAAAGGGACAAGTTCACATCTCAGTGTCGAATTTGTGGTCACGCATGAATGCTTAAATTACAACCGGACATTTCTTGGGATTCTAAATAGAAACAGACCCTAGAATGCCTAGTTTGGGGTATTTTTTGAAGAAATAGTGCGTTTTGTCCATTTCTAGTACTTCCGAAGACTATTTAATTTACATATTTTCAAGACCAAAAACAAACCTCGGGAACTGGTGAATCTGTCGCTTCAAAGTATTTCTCGCCCCTCTATAATTTTACCTCATGAACTACATGGAAAGAAAAAGAATAAAAATAGAGTAAGGACATACTATTGGTGCGAACGAAAATTTCAATCCATGCTACACAAAAAATGTCAAAAAATGCATTTGGGTGTAAATGTGAAATTTTAGGATCATGTGGACGTTGAGGGTAGGCTATATTCAGTTATTGTCTGATATATTGTATGTAATACTGCCCGGGGGTTAATATCATAATAATATAGACAAGGTGAATAATGACCTGCCAGTGGGCATTATAAAACTGACTTGTATTATAAATATGTACCTATAGATAGCTGATGCAGAATGAAAGAAGGGTAGTGGGGGGGGGGGGGGGCTTACAATATAAACATGTACCTTGGTAGATGATACAGAATGAAAGAGGGGTGGCGGAGGGGAGAAGGGGGTACAATATAACCATGTACCTAGATAGATAATACAGAATGGAAGAGTGGTTGGGTGAGGGTAGAATATAAACTTGTAACTATATCGTTGATGAAAGAGAGGTGGGGTCGGGGTAGAATGTAAACATGTGTCTAGATAGATAATACAGAATAAAAGAGTGGTGGGGAGGGAGAGAGAGAGAGTGGGGGGGGGGGGTTATCTGGTACTGTCGATCACAAGATTTACAGAGCTTATCAAGAATGGTAGTATATTCTGTTTTGAAGCCACTTTAATTGCGGTTAACTGTAAACTATAATATAAATGTATATTTGTAGTAAGTATACTTTGCATTTGAGAAAGGGATGTAGCTTTGTTACGTAGTATGTTGGGATTCTTATGACGTCATTATCCTATTATTGTTTTGATACCCATGATCCTTTACTAAGAAGTGAGTATTATGTATTTTGACTGGATTTGTTACCATGGGTTACCGTTTTATAGAGTTCACATAGTTAATATGATTATTGTGTATTATATAACGAGTAATATACTGTATCTATTATGAATCTAAGTTGTATAATACGAAGGATCTCATATATTATTATCGCATTACACTGGTCAAACATGCAGAATCTCATTCTAGATAAATCCCTCTTGTGTGACATATTAAAAGAGACCTCCTTTCAGACAATGTGCAGTCTTTTTTTTAGCTCATTAGGTGTAGAAGAGTAGGACATAAAACTCCATTCATTTCATTTCTATTACAAACAGTCCATCTTCATTAGCCCATTAGGTACAGAAGAGTAGGATGTAAAACTCCATTCATTTCATTCATTTCTATTACAAACAGTCCATCTTTATTATCCCTTAAGGTGCAGAAGAATAAGACGTAAAATTCCATTCATTTCATTTACATTTGGATAATGAATATTTCTATAGCACAGCGGTTAGAGTGTTGGTTCTTAACGTCATTTTCTTGGATACGTTGAAAATGTCGGACGTGAGTTCTAATCTCGATCGGTGTGTGAAAGTCCGATGGCCTTGAATAAGTCATCTTCACTCACAATTCCAGGATTCCTGTCACGGCGGACTTGTGAACCTTAGTTGTTATCCTTGTATGATATAGTTGTTTCTTTTTCTTTTCTTTTAATAAGTAAACCAGGAACTTCGTGGTGTTTCGTACAATCGTGAAATCCACAACACGTACCGTAATTATCAAAACATCTTCATTACGAAAGGATAATATTTAAGATATAAAATCTTTCCATCGATGATCGGACCAAATTGTTACTGTGCTTGTGTCCTGGGTCATTTTATATTCCACCAATCAGTGCTTTGTTCTTTTGAAGATTCCATACGAAGAATTCTGATTCTTGGATTAATGTAGTCTATTGTTTCGTCATTCTCATTATTTAGTTTGATTAGAATCAACTGATGAATATACATTTATACTCATATCGACCATTCTTGAAAACTTACATTTTATGACCATTCTAAGACGCAGTATCCCTTTAAGAGGATGTTAGTTTCTAAATAAGATTTCTTAGTTTTTAAGTGTTATATAGTTTATATCCGGGATCCTAATGTTTAGCGATTTATCAAGATTTAATCCAGCCTATTTACTTACTCGGGATATTAAACCCGATATCAGATTCCTATTGTCTTGACATTTCTCTTCAATTTTATTTGTTTTTAACCTGATTAAAACCGGGGTCAGGTAAACAAACAGACTAGCGGTACATTCTGTAGAATTTTTAGTTGTCATCTTATAAGCGATAAAGTTAAGTTGACTCGAATCTCGAATTCCATTCCAACCGAGAAAATATTTCAGGCATTAGCTAAATTAGAAATAAACGCTAATAAAATAACGAACGAAATTTTGGTGTTATTTTCATTTGACTCTTATCATATATCCAGTGGCCCAAAGTACGCCTATAACACACGGCTTCTGTTAATTGATTGATTTTAAAGGACAACTATCGTCCTTTTCATGGGGGAAATACATACATGTGATAAATCGCATGATTCCTTTGAATATACCTCAAATTATGTTTTGTTTTCTCTTGTCCCTCCTCTACCTGGTTATTATACGTCTTGACGTTGATGTCTATCATATGAAATACCGAATGTGTTCTTCTTGAAATACCCTTGTAACAAAATCAATATATCGAATAACATCGAGCAATGTATGGTATCACGAACGGTGCTTGTGTTTACAGACTACCGAATGTAACTCTTATCAAATTGAAATGTTGGTTATTTCAGGTGTGCTATGTGAGGAAATCGGCGATATCAATGGAATCGTAGCAGCATCTGTTGTTGGATTTTTTATGTTATGTATTGTTATAGCTATGATAGTGGTCGGCATATTCTGGTGAGTTTATATTGGTTAATTCTAGTACTTTGAAATGATTACCTAACTGACCATTCCAGCGGTATTGACTTACACTTTTCGATATTCAGCTGTCGAAGGATCTTTAACGTACACATCCCGTAGAACATGCGGCCTCGGTTTATTTTCTCATCTTAACAACTAGATGCTTTTTCAATGTCAGCCCGTCTGACTTGCATCACTGGCAAGGGGAAACCGGATAGAAGACGTTATTCTCTCTACCAATAGTCCTATTTATCCTAGATAAAACCCATTCGATCCCTGTCAAATAACAGTGATATACCTGTTTTACTATATCTAGGCCCTGTGTAGGATCCCTGAAAGAATTGCTATAGAGGCCGTCTAGACCATACAAATAGACTTCAGCGACTGTTCAATTCTTATCAGATTAAAAGTAAATGTTGTTACCATTCTTCTCTTGTCACCAAAGCAATGACAGTTGTTTTGTTCATTCTAAGGATCTAACAAAAAAAACGAAGGCAATAGTATGGTATAACTCACTTCTGTAATATCTAAGCACATAACGTTTCGATACAATTTACACGTGTAGTTATTAGATAAGTTGTTTTTAAACTTTATATACCTTAAAGAAGTGAGTTATAACTAACTGTCTTAGAGTTATTGTTATATGTCATGTCTATCCCTTTAAATGTGTTATTTACATTATGTGCTTTGTTATTAAAGAAGTGAGTTATACCATTCTCTCTTAGTGTTATTGTTATATGTCATGTCTATCCCTTTAAATGTGTTATTTACATTATGTGCTTTGTTATTAAAGAAGTGAGTTATATCGTTCTCTCTTAGTGTTATTGTTATATATGTCATGTCTATCCCTTTAAATGTGTTATTTACATTATGTGCTTTGTTATTAAAGAAGTGAGTTATACGTTCTCGCTTAGTGTTATTGTTATATGTCATGTCTATCCCTTTAAATGTGTTATTTACATTATGTGCTTTGTTATTAAAGAAGTGAGTTATACCTAACTGTTAGTGTTATTGTTATATGTCATGTCTACCCTTTAAATGTGTTATTTACATATGTGCTTTGTTATTAAAGAAGTGAGTTATACCCATGATAGTTGAACCTTTTGTATTTCTAAATGTTATATCTGTTTGCTTTTTTAAATGGCTTTCAAATCTAATGTTCACTCTGACGGTTAGAATGAAACGTGGGTCTGATAAAAATAGCTTTCATATTTCCAGGGACAAATGGTTTTCAAAATATCAAAGATGGCGGGGAAAGATCAAGGTACCACGCCACATCATCGAGCAGAGGAAGAAACGAAAACAGGCAGAGAAAACACTGTCAGAAAAATCTTTAGTTCCTAATGGTAACGGTAGAGTGCCTGCTGCAGAACCAGATTCAAGTAAGTTTTTATTTTAACGTAAAACGTTTGTAGATAGCCAATTGCTCATTGCTATGAACATAGATGCAGGAAGTGCTGACTTTTTATTGGTCATGGTCCCTCTTTGTGTACTGCTTGATGTTGAAACTCTACATGACAATTCAGAGAAGTGAGACAAACCTAATTATGTAGATGATATTCGTACAAGATCCCAACATATTATATTTGGTGTGCTTACTCCACTTTTGGTTGTAGAGAAGTAGGACAAACGTCTCCGTCGCTCTTTTAAATTTACCGTATTGAAGGCCTACTTGTCATGATTTAGCTAAAATACATTCTAACATAGAATAGATGCATGTTGTCCAATATCCCATTTTATTCACCCTCTGGCAGTATAGTGCAACCAAAACAACTTAAGTTCCATTTCGTTTCGTGTTTACATTATATTTGGGTTTTGTTTTCATTCTTTCAGAATCGTGGGTTGAAGGCTGGTGAGTCTATATTTTATATGATTTTATTAATTCAGTATATTGACTAACGAACTATTATTTACCGTGCACAATTCGTAGATAATGTATACCTAAATATTAACCTTTATTATTTCAAAAACTAACATTTATATCCGACAAAATCTCTACTCAATTGATTATTAAAAGGTTTTCTGAATTGTGTATGCGGATCGGAAACACTGATAGCATCAGTTAACGCTATTTCAATCAGATGTCTGTGGTTCCTGTAATTCTACTATAACTAAGTGTTTGGTGACGTCACTTTTAATCTCAATTATGCTTTTGTTACATAAGGCTTTCGCAATCATTGACGTCATGAAAGACTTTGTTTTAGGAGAATTGCAGGAACTGCAGGCACTGACTGATGCTATCAGTGGCCTCGGAACACATACATCAAAATTCATTCGGAACTTTGGCTTTAGACTTCTTGTTTCATTTACTATTTAACCTTAATTTCTATCAAGTTTACCTTGTTTACAGGGTGTATAATGGTCGGGATAGGTAAGACTATGTCACATAGTGTGTTTGTCTGTGTCCAATATAGTAGCTTATTCCCAATTTAGTCTCAAACACCCATCCTATTTTGGTACAACACTGGAAATACTTTTAATAAGTTACAAATACCGTTTCAGATATTTGGTTCCTTTCACTGTAGCGAAAACAATTTTTTTTTCGAATTTATGTACATTAGAATAGTTTCCCTTTTCCTTTTCCCAAATTTTATTCTGCTTTCCTGTACGCTTCCTGTCAAAAATTCACTCTGCTCTTTGATGGATTGCTGCAAGTTCTCATTGTTTCTGCCATACGATAGTACGCATAAAAAAGAACCCATTCTGCAATCCTCGGCACTTTTGGTAAAGCGTAAATTTTACGGTAGACCGTTTGTTAAGCAAACATACATAATTTCATAGGAGATTCTGGGTGGCCTTCAAAAATTCATCCGATCGGGAATATCAATGATATACCGTTTACATTGTGTATATTACATTACGGCAAAAATTAACTGTAAACTTTTTTGAGAACGCGGTCAGAGGTACACAGCTTACTCCTTAAGCAAGTCTTTATATTTTGCAGCTCGCCATTTTAAAATAAGTAATCTAGCACGTATATAGTAAAATATCCACCTTTATAATTTGTTGCACAGTGTTTCTAAAATATAGCATATCTATAGCATATCTATAGCATATCTATAGCATTTACATCGTGTTCTGCTTCGCTCCTTTAGCTTTGTAGGTTTGTCTAAAATTATCCATTTGTTGTCATTGTTTCAAAACCATTTTTTTCCCAATTAGAAAATAGATTTAAAGAGACCCTCTTTTCCCCTTTTTTTCGGTGAAGGCTTCCCTTAGAAATACAATACCAGTAGTAGCCAAGTCGTTTGTCTTCCTACCATAGAACGTAGAACATCCTCCTTAGATCAGTCTAGTAGAAACCTTATTTTGTTTATTCTAAAACAATAAGATTGTGGGGATAGATCAGTTTACTTAAAGGGGCCCAGGCTTGATTTTTAGGGGTAGTTTTGGGCCTTTGTTACATTTAAACAGTCCTCAGAAATACTCAAGCTCTAAGAAAATCGCAAAATACCTTGAATTAAAAAAATTAACTTTTCATTTTTTTCCGTGCTGTACGCGGCTGGTCTCCAGTCAGTCTGAAAATTGTGTGTCCTGTTGACAAAGTCTACAATTGAAAATGCGTTGTAGTCTATTTATATAGATGACCGCTATTGCACGACGGGAAGGATAACTCTTTGATTATCAAGACGAACCGTTTTCCAATATGGCGGGACGTTCGTAATATCTTAAGGCATTATGGTTTTTCAAACACGGATAATTATGGATACACATGGATTTGAAGGCTCAAATTTCAAAGGTAAGCTCTGTAGACTATTTCTGATTAGCTAAGCAAAAGATTTCATGTGTTTGAGGCTGTCGGATGATTGTCCGAAACAAATCAAGCCTGGGCCCCTTTACCTAATGTCAAAGTGTTGGGGATAGGAAAGCACTAGACCTGTTTGTGATCTTGATGAGTATGGGACATTTTCTTTATCACATGTATATTGAATATAACACTGTCAGTGATGCAGGTCGGAGGGGACTGGTATAAATCTTCTATTCGTTCTGATGGGACATTAAACTAAGACCCCATATGATACAAGTTGTACATGCACCAGATCTCTCGACAGTTGGTAATCGATATAGTCGAACCTCAATATACTGTATCTTGGCAATCCAAGTTACAATACCAATCAGAGCAGAAAATTGGACCATAAAATCGTATTTTATATTTTTCTCCTAGGTCCTATTTCTATCTGCCCTATGATTCACCCCGTGGGTTAGGTTGTAATTTCACTACTCACCCTTAAATAATGAAGATATCATAATCTTTTAATTCTTTTTATCACCTCCAGTCAACTTCATTGATATATTCGCTTTTCATTGCCGATCTTCCGCTTTACTTTCACAAAAAATGGATAATTATATTGAGACTTGTTTCCTGTATGTTGGACGAACTTTGTTCCATGTATTTATCAATCAGGAATTATTTTGCTCAGTGGTGACGAAGTGTGTATTATCCTATAAAACATTGCTGTATTGTAACATAATGGTCTGTATTAGTGGTAAGATGTCAGTTGGGATATAGGGATACACAAATAATATATACTGTTCATACTAAAGTTTTATCAGCTTTAAAAATATCTAATTCAAAGTACATTTAAGAAAGACAAGAAAGAAAAAACTATATTTTACAAGGATAACAACTTAGTTTCACAAGTCCGTTGTGACAAGGATCCTTTCTACCAGCTGGTCCTTGGCCAAACCTCTTGACATTATAGCTCTCTAGAAAATTCAATCTTAACCGCCATCTTATGGTTGTATAGCTATGTGGAAATGCACCCATTATATCAAGGTCTACTGCACCCCAATTCTAGCATTTATAGCATACACACCTAAATTTTCTATAATAGAAATGCTCGTATCGTATTTCATGCATCTCGGGTCACGGAGCTAACAAAGCTAGTACTAGTATCTTAAAAGTTATTCAGTTTTCTTCAAATTTCATTTTTAAACTTTTTACTAAAATAGCTGTTATTTTTTTGCTGTACAGTTACAAAAGAAGAGACAAAATGGAGTGTAATGTTATCTGCATAATGACTTCGTTCATGCGTAAGCCTCTAGGACTTCTATTTTAATCATTTTATTGAAATGTGATACAAGACACGAAACTCTATTATTTGTTCTGCCTGGTTAGTTTTATTCCATCCGTAATGCTAGATTGAAAGCCATTCATTAAAATCACAAAAACACAACTGGTTTTCTGCCTTAATAAAAATATATTACTTCAGATAATATTTCAGAGACATCCATAACTAACGCATCTAATTATCCAAACCTTTAACTTGCACCTTGTTTTTCATAAATCTTTACTTTGTACTAGGCCAGTGCTTTTATGAGACTATGTTCTCATCACCATCTAACACAAAAAGTTTTTTTTAGCTAACTTCCAGGTATCCTAATCTATCTGACTGAATTTGTTTGTTATTTGATCTTTTAATTTCAAATTTTTAAAGGAAATTGGCCAAAGGCAATAACACATAAGTTAAATCAATAATAAAAAATTGAAACATCTCTTTACAATCATTTAATTTCCAAATTGAAATATAGAAAAAATGAAAAATAAAAAATTAATTAAACAAAGCTATTGAATGTTCCAATGACCTTGAACACGTTTTACATAACAATGATGTCGGATCATAGTTGACTTAAAAATACTCTACCTGGAACATCCAGACCTACATTTAGTCAGGTTGTTTTCTAACTTTTCTGAAGAGAGTTTTATTCCAAGCTTTGTAATCGGGTATGCTGGTATTCTATTAGAGAGCACCATTTTAAAGGGGTCATAGAAGATGTTGGTTTTTTAAGTTGTGTAGAGTGTTGGTTCTATAGACAGTCAGAGTGTTG
Organism: Nipponacmea schrenckii; assembly: GCA_030562195.1. Lineage (NCBI taxonomy): Eukaryota > Metazoa > Mollusca > Gastropoda > Lottiidae > Nipponacmea > Nipponacmea schrenckii. Next base: position 1,525,668 of record JAUJPP010000001.1, read on the forward strand.
GTTCTATAGCACAGTCAGTAGTGTTGGTTCTATAGTACAGTCAGTAGAGTGTTGGTTCTATAGTACAGTCGTAAGTGTTGGTTCTATAGACAGTCAGTAGAGTGTTGGTTCTATACACAGTCAGTTAGTGTGTTGGTTCTATAGTACAGTCGTTAGAGAGTTGGTTCTATAGTACAGTCTGTTAGAGGTTGGTTCTATAGTACACTTGCGAGCTTAGAGTGTTGGTTCTATAGACAGTCGTTAGAGTGTTGGTTCTATAGATAGTCTGTTAGAGTGTTGGTTCTATAGTACAGTCAAGTTAGAGCGTTGGTTCTATAGACAGTCAGTTAGAGTGTTGGTTCAAAATGATTAAGTCGTGTTATGAAGATAAAAGTGGTTCTATAGTACAGTCTGTTAGACCGTTTGTTCTATAGTACATTGTTAGAGCTGTTGTTCTGTATAATCTATAGTAGCAGTCAGTTGAGTGTTGGTTCTATAGCACAGTCGGTTAGAGTGTTGGTTCTATAGCACAGTCAGTTAGAGTGTTGGTTCTATAGCACAGTCAGTTAGAGTGTTGGTTCTATAGCACAGTCAGTTAGAGTGTTGGTTCTATAGCACAGTCGGTTAGAGTGTTGGTTCTATAGCACAGTCGGTTAGAGTGTTGGTTCTATAGCACAGTCGGTTAGAGTGTTGGTTCTATAGTACAGTCAGTTAGAGTGTTGGTTCTATAGTACAGTCAGTTAGAGTGTTGGTTCTATAGTACAGTCAGTTAGAGTGTTGGTTCTATAGTACAGTCTGTTAGAGTGTTGGTTCTATAGTACAGTCGGTTAGAGTGTTGGTTCTATAGTACAGTCGTTAGAGTGTTGGTTCTATAGTACAGTCAGTTAGGTGTTGGTTCTTAGTACAGTTAGAGTGTTGGTTCTATAGCACAGTCAGTTAGAGTGTTGGTTCTATAGACAGTCAGTTAGAGTGTTGGTTCTATAGCACAGTCAGTTAGAGTGTTGGTTCTATAGCACAGTCAGTTAGAGTGTTGGTTCTATAGTACAGTCAGTTAGAGTGTTGGTTCTATAGTACAGTCGGTTAGAGTGTTGGTTCTATAGCGCCGTACCCAGTAGATGGGTATTGATAATCCGAAAAAGATCAATACCAAGAGTTTTGGCCAAGTAACAGCTAGTAGAAAGGTTCTTGACTGTGAACTGTTAGACCCTATCCTTGTAAAATAGGGTTTTTTTCTTTTTTTTCAAGTTATTTTAAGAAGTTGTGCAACCAGGAAGCCCAAAAAATAAAGTATATTATTATTTGTATAAAAGGGTACGGTATGTGTTATAGTGTATTAACTCTCCTACTTAGTACAAATGATTAATCGAATAGCTTTGTTGTGCTGTGAAATATGAGCCACTGTCAAACACAAAACATAAATCAGTTAAACTTCAGCTTAAAATAGCCTGCATAATTTAAAGTTGATAAAATGACATACAAGTCTCTGGTTTATGGTGGTTTGTTAAGGCCATAATTAGTTTTTTCTCTTTTTTTGAGAAGGGACGGTTTTCATTCAACAAAATGTACAGGCCTAAGGTGCGGCTAGGAAGAGATATTTCTGTATGATTCTTCAGTGTCTATTGTACGGTGGTAAATTTAGGCCATGATGGCCATGATTAATGTAGATATCTACAGTAATCTTAGGGAGTTATAGATATCACTTATTTACTATATATACTTGTTGTTCTATTTTCTATCATTATTCCTTTTCTTTGTGCCTGATAAAGATTGCTGTATGTGAATTGAAACGTTGGTATAGATTAAAGGAAAGAGTCCATAAAAGTGTTCTTATTTTAAATATATATGTCCTAAATGGGCTACCATAGTATTTTTATAGTCTTTTTAGTATTATCAAGTCATATAGACTGTATATCATTATGCTGCAACTAGGAAGAGGACTTTGTGTATAATTAAAATTTGATCAAATTACATACAAAACGCATTCTCTATTATACGGTGGTAAATCTAGGCTATAATTAGTAGCAATATCGCCTAAACGGGCCACCATAGTATAGTTATAGTTTGACAAATATTATAACAAGCTAGTATTATCAAGTCATATAGAGTGTATATCATTACGTGGTAACTAGGAAGAGATTTTTCTGTATAATTCTTAAGTCTACATTGTACGGTGGTAAATTTAGGCCATAATTAGTATTAATATTTCCACCATATTAAAGTTATAGTCTTTGTTGAATATAAAATGAACTAGTAATATCAAGTCTTATATCATTTATGTTGCAACTAATGAGAAATTTAAGGCCATAGTGATTATTTCCTAAATGGGCCACCATAGTATATTTAAATTTTTTGATATAGCGAGCTGGTTTTACTAAGTAATGACGAGTGTATACCATTATGTTGCAACTAGGAAGGGATTTTTAATAATTATACCTACAAGTAATCGATGCCTTCTTCACCGACGGTGGTTCGTTTTAAACAAGATTAATTTTAATATGTTATGAATAGGCTACTGCAGTATTATTATAGCTCTTAAAAATTATTATAATGTACAAGCGAGTCCCTTTGAATAACATAGACCAAGCAGGCGGTGTATTTTTAATTTGTACATTGAACGAAATTATACATAATCAGATCGACTAAAATATGTAGCCCATTATAAGCTTTTTCAAATTGAATTATGTTCAGCTTGAAAGATAGTTTGTCATGCACATATTAAATTAAAATATTTTTTCGTTTCATGTTTTTGCATATTTCACAATATGAATCATTATTATGAGATGAAATATTAAACCGAAACGAAGAGAAATAAAACACATTGATCGACTGTTAGATTTTGAGCTTTGACCAGTAAATTAACGTTTGAATAGGTAGGTAGGGTAAATAGATATAGAATTGGATTGAGTATTGTGTAGGGTCTTCTCGTGTGATTAATCGACAAGGTTCATGAGCATCAATAGTTGTTTCCAGAAAGTTTACTATCGATAAAAAAACAGATCCGGTTAAATATGAAATATATATCACAGTAAATTATTCGGTTATCGAGCCCCAAGTCTTTTATATCGATACTTAGAAAGTAATTATAATATTAGACTCGAACATCTTCTTTAACTTTCATTCACAATTTAAAGTCACGTGTATGTAACGATAGAAACCGGTTTTGTAGCTTAAAGGGATAAAGCGTCGTTTTTTAAGAAGCTAGAGTTCGTCTTCAGCTATCTGTATACTAGTAGTCGTCTTAATATTTACTGTACCAGCTTGTAGAGCTCAGTTTTAGCTATCTGTATAGTCATCTAAATATTTACTGTACCAGCTTATAGAGCTCAGTTTAGCTCTCTGTATAGTCATCTAAATATTTACTGTACCAGCTTATAGAGCTCAGTTTCAGCTATCTGTATAGTCATCTAAATATTTACTGTACCAGCTGATAGAGCTCAGTTTTAGCTATCTGTATAGTCATCTAAATATTTACTGTACCAGCTGATAGAGCTCAATTTCAGCTATCTGTATAGTCATCTAAATATTTACTGTACCAGCTTATAGAGCTCATTTTAGCTCTCTGTATAGTCATCTAAATATTTACTGTACCAGCTTATAGAGCTCAGTTTTAGCTATCTGTATAGTCATCTAAATATTTACTTACCAGCTGATAGAACTCAGTTTAGCTCTCTGTATAGTCATCTAAATATTTACTTTACCAGCTGATAGAACTCAATTTCAGCTATCTGTATAGTCATCTAAATATTTACTTTACCAGCTGATAGAGCTCAATTTCAGCTATCTGTATAGTCATCTAAATATTTACTTTACCAGCTGATAGAGCTCAATTTCAGCTATCTGTATAGTCATCTAAATATTTACTTTACCAGCTGATAGAACTCAATTTCAGCTATCTGTATAGTCATCTAAATATTTACTGTACCAGCTGATAGAGCTCAGTTTTAGCTATCTGTATGGTCATCTTAAAATTTACTTTACCAGCTGATAGAACTAAATTTCAGCTATCTGTATGGTCATCTAAATATTTACTTTACCAGCTGATAGAACTAAATTTCAGCTATCTGTATGGTCATCTAAATATTTACTTTACCAACTGATAGAACTCAATTTCAGCTATCTGTATGGTCATCTAAATATTTACTTTACCAGCTGACAGAGCTGAGTTTCATCTATCTGTATAGTCGTCTAAATATGTACTTTACCAGTTGATCCTTTCTACCAGCTGGTCCTTGGTCAAACCTCTTGGCATTGATCTTCCCTAGCAAGGTTATCTGTAACCATTTACAATCAGGCTGATATGGAAATATTAAATATTTAGGCGTAAACATTCCCTTTAAAACCCTAAAATGGCGCTGTGACATTGGCTGATATATTTTATTCATTTATCAACCAGTGATGCGCTCTGGCGACTTCATTTCAATCTTTTTAAGATCCTAATAAAGGTGGTGAAAGAATATATAGTTTTTATGAATCACTGTAAACATTTTAACGAATTCTTTATTTTATAAGTTATTACACAATATTCTGTATTTATTATTTATTATATATACGATATAGTTATCTTAAATCTTCTTGATACCAAATTACATAATGTAAATGGACTATATATATACTATTGTCCTGTCGTTTCGTCTAAATAACTTCTTCAGAAACACTTCAGTAGATAATAATCACAATTTTTTCGTCCTTCTATTACTTTTTCAAAGATTACATATATAGTATATTTAATTCAGATTATTATAAATTATTCAGAGCGTGGAGTTGTGTCCCTTTTTTTTGTTCAGTCCGAATTGTTAAAGGGGTTGTATTTTTTGACATTTTGGGTGATAGAAATAGTAAGAACAGTTCGAAATATTCTAACAAGTTAAATGTGACACATTGATATTTGCTAGAACAGTCGACACTGGCGCCTTATTCTGGCAAGCTTTAGAATGATAAATAGGCTACGATTGTCATGTCGTTGAACGATTAACTTAGTTGATCAAAAAGTCGTATTAATGATCTAATTGGCTGACCCTTAATATCGAGATTGTATGTTTAAGTTTAGAGCCAGATCATAGTGACACTATAATGAACATACTGGACATTCATTCTAATTGTTTTATTAAAATCACAATTATTAGTTTTGGACAAAGATACCCAGGGGGGGGGGGGGGGTAGTGATCATAGTGACTTGATACCAGACATATATTCTAATAGTATTATTAAATCACAGTTATTCGTTTTTGATATTTTTTGAGATACCCTGTATAAAGGAGGAGAAGGCGGGGGGGGGGGGGTAGTGAATGGAGGTTTTTTAAATATCATCAACTAAAACAGGAATATGTAGCCTACTGACCTTTTCAGAAGACAGTGAGGGACTCGACTCCAGGCTTTTCTGTTGTATTGGCCTACTTTATTCAGTAGGTTCACGAGGATCATGTCAACTGTCTATTCTTTGATCAAACCCACGTCAAGGAAGGATAACAATTAACCAACCTAACTAAGGTTTCACTGGATAATGTATAAATCCTGTTTCTTGGTCAAACCTGAAGGCAATGATTAAGGAAGGATAATAACTAACTAACCTAATATTTACTAACCTAACTTAGGTTTCGAAGGATTCTGTCTAAAACCTACTCCTTGATCAAACCCTTTGTCTTTGATCTTTCCCAGGTTGTCGGTATCAGTATATATATATAAAGTAGGGTGAAGTGGAAATTATGCTAAGAACCTAAATTAATCATATTCCTTATTTCGTTCCAGGAACAGCGGGAGAGAATACGAAGAAAAGGTGAGAAATCTGTTAATTTACGTTGTTCAAGGGTCAAAGGTCGACATCAGGGGGAGCTAGAAAACAGTGGAGCGAGCCCCATTTATCCGCACACAAGTGAAATAATCAGAAGTTTGTCTGCTGGGTTCTTCGCATAAAGTTTTTCGTCGTATTCTTGTGAATTGTCTTGATTGTATATATTGGCTACAGTTATCTTCAGTGTTCAGTAGAAGCTTTAGTGGCTCAGACGATTTTTCGCCATTGAAATATGACATCTTCAGGATCCCTGTCCTGGCCAAATACCCCGCAGTGTACACTGTAAGCCTACAGTTGCTCAAACAAGAAGTAGAAAATCAGCAGGTGGCCTCAAATGTTATTTCATTCTGTTTGCAGGTTAACACTATAGATTTAGAACCGGAAGAGGAATTCCGTATCGAGGCTGAAATAGTTGATAACGAGGCTCTAGATTTGGGTCCATACAGAAAGCTATCTGATACGCCTAATACAGTGGTGACAACCGTGCCAGACCAGCGGTCCAAGCCAACCGTGAAGTCGGAGCATCCCTATCAAAACGAAGATCCTGAGGAACCCGAGCAGCCATTGTATTCTGTTGTTGACCGAGCCAGCCAAAAATCAAAATCAAACGCCAATGGCGGCGCAAAACATGCGTACGAAGAAACCGAAACGTCATTTTCAGCTATGACGTCAGACCCAAACGTTGTGATAATGTAAAAAGACTATTTTGTAAAAACTTACTTCCGGTCCGCGAAAACTCAACGACGAATTTCGATTCGTTGGAACAAATTCGTGAGTTATTACGAAATTCATATTAGTATTCTTGTAAATATTTTTTATATGAACTTTGTACCCTTGAAAGCATCGTTTCTTAGGATTAGATCATGTTAAAAAACGAACGAATTCGTACAGAAAGCTTTCGGTGTGTACCATGTTGTTTCGCTCTGAAATAAATGAACAGCAATTTATATTTAAAGTATTCAGTAAGAAACGAGACTCCGTAAATATTTGTTTGAAATAACTAATAGTATTGTATACAACGTCCTACTCATACACAGACTAACGTTTTCAAAGGGTACAAAACTCGACGGCAAGAGATTTATCAATATTTTACAGGGTAAAATGGAATCTCTTTTTGGGAATTATTAATCATTTTGATCAACTAGATCTGATCAAAGTGGTCAGAATGTAATCTACTGTGCCATATTCACGTGGTCCTGTCTAACATTCAGTCCATGGGGATCAGACATATGAATCTTCACCCCTCCTTTTTTATGCTGTACCACGACTAAGATTTTTAGCATTTACAAAATAATTGATCCGGGCCCTTATTATTAATTCAGATCTATTCAAGATTTTAAGAATTATACAGTACGTTGATTGGATAATAAAACTAAAATTTAGAATTGAAATCAGATGACTGGAACACAGAAATAATCTTAAGTTAAGTTTAAGAATAAGATCCCAGATGACTGGAACACTAAAATCATCTTAAGTTTCCAGAATAAGGTCCCAGATGACTGGAACACTAAAATCATCTTAAGTTAAGTTTTCAAGAATAAGGTCCCAGATGACTGGAACACTAAAATCATCTTAAGTTAAGTTTTCAAGAATAAGGTCCCAGATGACTGGAACACTAATATCATCTTAAGTTAAGTTTTCAAGAATAGGTCCAGAATGATGGAACACATCGATTTAAGTAAGTAACATGATATTTGATTGGTTCTTCTCTATTTATTACTAAAATATTGACCAATCAGAGCCAAACTTAGATCTGATAATCTACAGTTGGAAGTTTTCTTCAATATAGTAATTCATCATGAAAATGTATATATTTTAGTTGAAAATTGACAATTTTAGGGTACCATCTAGATATTCACCAATTATATTGGGATAAACGAGTATAATAGTTTATTTTTAATATGTACAAAGTAAAATAGTATTCTTCGCATAATCTAACTCTCAAGAGGGTGAACGAAATTATTTTTATGAATTGTACCCAATGTTTGAAATGTTTAAGGCGTTAACATTCGTACATCGCTTTATACATGTAGAATTAACGTTAGCCATTTTATACTTACTAAACATAATACTATATAATACATTTGATTATGCAGTCTTTCATTTTTACAACCGTGAAGATAATTTTTAGTAGTTATCTCCCTTGTTGTATGTTTTCAATATCTTATTTTAAAAAGTCGACTTTATTTTAAGAAAAAAAATATTTTATTTACACCATTTTAATTTTCGATCAGACGTTTGCGGTTCTTGCACTTCTGCTCTACGTGTCGAAAAACGGCTTTAAACGGCATTAGCAGGTTTTGTGAGTGTGGCATTTACGTTTCGTGGAATTACAAGAAGCGCGGATGTTTGTTTGATAATTTCAATGTTGCAAATTATAGCTACCCATGTTCTTGATAAACAAAAAAAATTCAAAAAATCTCTTTACGATCTCTTTAAATTTGATTAAATACAATGTTAAACAGAAAATAAAACATAAAAAGTTTTAAAAATCTCTTTACAATCTCTTTAAGCTTGATTCAGAATGGCCGGTGGCTGCCGGACTATTTCTGTGTAATTTGGTGTAATAATTTTAACAGTGTATAAATAATAAATAGTATAAATCATCCATTAATATATTGTTTTATATTCTGTTACAATAAATATATTTTATACTGTATCTGTTATTAACTCTCCACCCCCACCCAATCCCCCCCCCCCACCACCACCTCCCTCTAGGCTCCACGAACTTCTCTTGTTTAACTGGTTTCCATACCTCATAGTCAGTATTACAGGGCCTGCTGCTATGGTTTCTTAAAGGTAAAGATAATATATTCGGATTTTTCTCAGAGTTTGCCTTGTGCAGGTCGGAGCGACTGACATGAAAAGAAGTCTAGTCGTCCGGATGCGACAATATAATCGGATTCCCGCTAAGTTTCCTCCCCTTGTCAACGATGCAGGTCTGAGGGGCTAGAAATGAAAGAAGTTTAGTCTAGATTCTAGGGATGATAAAACAAGGCCCTGTGTGCTTCAGACTTTATGAATTATTTTGACGGAAAAGGCTGATATCTTATTCCTGGCGAATATTGAACAAAAACAAGCCCTGTGACCCTTCGACAGTGGCAAATCGTCAAAGAGAGTATGCTAATGCTGCTGTACCAGGTAAATTTCGCTCACTGCTCCCTGCATGGAAATACATTTCTTCATTAGCCCATTAGATACAGAAGAGTAGGATGTTAATCTCCATTCATTTTATTTCATTTGCACCATTGTTAAGGCAATGATCTGAAAAGGGAGTATAACACGTTTTCCTTTTTTGAGCATCAACTTAACTTTATTAGTCGAATGAAGTGCACAAATTCAGCAGATATTACCAGTAATATATGTCAATATTGCTTATATACTGAAGAAATGACGGTCCAAACAAACGTCGTGAACTTTATACAAAATGGATTGACGGTTTATTGTACCCCTTTAACCCATCCCAGCCCATTAACTGTCACTTTCTAACGTTAACCCTCTCGCCTTCAGCTATTTCACCATATCGGTTAAATTGTCCTATCTTATCGCACTTCAATGACGGTCATCTACCGACGTCTGCCTGATAAGAGGATGCCATAAAGGGAGTTTTACACCCTTCAGTTTTTTATATCTTGGTATGAACACGGATAACACCAAAAGATATATCTTGAGATTAAAGCAGAAGAGGTAGACATTGCTCTGGTAATATGTACCTCACCGTACACTACATGGCGTTACACATCTTCGTTGGCCAAATTAGAATATCACAGTGCCCTTTTCCCCTGCCCCTACGCCTGTATGGATCCCTGATCTGATACCAATACCTCGTGTACTCACTCCTCGTGCATAATCAAAATATGGCGTGTGTCCATCGCCATGACCCAACCAGCTCGTACAACATCTCAAACCGCCAAACTAACAGTTTTCAAATCACTAAATTGATCCTTATTGTCTACCAACAACTACCTAGTTTGTGATATCAGCATTAGCTGTAAGCGAACGTTAACTTGTCTTCTACCAACAACTACCTAGTTTGTGATATCAGCATTAGCTGTAAGCGAACGTTAACTTGTCGTCTACCAACAACTACCTAGTTTGTGATATCAGCATCTACTGTAAGCGAACGTTAACTTGTCGTCTACCAACAACTACCTAGTTTGTGATATCAGCATCTACTGTAAGCGAACGTTAACTTGTCGTCTACCAACAACTACCTAGTTTGTGATATCAACATTAGCTGTAAGCGAACGTTAACTTGCCGTCTACCAACAACTACCTAGTTTTAAAAATTTTCCTCATAGCACACTGCATAGCCCGTCTTCATTAGGTACAGAAAAGTAGGACGTAAAATTCCATTCATTTCATTTCATTTTTGTGTTTGTTGACAGGAAGCTCTCTCTTTAACTCTATTATAAGTTAACTTCAACAATACATGTTCACTGTGTTATATTTCTACTTGATTGATTTTTATCATGATCAATATATCTTAACTATCGATTTCCTTGGAATTTCTGATTGCATTTCATACAAGAACAAATCAAATACAATCAAATATTAATTTACAACAATATTGTTGCAGACAATCGAGAGGCATAATTCTTAAAGTGGTCCTAATGATTCAAAGGGATAATAGGTCTTAGAATGAACATAAAATTTGAAAATTTTAAATTTGACCAATAAGAGCATCAGTTAATATACCTGCTGCTATAAATACATGAATAAATATCCAAAAACTAAGTAATTATCCATAAAAATGCATTTGATTATTGAAAACCGCTTAATAAATTGATAAAGCTTTTTTCAAAAAATGACTAAGTTTTCTGCGTTTTCAAGATTTTACATTGATTTTGTTACTTTATGACACCAGGTAAGTTCACTGATGAATAATATTGACCATTTTTGAGAACTAAAATTTTCTGTTCAGGCTAAGACGCAGTATAACTTTAGAAAGGTGAATCAAAAGGTAATGGGATTTCCATTGTGGCCGAGATAAAACCTTAGGATTTTTCAACCTGGTTTCTCTTTGTCAGTGATGCCAGTCCCAGGTTCGAAAAAGCTTCTAGTCTTTCGGAAGGGACAATAAACGAAGACCCGTGTGCTACAGTTTCTACACATTGAAGATCCTCAGACAGTTGAAAATCTGATGTCCTGGCAAAGTGTCCTTGTTAAATACTGCATGGCGTTGCCCGTCTTCATCAACACATATATTACAGAGAGGTAGGACGTAAAACTCCATTTATTTATTTCTGTGGTGTGCAATGGGGACGTAAAACTCCATTTATTTTATTCTGTGGTGTGCACTTGGGGAAAACTTAGTAGGTAGTGAAAACAGAACCATACCGAATTAACGAAGGTGTATTCCACTTCTAGTGTTGGGTGTCCTATTGTGTTGTATTAGAATATTGAAATGAAATGGAGTATTACATCCCATTGATTACCACTATTGGGTTAATGAACTACGATACAACTGTGAGGTATATTGAATAACAGAAGATATGATTTATGTAGCAGACGACACGATAAGACATGATAAAATTCTACAACTGATTGCTACAATAAAAATAATCGATATTCAATTAACTATAGAGTCATTTGTTTACTAAACAAATCATGTTTTACCTGGTGACAGACAGTTAGTGTGGTGCATAGATTCTTTACGTGACAGCACAGACTCAAAACCACGTTACAGACGCGACGAAATATGGTGCATAGATTCTTTACGTGACAGCACAGACTCAAGACCACGTTACAGACACGACGAAATATGGTGCATAGATTCCTTACGTGACAGCACAAAATCAAGACCACGTTACAGACACGAGGAATGGTGGTGCATAGATTCTTTACGTGACAGCACAAACTCAAACCACGTTACAGACACGAGGAGTGGTGGTGCATAGATTCTTTAAGTGACAGCACAGACTCAAGTTTCAGACACGCGGAATGGTTCAGAGTGGAGGGTGATACTGCGAAGGGGTCGTTGGTCTCAGATCGAAAAAGCTTACAAAATATATGCATAATCCTTGGAATATAAATTATCCATTATCCATCCATTCTCACAACAACACTGTAAATTCAGTGTGGATGGCAGAGGTTGAGAGGGTGAGGGGGTTTTGAGGGGTTGAGATGGTGAGGGGTAGGGATTAAGACTCAGGGAAAGGAAACATTAGAAGCTGATGGTTAATTAGATTACTTTAGATTTTCGGTCGTCGGTACCATTATTTTGATGAAATCCAGCTGTTGAACTAGATCATTCCTGATTACATTGTTTACAGTTGCTGAAAGTTTGGTTGGTTTCACTTTGTGTCGGTCGCAAGTTCTTCCTGAAGTATATTAAACCATAATGCCCGACAAGAAAGCAGATTGCTTAGCTTAGAGACAGTTTTCTGTTATCAAAATCAGACTAGAGTAAACCAAACTATCATGTCTAACTAGCTAGTAGATTGCTTGTTACAATGACAGTTTTCTGTAGTTAGAAATAGCCAACCCGAACAATAATTTACAAGCGAGCTTGGCGCTTACAAGAAGAAACCCCAACAATAACTAGAAATAAATAGTTGATAATGAGGCGCTAAGAGATTAATGACTAAACAGAAAGACGTTTCTTTAAGTGTATAAGCTGATTGTCCCAATTAACAACTGTTCACACCTAATCTGGATTATGCATTTTACAAATACTTCATCAAGGAGGGAAATTCCCCAATTAGTTAATCCCAATAGAAATTTTTCAGTTTTTTAAATGTGAAATGACGATATTGAGCTTTTTCAATCGATAAGTTTCGAGAGTCGATGTTGTGCCCTCATAGACATCCTAAACCGTTCATATACAATCCACAGAAAGCCTGAATTGAACAAAGTTTTTGTAAAGAACCTTACCGTCTAGTGTTGAACCTTGCCTCCCTTTCTGTTTAACCCCAAAATATCTGTAAGTACTATTTAGTTCAGTAAATTTGCATGAAATTTTAATCTAAGGTTTGCGTTCAACCGTTTGTACCGGTTGATAGTTCCGTCCTTATATATGGCGGACTTTAATTGTTTTAGGGTTTTCTAGATATTATCTGACCCACCCAAGTGAATAGATACACACCCGTTCTCGGTGTAGAGGCACGACTATGCTATGAGGGTGCCTCCTCTATAACTGACGCTACGGACAATCCTATTACGGTACCCATGTTTCTGAATCCTATAGAATACCATACGTCTATTTTCTAATTCGGCGACGAGCGTTTTCGAAAGCCGGTTTAGTGTCATACGATCTCTATCCCCTAAATATTTAATATCATCGACCCTAAATCGTATTGAATAGTACAAATTAGGGTCTTTTCTCTTCCGCGACCGACGTTTTCGAGAGCTGGTCCAGTGTTTGATATCATCGGCTCTGAATCGTATAGAATAGCTACTGAAATACTATTATCTAATGCCAAAACTAATTTTTCGCCCCTACCCACATTCCTCACTATCAGTCTATACCGACCCCCTAAATAGATGAACTTAAGACACCCACCCTGGCGTATATTGTCGAGTAAAATAATCCGACAAGTAATGAATGTACAATAGAACCACTGGAGCATAACGGTAGTCGACGAGTAACAATCGTGGTCGATTCATACCGAGTTAAGTTTACAGTCCGTAACGTTTACCTGGGCTATCTACAACCCTATATATACCTATAACATGGCGTTTTGACTCAGCTTACTTCAACTACAATATGTAGGTGTTTTTAGGGAGTTGATTTAGTTTCCGTGTTGTGTTTTCGGTGTAGAATTGTCATTATGGATATAAGGAGGTGTATTATATTGTCCTGTCTTGTACAAGGTGAGTAGATTTACCTGTATTTTACCTGTATATTTAAATGTATTTTTACCTGTATATTTATCGGATATTTCACCTAGTCCCGAGTGTTATTACTATATATATTTTCTGTCAATTTCGTATGTCTATTTCTTGTATTTCTTTTTTAAATCTGTAGTTTCACTCGAGTTTTATTGTCATTGGAAATATTTGATATACCTTTAAGCAAGGCAACCTCACTTTTTTTGGACTAACCAGTACCAGTAAAAATGAGAACCGACTGAACTCTATTCTCTGTTTTATAATATTCCAACAGTACTCCACAGAATAACATTGCTTAAGATATTAATAATAGAATGTATATCACTATCGATAGACGACTTAACTTAACTATAGTTATTAACGTCTGAAGGTTTTTAATATGTCGGGGTATACTTACACTACCAGATACACATGTAATCCCGGGGGTGGGGCAATGGGTTAACACTTCCATATGGTCAGGATTATTGTTAAGGAAAGTGGTCTATGGCTATTAATTACTTTAATTCCTGTACCAAGGACACGTTAAATCAACGCCCCAATACTGTCTGACGCACCCCAAATGAAGGGCTGATCAATAGCGACTGACGACTCCTTTCTCAGAAACAAAAGTACATGTATATCAAGCGAAATCGATACCACCACCCCCCCCCCTTCCTCTCTCGAATAACATCTTCATCCATGTTCCACAAAATTTCCCCTATTTGCCCCTAGTAGATGTAAAGAAAACATGTCCACGCCCCAGTGAGAAGGGAAGTCCACACCCCAGCCATGACTGCGTGAGAAAGAAATTTTCATTCCCTACCTATATTCAAGATATCAAATAACACTATGTGTTTTTTTTTTAATTTGTTGTAAAGTAGAATGGTGATTTTATTATACATATATAAGGTCTATTTAATTCTGTTATATCGTGGAAAACATAGTTTATTTTTATGAAGACTGATATAAGCTAGATTGTCAGATATAGGCCTACTCTGTTAACCTATAAAACATATAAGAACCACGGTTTATATTTTATGTTTGTAAAGAGCACTGAGAAAACGTTGCGAAGGTGGAGCTAACAAGAAATAAACCCCACAAATAATAGAGAGCCATAATTACGTACATGTATAAAAGCAAGTGGGGACCATTGACGGGTTCAAGTCTTTTCATTCCTTATTGTCAAATGAGACGAAACTTTGTGGTTGATGTGCCGGACTAGCCACAAGTCACAGTTTTTAGAAATCACCCTATACAGAATTTAAAAATTAAAATTCCTTGACCTAAAATCTTATATTTCGTGAGCGTAAAGAGACGTTCTTTTCAGTGTTGAAATTTAACATAACTCGGGATATAATTCAAATAGTTTATTCTAAAGATATTATTTAAAAATAAATATTTAATGTATTGGCCCACCCTGTTTTACAGTTGTATCTGGTCATCTTCACAATGTCAAGCTAATACAAATTCCTTCATAATCTTGACAATTTTGCAGAACTATTAAGTATTAAATTTGTAATAGCTTGACATTGTGAAGATGTATAAGATGAAGTTTGTAATAGCTTGACATTGTGAAGATGTATAAGATGAAGTTTGTAATAGATTGACATTGTGAAGATGTATAAGATGAAAGTTTGTAATAACTTGACATTGTGGAGATGTATAAGATGAAGTTTGTAATAACTTGACATTGTGAAGATGTATAAGATGAAGTTTGTAATAGCTTGACATTGTGAAGATGTATAAGATGAAGTTTGTAATAGCTTGACATTGTGAAGATGTATAAGATGAAGTTTGTAATAACTTGACATTGTGAAGATGTATAAGATGAAGTTTGTAATAGCTTGACATTGTGAAGATGTATAAGAGGAAATTTGTAATAGCTTGACATTGTGAAGATGTATAAGATGAAGTTTGTAATAGCTTGCATTGTGAAGATGTATAAGATGAAGTTTGTAATAGCTTGACATTGTGAAGATGTATAAGATGAAGTTTGTAATAGCTTGACATTGTGAAGATGTATAAGTATGAAGTTTGTAATAGCTTGACATTGTGAAGATGTATAAGTATGAAGTTTGTAATAGCTTGACATTGTGAAGATGTATAAGATGAAGTTTGTAATAGCTTGACATTGTGAAGATGTATAAGATGAAGTTTGTAATAGCTTGACATTGTGAAGATGTATAAGTATGAAGTTTGTAATAGACTTGACATTGTGAAGATGTATAAGATGAAGTTTGTAATAGCTTGACATTGTGAAGATGTATAAGATGAAGTTTGTAATAGCTTGACATTGTGAAGATGTATAAGTATGAAGTTGTAATAGCTTGACATTTAAAGATTATAAGTATGAAGTTTGTAATAGCTTGACATTGTGAAGATGTATAAGATGAAGTTTGTAATAGCTTGACATTGTGAAGATGTATAAGTATGAAGTTTGTAATAGCTTGACATTGTGAAGATGTATAAGTATGAAGTTTGTAATAGCTTGACATTGTGAAGATGTATAAGTATGAAGTTTTGGTAATAGCTTGACATTGTGAAGATGTATAAGTATGAAGTTGGTAATAACTTGACATTGTGAAGATGTATAAGTATGAAGTTGGTAATAACTTGACATTGTGAAGATGTATAAGTATGAAGTTGGTAATAACTTGACATTGTGAAGATGTATAAGTATGAAGTTGGTAATAACTTGACATTGTGAAGATGTATAAGTATGAAGTTGGTAATAGCTTGACATTGTGAAGATGTATAAGTATGAAGTTGGTAATAACTTGACATTGTGAAGATGCATGTCAAAATTATATGTGTACTTTGGTAGACAGTCACCGACTTTTAACCTATTAAAAACATTATATAAACATCGTAGTTTTACATGTTCACATGTCATTTCATAATTTCCAATTTAGGGGTTCAATGAACAGCGACGATTGATTCAGAATAAAAGGAATGTTGAAAGGGGAATTTTTTCTATTTTCTCTTTAATCTTTGCTCTTACATCTTCTATTTACCCCTCGTCAAGAACTAGAGTGGTTGCCCCCAAACCAGACCAGTAATGTACCCTTTACCATCCTCGAAATTTCAAAAATGAGTGGTACTAGCTTATAAGGTGCAGAAGGACGCATGACGTAAAACTCCATTCATTTCATTTCATTCTTTTCTCAAGAGTATTACCAGTCTTCATTAGCTTATTAGGTGCAGAAAAGTAGGACGTAAAACTCCATTCGTTTCATTTCATTTTAGTTCATTTCGAAAATAAATGCATAAACATATGTTCAAAACTTTTGGATCGACAAGTGGTGTGACTAAAAAGAGTAACTTAGTACAAACAACATTCATTTAAAATATATAGGCATCTCCTGGTCCGAGTTTTTGGATGGATGTGGGTGTGTTATGGTTTTGTGGGTGGGGAGGGGGGTATTACATTCACATTTGTCAATAGGTGAGAATTGTTCAGCGAATTATTATAAATGGACATGAATGAAATGAAATTAAAGGTGTTTATTAACAGGACTAGCCGTTATTTTTGATGTCATAATAACTTGTCGATATGATCATAGTAATAACACGAGATTTCATGACGTAACTAACCCTAAAAGCCCTATAGTAGTCTCGAGCCTGGAGGCAATATTAGGTCATAAAGTACAATCTTTATACAGTCGAGATAACAATAGGGTGATCAAAAACATCTTTTTATTGTGTTTAACACAATGAATATCTGTATTTGACATACACCAGCCTTTTTTGACACTTCGCATCCACTCCACGTTTCTTAGAACTGTCAATGATCTTTTGAAAATGAACGTAAACGAGTTGACTATGTCGTCTGCTGTCCTTATAGGTTCCCCCTTTGCTCATTTTATGGTCAAATAGTAGGACGTAAAACCACATTTCCTTTCATTGTCCTTGTGAAATATACCTGTATTGCCAACAAAGCACGGCATAAAACTTACTTATTCATAGAGTTATATAATTTCACTGTATATGTGAAAATAATATAAAGCAAGCTTTTAACTCACTGAGACACCGTGGTTACGACCCAATATTACATATTATACACATATATATATTTCTGAATACAGACAAAGTAGATTTTTTATAGGCCTTCAGCTTGTTCCTGTATCGTCATTTTATATTGTTAATATATCTTATATTGCACTGTTAAATGTATTAACTTTACTTTAAACCATACCCCAACCCGGACCTAGTAGGACGTAAAACTCCATTCATTTCATTTCATTTCCCAACCCGGACCTTGAGTTTATTCGAGTGGAAAATGAAATATGACATAAGATATGAGAGAGGTAATTTAAGAAGCGATCCAGGAAGTCCCAACCTGAACTTCCTCGTACACTCCAGATAATATTTCAGCTCGGTTTCCATCTGTCAGTGAGTAAGGTGCTTTCTCGCTAACCTGGGAGTTAAGGGTTCCATCCCGGCAAGGGTAGAGATGAATATTTTGGATTTTTCAGCCCGGTTGCCCCTCTTGTCATTGATGCAGGTTAGAAGGACTGGCGTGGAAAAGCGTCTTGTAGTTCAGAAGGGACAATAAACCGAGACCCCGTGGACAAATGTCTTAAAGATCCTTCGACAGTTGGATCATTAAAAGAGTAGGCTAATGCCGTGCTGTTAAATGATCCTCACACATATGGCGTTGCCCATGTGCAGAAGAGTTGGCTATGATACTATTCTGAAAGTTATTACGAGAGGGTATGGATTGGCGTTTGAGTGGGGGAGAGGGGTGCGGTAGGAATAGGCTATTCTTAGAAAATTTGGCTGGTCTATATAGGGCTAATATGTATATATGATTTTGACGTTTGAGGTTAAAGTCTTAAATAACGAAAGGGGAAGATAGAGAATTTATTATATAAAAGATATATGTTTAAAGTCGATCATGTTTTTACATTAATATATATATATAGACAACAAGCCGTGACCACACCCTTATTGATATTACAATACACCTCTCTATTCATCTGATATACCCTACCCCTTACTGTATATACTGGCCGAGAACATACATATATAAACACATGTACAAACTTGTACACAACCCATTAGGTGCAGAAGTGTAGGACGTAAATCTCCATTCTTTTTTCTTCTTCGTTAGCCCATAAGGTGCAGAAGAGTAGGACGTAAAACTCCATTCATTCACTGTCTTCATTAGCCCATAAGGTACAGAAGACTAGGACGTAAAACTCAATTCATTTCACTGTCTTCTTAAGCCCAAAAAGTACAGAAGAGTAGGACGTAAAACTCCATTCATTTCACTGACTTCTTAAGCCCATAAGGTGCAGAAGAGAAGGGTGTAAAGCTCCATTCATTTCACTGTCTTCATTAGCCCTTAAGGTACAGAAGAGTAGGACATACAACTCCATTCATTTCACTGTCTTCATTACACCATACGGTGCGGAAGAGTAGGACGTAAAACTCCATTCATTTTTCTTCTTCGTTAGCCCATAAGGTGCAGAAGAAATGGACATAAAACTCCATTCATTCACTGTCTTCATTAGCCCAAAAAGTACAGAAGAGTAGGACGTAAAACTCCATTCATTTCACTGACTTCTTAAGCCCATAAGGTGCAGAAGAGAAGGGTGTAAAGCTCCATTCATTTCACTGTCTTCATTAGCCCTTAAGGTACAGAAGAGTAGGACATACAACTCCATTCATTTCACTGTCTTCATTACACCATACGGTGCGGAAGAGTAGGATGTAAAACTCCATTCATTTTACTATCTTCATTACACCATACGGTGCGGAAGAGTAGGACGTAAAACTCCATTCATTTATTACATTTCATTTGTACACAACTTTACATTATTTGTCGGTTCAGTTCTGTCCCTCAACTCTATAATTTTGAAACTCCCATCCCACCCTCACCGTATTGACTTTTTTCGCGTTTGTTTTGTCTCGTGGTTTGATTTATTGATTTGTCAATACATTTGCCACCTTGATACAGGTTTTTTACAGGTAACTCGTTGAGTAACAAAATTACGTGTCATTTTATTTCCCTATTATAATTGTTGGCCCTGGAACTTGATCTCACTAATCATAGTGTAATAAATTAAAAAGGTTTTATCTCAATGTGATGTCAGCGTGGTCCTACTCCTAACTCAGTTAAACTTAAAGAAAATTACTGCAATAATTACTTAGCACAAAACCTTTTTTTGTGTTGAAACCTTGAATCATATGATATCCATGTATTACCTATTAAGGTACTAGTCACTGCATACAACGCCACACCTTTATTTAAATACCCTAAAACAACCCTTATATTTTTAACTGACTAAATAACTATTTATAAACCCATTGAGAACCCCGTGTGTCAGTGCTC
This sequence comes from Nipponacmea schrenckii, assembly GCA_030562195.1. Classification (NCBI taxonomy): domain Eukaryota; kingdom Metazoa; phylum Mollusca; class Gastropoda; family Lottiidae; genus Nipponacmea; species Nipponacmea schrenckii. The sequence goes on from JAUJPP010000001.1 coordinate 1,545,584, forward strand.
CAGGTTGGGTAGGGCCTATATTTTACAGCCTGAAAAACTGAAAAAGTAAGGGTCAAAGGACGAGATACATTGTTCAGTTTTGGTACTTGTAACCAGTTTTACGATATAGTAGAAAATAGAAGCAAAGTGTATCCGCATCATATCCGGATGCGTACCCTCTGTATTTGCTTCTTCTAATTCCTACTATTTTGATGATCCAGGATCAGATATTGGACAGGGTACCCACAAAGCTACGTTTCCTTAGTAACCATACACCATAAGATCAAAAGCAACGATATCTCGTTTTTTATTTTTGCATTATCAAATTATATATTATAGATATACTACGCCTTCCTTTAATATTCGCAACGTTTCAATTCACATACAGGAATCTTTATCAAGTTATACAATAATAGATACATGTATAGCAACTTTAGATAAATAAGACCACTATTATAGATATACTACTTCTCTTTAATTTAAGCAACGTTTCAATTCACATACAGGAATCTTTATCAAGTTATACAATAATAGATATAGTAACTTTAGATAAATAAGACCACTATTATAGATATACTACTTCTCTTTAATTTAAGCAACGTTTCAATTCACATACAGGAATCTTTATCAAGTTATACAATAAAAGATATAGTAACTTTAGATAAATAAGACCACTATTATAGATATACTACTTCTCTTTAATTTAAGCAACGTTTCAATTCACATACAGGAATCTTTATCAAGTTATACAATAAAAGATATAGTAACTTTAGATAAATAAGACCACTATTATAGATATACTACTTCTCTTTAATTTAAACAACGTTTCAATTCACATACAGGAATCTTTATCAAGTTATACAAAAAATAGATATAGTAACTTTAGATAAATAAGACCACTATTATAGATATACTACTTCTCTTTAATTTAAGCAACGTTTCAATTCACATACAGGAATCTTTATCAAGTTATACAATAATAGATATAGTAACTTTAGATAAATAAGACCACTATTATAGATATACTACTTCTCTTTAATTTAACAACGTTTCAATTCACATACAGGAATCTTTATCAAGTTATACAATAATAGATATAGTAACTTTAGATAAATAAGACCACTATTATAGATATACTACTTCTCTTTAATTTAAACAACGTTTCAATTCACATACAGGAATCTTTATCAAGTTATACAATAATAGATATAGTAACTTTAGATAAAAAAAGACCACTATTATAGATATACTACTTCTCTTTAATTCAAGCAACGTTTAAAATTCACATACAGGAATCTTTATCAAGTTATACAATAATAGATATAGTAACTTTAGATAAATAAGACCACTATTATAGATATACTACTTCTCTTTAATTTAAACAACGTTTCAATTCACATACAGGAATCTTTATCAAGTTATACAATAATAGATATAGTAACTTTAGATAAATAACACCACTATTATAGATATACTACTTCTCTTTAATTAAATCAAAGTTTCAATCACATACAGGAATCTTTATCAAGTTATACAATAATAGATATAGTAACTTTAGATAAATAACACCACTATTATAGATATACTACTTCTCTTTAATTAAAACAACGTTTCAAATCACATACAGGAATCTTTATCAAGCACAAAACAAATAGTTGGTGATTATATTTTTGTTGTGTCCTTTAAAGGGCAAACTTGTTAAAAGGGGAGGCCTACTTTTTCAAGAACAGCCTGATGTTTGAAACGTTTGACCATTAAAACTTTTTCATGTTTGAATAGAAGTCTTTTCTCTGGGTAGAGGGATATTAACTCTCCAGTTTATTAAAGATTTTATTATTATTATGATTATTATTATTATTAACAACAATTTAGTTTTCTTTATAAGACATATAGAGGTAGGATAACTACATTAAGAACTAAGAATATATGGATGTACTACTAGTATGTAATAAATTCAGAGGTAGTACATCCATATATTCTTAGTTCTTAACAATTTAGTTAATTAACAATTAGATCTCTACATATCGATAGAGAATTGGAACTCAAAACACCGTCTTCTCTATCGACTGGGTCATTTATTGTGGATATAGACACGATGTGAGAAATTAAATAACCGAGTGTAAATTGAGGAGAGAGTGAATGATAAGATAGTTGACTATTTAATGGTGTTTGATTAACACTTGAGTACGACTTGACCCACTCTCCCCTATCACAGTATTCTACAGTCTCTACTCAGTCTAACATTTCTGACTTTTGACTTCTCGTACCCCAAATTAACTCTTACTCAAATCAAATTACAATAAGACGCCCTATTTTTTGAATATCTATAAATATTACCCTGTATTTTAACAGATGGTACTGTTTGATTTCTGTTCTTCACACGTAAGAAATATATTCACAACGACTAGTGTTTGATTTCAGTTTTTTAAGAATATTCATGTTTATTTTGGTGGCTGATTAAGAATCCAGACTCATACACAGAAAAAGAAACCTGGGAAAAATAGCCCCCCTTTTCCTTTTGATTTGATGGTATTATATAATCATCAACATCGTTATTATCATGGATTAATAGAAATATCTGGCGTACCAGTCACATATATATTTATTATCATGTCCACTGCTTCAGGGAGATTTGATAAGTTACACTGTCCAATACACCAGGTGAAACAGATAATCTCTTTCAGATAGTAAAATCTAGAGTGGAAAGCTTCGATTATTTACCATTGTCTGAATGAAATGATTGGAGTTTTACGTCTTACTCTTCTTCTTGCTTGCTTATTAAGACTGGCAGTGTGGAATGAGGGGAATTTTGCCAGGATTAGGGATTAACCTATTACTTGTTCAAATGTAAAGCTATGTATAACGTGCAGTCTGTAACACACGAGGCTTTCTTACAAGAGGTGTGGTTATTATCCCGTACTGTAGATTTACTAAAGTTTTATAATGTGTATTAATATATGTGTTGATTGTACGGTTAGTTGTTCTTTTTCATTGGATCTAAGTATCTCTGTTTGTTAAGTGATATTCTTTTTAAAAAAATTATGATATACTGTAGTCAAAATTATATAACTAATATAAAATCCATTTACGAAGATTATTATAAAACAAGCTAAAAGGATCTGTTTGAAAAGAGATATTCTTTTTAAAAAATTATGACTGTAAGTTACAATTATAAAACTAAAATACAGTCCATTAAGTCAGATAGTTAAAACGTTTACAATAATTTCCTCCGACTTTAAGTAAAGTCGGGCTGATCTCGCTATTAAGATATGCTTCGAATATAATTTATTAAAAAAAAATCGTTTATGCTAAAAGGCATACATGTAATCTTCAAAACTACTTCAAGAGATGCATCGCTGTCTTCATTGGCCCTAAGGTGCAGAAGAGTTGGACGTAATACTCCATATTTTACCTTCATTATTAATAGTAAGAGTAGGACGTAAAACTCCATTCATTTTACCGCCATTAGCCCATTAGGTACAGAAGAGTAGGACGTAAAACTCCAATCATCTTACCGTCATTTGCCAATTAGGGTATAGAAGAGTAGGACGTAAAACTCCATTCATTTCATTTCATTCCAAGAGGTGTGTATGTGAATATTTTTTATAATATTAAAACGGAGGCTACTATAAACTTGATAAAGTATGGTTTTATTGGTTTGTTTCACCCTATTGAAATTCAATGTTTATATTTAGCTGAAACCTGTTTGTTATTTAGCTATGGTTCTCTATATTTTAATTTAAGCTAGCAAGTCAACAATTTGCGTGATTTAGATTAAATATACAGTTTCAAGTATATGTTTAGTTTCTTACCTAATATAGGCTAACCTATATTTACAGCAAGTCATTTCAAACTGACGGACGTGATACATATTTGCAGCAGGACAAAAGAAGGGAGAAACAACTATATTTTACAAGGATAACAACTTAGGTTTACAAGTCCGCAGTGATAGGGATCCTTTCTACCAGCTGGTCCTTGGCCAAACCTCTTGACATTGATCTTTCCTGGATTATCCATACTCATTTACAGCTGGGTGGACTGGACACATTTCTTCCCAATTCAAATGGACTAGGGTTAATGTAACGCTGCCGAGACATGTTTCATAAAACATGCACAACTTCAAAAGTACAGATTGTTTTGGAACTTTTTACTCAAAAATGGCGGTTATAAGGGTTTCGAACATGACGACATTTGCTTAGTTACGCCGACAATGATGTTCGTGGGTTCTAATTTCTGACAGTTTGAAAGTGTGGTGTCTTTAAACAAGCATCTTTCATCATATGACCAGTTGACCCAGCTGTAAATGATACAGATAATCCTGGAAAGTTCAATTCCATGAGGTTTTGCCAAGGATCCTAAGAATGAACCTAATTTGCCATTTTGTAAAAATATTATAATTCAATTCTTAAAGTGCAGAAAACCAGGACGTAAAGTGCAATTAATCTCTATCAATAATAGCGAGTTAAAGGTTAAAACGTGTATAAATATCTCTATATACCTGTTGTATACAGATATAATAGATATTACACATTCATATTATAAATATACCCAAATAGGGTAGTATGGGAATACCTAGACCCTACTGTGGCGGGTTTCGTTAGAAAGACAGGACATGCTCACCATTTTGAACACTCGTCTTCGCATGATTTGTTTTTTTTTTCGGTCTGTTAATTCTTTTTTTCTATTTTTCTCAAAATTAACACACCTTGCTGTGCTTAAACTAGAGTAGTCGCGACAACCTTTGAACTTTCCTAGACCTTGTGTAGAAGGGACGTTTGATCATTTTTGCAAAACCGGAAATGCCACAATGCAACAATTGCAAAAAGTAGGTTTTCGGCTCTAGTCTTTATATGATATCAAAGATGTCAGTTTGTTGAGGTGTCTGTTTAGAGAGGTTTTACTGTATAAGTTGATTATTGTGTTAAATAGATTTGAAACCATTCTTAACTCTATTTACACCAAGTGGTTTTATATTTGGTAATATTCTGTTGAGATATGCGCTATTGAATAGTAATCACGCTAGCTATGATATTGAGTATTTTATTGATTTATTGATTATCGATTACGAGATAAGATATTGATTGAGGTATAATTATCATCAATATTTTTAATTAATTGGTTGTAATAAGATATATGGAATAAAAGAATATGCTTCCATGGCAAATAGAATATACAATGGTGATTGAAGAATTATGGCCCTGTAGTTCTGTGTCTGGCACCAATTTGCTGGTAATTTCTCAGAATACTAGGAAATGGAATGAGGTCAAAGCTTAAGACTGTTATATACAATATATAAAAACAATATAATAATCAGGTCGGGTAAAAAATATAATGATCGATGGCCTGACACATCTGTCAATATTTTCTTATTTCATATTCGACTGGGTGTATACACTATCTTAATAATATAACCTGAAATAATGTGGGTGTATAATATCTCTACTATCAGTTGTACGGCTGTTAGAACGCGGGTACCCACCTTGAATATACCACTGGCAGAATCTCAGAGTTACTTGGTTTTTTGCTGGGAGCTTCAGAGATCAATTAGTAGAATTAATGAACCCGAGTTGTTCCCTCAAAAGACTTGATAACATTTGGTTCTAGACACTTTTAGCTACTTATATCAGCTTGACAATATGAATCGTTGTCTATATTATAAGTCCTAAGTGAAAACCTGGTTGTGTGGCCACTGTTATTAACTTACCTATCGCGAACACGTACCTGCAAATCAAGAAATTCAACGAGGATTGAATTGTTGCGTAATATAAATATCACTAATTAGTTTTATTCAATTAAATTTTATTATTAGATCGCAATTTTCACAGTTTCTGAAAAACGAAATCTAATGGTAGAACCAACCTAGACCCTCAATGCACACTGCATGGTGTTGGCCGTCTTCGTTTGTCGAGTCTGATCTGACGGCTATATCCCACATAATCATTGTATTACAGTAATCAAACTAATGGAAATTGTAATTTCTATCTATCTATAATCAACAAATCTAAATTAAAAAATCCTCCATTGTCCACTGATAAAAAAGTAATGTAAAATGACAATAGAGCAATGTTTGTGTATACTTACTGGGCATTATTGATAATATTACATGATAAATAATAAAACACCAGATAGAGAAATAGATAAATACAGTATTAACTGATGATCGTGTTTCATCCAGTCTTTGATTCATTAAAATCCACATAAAAACATTGTTGATGATCCGTGTCAATTTGGCTCATTATTTTGTCTCCTCGGTGCTTAAAAGACTATACTTAAGCATGTGATCTGAATCATGGTATGATGAACGTGTCTTTCAGGCTTGTAAAACAACAGGCTTGTACGTAGCCCCTTTTAGGTTTTGTTTTGTAAAGATGGACACACACTTGAATGCATTAATAACGATAGTGTCTTCTTGACAAAAACAAATCGTTTTCAGAAACCTCAAAATAGTAACTCAAATTTTAAATATCGCTCCTCGAAGGAACATTTGTTGGGTAGGGGTGGGAGAAGGGTGTCGCCCCCAGCCCCTACGCCCTTATTTATCTTTAAAGGTAATATAACATTTAATTATCGATCAATTGTAAGTATTATGAATGTTGTAAACTATTAAAATATCTTTATTACTGTCTCTATACAGATATAAAAGTTATTATATATTTCTACGGGTCAATAGGTTATAACGTTATTACCCTCGCCATGTAATATCATTCTAAAGATATTCTAATTGATATCAAAAGTTTAAAGGGATTCTATCCTTTATATATAGATTTTGTAGTACGACACATGCCACGATATTGTAAAATCTGAAGATCTCTACGGTGATGGGGTGTCGTCTTCATTAGCTCATTAATTGCAGAAAAGTAGAACGTAAAACTCCATTCACATTCATTTTATAAAACGTTGCTTTTTTGTATTGCCCCCTATTGCACACTGTATGTAGTTTTCTGTAGTCAAATTGTACTTCTATCACATCCTTTAAGAGAATAAAACTAACTTATTATTTTAATAATTCGGATTGCTATATGCTTTGACCTTCCTTGCTTTAAACGGATCTAAATTCAAATGGTTTTGACTGCTACGTCATTCCAAAGTACAGTAATATTATACGATAAACACTTTGTTATTCATTATAAACTCGGGTTATTCAATTGAAATGACTGTTCATAACGACTAGTACGTAATTCGACCCCTTTTAAAACTTCTCTATATTATAATCGGGTTTATGAACTCAACCGTGAGATACAGTAGATTTTAAACTAAAACTGATGAGTAATATTACACCCTTTCTTAATAATAATATGGAGTATCACACGATCTAATTTTCATCCATACCTGCTTTTTATAGTAATAACCTTTTTACTCAGTTCGAGCTCGTTTAATTTAAAAAGCGTTCTTTGACAGTTCAAACAATCTCTTAAAACCAAATGTCGATTGGTTTTTCAGTACATGACAAGTTAACGTTCGCTTCCAGCTAACTGATATCACAGACTAAGAAGTTGTTGGTAGATGACAAGTTACAGACCACTTCCAGTTAACTGATATTACAGACTAAGTAGTTGTTGGTAGATGTCAAGTTAACGTTTGCCTCCATCTAACTGATATCACAGACAAGGTAGTTGTTGGTAGATGGCAAGTTAACGTTCGCTTCCAGTGGATGCTGATATCACAGGCTAGGTAGTTGTTGGTAGATGACAAGTTAACGTTCGCTTCCAGTGGATGCTGATATCACAGGCTAGGTAGTTGTTGGTAGATGACAAGTTAAGTTTCGCTTCCAGCTGACTGATATCACAAACTAGGTAGTTGTTGGTAGATGACAAGTTAATGTTCGCTTCCAGCTAACTGATATCACAGACTAGGTAGTTGTTGGTAGATGCCAAGTTTATTTCTCTTCCAACTAACTAATATCACAAACTAGGTAGCTGTTGGTAGATGACAAGTTAACGTTTGCTTCCAGCTAACTGATATCACAGACGAGGTAATTGATGGTGACTGTCAAGTGTATTCTGCGTACTGTACATTTCATGTAAAAACAAGTCAGTTATTAATGATATATTTCAATTATGATTATAATAATTGATTTTGAGTAAATAGGTCTATTGAAATACATGTATAAATTAAACAAATGCAATGATAATATATAATATACATTTATGCAACATAACAATATATAAGCATATATAATTAATAAAAGATATTAATTCATTTCAATGACGTCATTGTAATTATATACATGTATTATATTCTAATGTAGAAGATCAAATGAATACTGTAATCTGTGAATACAGAAATAACAAGTCTTAGCACAGCTGTTCTTGAAATATTATGAATATTCTTGAATATTTGAAATTATTCTGATGTGAGGTACTTTAGCGTTGGTCCTATAGTACAGTCGGTTAGAGTGTTGGTTCTATAGCACAGTCGGTTAGAATGTTGGTTCTATAGTACAGTCTGTTAGAATGTTAGTTCTATGGTACAGTCAGTTAGAGTGTTGGTTCTATAGTACAGTCGGTTAGAATGTTGGTTCTATAGTACAGTCGGTTAGAGTGTTGGTTCTGTAGTACAGTCGGTTAGAGTGTTGGTTCTATAGCACAGTCAGTTAGTGTGTTGGGTCTATAGTACAGTCAGTTAGAGTGTTGGTTCTATAGTACAGTCAGTTAGAGTGTTGGTTTAATAGTACAGTTAGAGTGTTGGTTCTATAGTACAGTCAGTTAGAGTGTTGGTTCTATAGCACAGTCGGTTAGAGTGTTGGTTCTATAGCACAGTCAGTTAGAGTGTTGGTTCTATAGTACAGTCAGTTAGAGTGTTGGTTCTATAGCACAGTCAGTTAGAGTGTTGGTTCTATAGTCAGCGTTAGAGGTTGTTCTATGCGGTTAGAGTGTTGGTTCTATAGTACAGTCAGTTAGAGCGTTGGTTCTATAGTACAGTCGGTTAGAGTGTTGGTTCTATAGTACAGTCAGTTAGAGTGTTGGTTCTATAGTACAGTCAGTTAGAGCGTTGGTTCTATAGTACAGTCGGTTAGAGTGTTGGTTCTATAGTACAGTCAGTTAGAGTGTTGGTTCTATAGTACAGTCAGTTAGAGTGTTGGTTCTATAGTACAGTCGGTTAGAGTGTTGGTTCTATAGTACAGTCAGTTAGAGTGTTGGTTCTATAGTACAGTCAGTTAGAGTGTTGGTTCTATAGCACAGTCAGTTAGAGTGTTGGTTCTATAGTACAGTCGTTAGAGTGTTGGTTCTATAGTACAGTCGGTTAGAGTGTTGGTTCTATAGTACAGTCGGTTAGAGTGTTGGTTCTATAGTACAGTCAGTTAGAGTGTTGGTTCTATAGTACAGTCAGTTAGAGTGTTGGTTCTATAGTACAGTCAGTTAGAGTGTTGGTTCTTTAGTACATTCTGTTAAAATTATTGCCAAGAGGTTTGACCAAGGTACAGCTGGTAGAAAGGATCCATGCAAAATGAATCGCTATTAATAATAAATTGGTAGTTTCACTGTAAAGAATTTGCTTTCGTTAATTACAATTCGATTTTTATAAATAATCACAATATGTCAATTATCTCCCTTACCATCTAAAATAACACCCGATATATCTATTTTTAGAATAGATTTGATTTTATCTTGTCGGAGAGAAATCTCCGTAATTGAACCGTAAAACTTTGCTTGTAGGTAGCCCCGTCGCTAGGACTGAGCTTGTTCTATCCGGGTTCTACCCATCCCCCCAGGTAGTCAAAAAAAGAGTTAGAAATCCCGGGAATATATATATAACGATTCAAAAGTGTCAAATTCCCAATTTTAATAAATGTTTGTGAATTTTGTGAGTGAGGTTTTGAGGGAACGATTAGCGGGGCTTAATTCTCACCCCACCCTAACGATTGTGCTGTGGGTAGCCATATTTTTGTGGGAAATGATGCTCTTTCCAGAACAACCCTTGATGCAAAGCTGCGACTAGGTTTGTCAACTCAGCATTCTATTCGGTGATTCCTAAAAGCCAAGGTTTATGAAGTATGTACGATGTAAACAAACAAACAGTAGGCAAGAGAAGTGGACTACCATTAAACCAGGTTCATTTTAGTAGTCTTCCATCCTGTTTACTCAAACATGTCTCCTTTATTTTTAAACTGCGTCAATAAGAACATATATTCATCAGTAGATAAACCTAACAGAATCCTTATACAATCTTATAAATAAAAAAAAAAGCTTGGTAATTATCCATATTTGTGAGTTATCACGATTTTTACAGAAATTCTGTTACTTTATGACACCAGGAAAGCAAACTGATAAAATATACTCATATTGACCGTTCTTGCGAACTAAAATTTTATGTTCATTCTAAGACGCAGTTTCACTTTAAAACTGTTAAAAAATACAGGCTAATAATCCGAGGAGTATATTCTATATTGTGTTAATAACTCAGGTAGGTAAGATAGGATAAACACAACAACAATACCTCGGATTTCAAAACACCATTCATAGATTTCTATACCGATATTTATAATACGACTAAAGAACACAGGACGCCACCTACCGGGTCAGGGAGGAAGCAATAGGTCATGTAGAAACGTGAATAGTTAGTAAATCCCTGGAAATATGAGTGGTTTTCATCATCGGTTTATCGATGCATGAAGCCATGGGGTTATTTAGGTTAGGTATTATTATAAAAGAAATGAATGGAGTTTTACGTCCTACTCTTTTGTACCTAATGGTCTAATGAAGATGGACTGTTTGTAATAGAAATGAAATGAATTCAGTTTTATGCCTACTCTGCACCTTATGGGCTTATGAAGACGGGCAACGCCATGCAGTGTGCAATGCGGAAATTTTTCCAGGACAGCGGTATATATCTATACTTTTTTGTAAATTCAAACTGTTGATGGATTTTAAAAGTGCAGAGCCTCGGAACATTATTTTATTATCCTATATTACAGAGACCACGTCCTGCATCACTGTCTAGGTGAAACCGAGCTGAAAAAGTTGATCCGGACCTTTGATCCCTGGACCCTAATTGTGTGAACTCGGCTACCCAAGTACATAAGTTATAATATCTCTGAGGATCAACAATCTATCAACACTGTGCCTTCCGTAACAATATTTGCATTGAAAGGTTTTTACCCTAGCTCCGAATCCACCAGCACAGTATCAACTTATTAACCTTTCACGTCTTTACTAAGTATTTGGGTTCTTTCATCAAAGAGTTTAGGGACCCCGTGTTCTGGACAGGAGTAAGGGCTACACCATCGCCATCCAAATTTCTACTGCTTGCATTGAACATCTTTATAAGCATAACAGGCATGACGTATAACTCCATTCTGTTCAAGTTTAATAGGTGGACTTTAAAATTGTACTCAGACCGGTCAATCAAGTCCTCAAGTATTGCTGCCAGACCGTCAATCTGGATTTAGCCTTAAATACTCACTGGGTTAATCTAGACTTACCTCACCTTATATAGAACAACAGGTTCAAAAGAGATTAGCACAATTCGCTCAGTTTTTTGACGATAAAGAAGTTTAGAAGGTGCTATTTAGGTTATTTTAGAGGGAATGGTTATGACGGTGTGGTGGACACGATTTTCAGATTTTACTAAGCTTCAAATCCTGAAAGTTGTTGGATACATGTAAATAGTTTATGAAACCTCTTGACAATCTTCTTTACACTGTCCAGACACTCCACTACATCGTGCTAGCGGCATTAATATATTTACTATCATTGCCTTGTAACATGTACCAAACCGGTATCTTAGTAATCAGATGACAATTAAAATAGTTTCTATCAAGGTTCCTCTAACCTGACTGTACGTTAAAACACCTCGTCAATACCTTAGTGATAATCTTATAAAAACTCAAATAAATCACCCCTGGTTTTAGGCTTTTGGTGAGAGATGGTTATACAGTTGTTAAACTCGGTGAAATCTATTTTAGGTCATAAACTCCGCTCGCTTTTTTTTGTTCACTCGTCGTATTCTATACCTCGGATGCCCATTATCCAAAACACGTATTGCTTCCAATAAAATAAGATTAGTATTAGAAGGTATTAACGTCTAACAGATTACTGAAATCTTCTGATTTTTTAGGTACTTTTTAGATAATTTTGGTAGGCTACAATGATAGTTTTCTATGGTCAGAATGAGACTAGAACATACCAAACTATCATGTCTAACTAGCTAGTAGATTGTTTGGTACAATGACAGTTTTCTATGGTCAGAATGAGACTAGAACATACCAAACTATCGTATCCAACTAGCTAGTAGATTGTTTGGTACAATGACAGTTTTCTATGATCAGAATGAGACTAGAACATACCAAACTATAGTGTCTAACTAGCTAGTAGATTGTTTGGTACAATGACAGTTTTCTGTGGTCAGAATGAGACTCAAGCATACGAATATAGTGTCTAACAGGTTAGTAGATTGTTTGGTACAATAACATTTTTTTGTGGTCAGAATGAGACAAGAACAACCAAACTATCGTGTCAATCAAGCTAGTAGATTGTTTGGTACAATAACATTTTTTGTGGTCAGAATGAGACTAGAACATACCAAACTATGGTATCCAACTAGCTAGTAGATTGCTTGGTACAATAACATTTTTTTGTGGTCAGAATGAGACAAGAACAGACCAAACTATCGTGTCTAACTAGCTAGTAGATTGTTTGGTACAATAACATTTTTTTGTGGTCAGAATAAGATTAGAACATACCAAACTATCGTGTCTAACTAGCTAGTAGATTGTTTGGTACAATGACAGTTTTCTGTGGTCAAACTATACTTATTAAAAACTGTTCTTTTCGGAAATTCACAGAAAAATGACTAACTCTAAACTGTCACTTTTGACCCGTTTTATAGCATAGAACGTAAAATTTCACCGAATACCTTACCCTATTATGAATGAATAAATAAAGAAAAAAGACGAATTATGATGGATTGTAAAAAGACAGTTTTGTATGATAACCCCCCGAGGCGGTGTCGGCGTTCTTTGATGTCCAATAAGTCACCTATTGTTAGTCGGAGATGTTTTCAACACTTAAGTTGACCTCTTTGTCTTTATATTAACTTCAAAACTCTTTTCTTAACACGTGTTGATGTGTGAAAATGGCAGTCCAGTCAGTTTGAGTTGTAGTCAGACCAGGTGTTATTTGGACTTGTTAAAGGTATAAAAGAACCACGTTTCCAACCTTCCTGTTCCCTAGACGACTGACTCGAAAACTTGATAAGAATTGAGGACTTTTGTGTTTTTTGATTATCAAATTTGATTCTTCGGTTACCTTGTCGAATTACTGTGTTTTTTATGATTTTATAATTTTAGTTCATTTAAGATTTTTGGGAAACGTGTCTCAGATTCTATAATATATACCGGATACCCCTTTTACTCATTAACCACAATAAGCTCAGAGATAAAACACACAATGTTGTTGAAACAACTTAGTCTGTTTCTGAAGAAGGCATTTAGCCGAAACGTTATAAAACAGGACAAATTTATACAATTTTAATTGTTTTCCCCTATTTTGGGAATTTGTGATATAATTTAATAAAAATACCCGTAAATGGATGTCAAGTATTTTATGTAAATGAATAATTGTTTAATATCATTATCAACGACATGATTTAATCCAAACCAGAACCATACCGGTTCATTCACTTCAGCATCACTCATTTTGTGGGCTTCTGCGATTTGACATAAATAGTGCATTTGTCTAGTGTGCAACTGTCCAGTTAGCAACTGTGAGGTTAGCACACAGGTCCGATGAGCAGCCCTGTCCGGTGAGCAAAACGGGACGAATTTCTATGTGTGATGGTAAATGATACCATTTACACGTGGGTAGAGGTGAAACGCTGTCTGTCATAGGGAAATACACATTGATTAAATAGAGAACGACCCTTTCCTAGTATTAATGTATATAATTGTGACTATTTTCAGGTGCCATGGCTCTAGACGAAGGTTTGAGTGGTTTGATAGTAGCTGGTGTGATAGCCGGGGTTCTATTAATAGTCGGTGTTATCACCATCACCATCTGGTGCTTTGTCAGGTAAGTTCTTCAGTGTCCTCAACTTTGATGTCTTCATTGTCCTTACTATATATTGATGAAGATATTCCTTATAGAGTCCACCTAGCTCTTTTATTTGGTATTTGTGTTTGTAAACTCGGTTTTCCTTCTGGGCGTCCATTTTACTAACGCAAGTACTATACTAATGCGAGTAATATATGACGACATTGTTGGTATCCACGTTATCAAACGCTTAAAGTGGTCCTTTATCTGAGAATGGGCATAAACTTTAAGTTCTCAAGAATGGTCAATATGAGTATATATTCATCAGTTAACTTACCTAGTGCCAAAATGTAACAATGTTGTTGAAACATGATTTTTGGATAGCATATTTATTATGTATTTGATTGTACAAACAACACGTCATACAGAATTATCTCCCTTTTGGTTTTAGAAATCGAGACGAAGATGAAGATAAGGAATCCTTAGACATTATCTCACCAAAAATAACTCCACGATACAGTCGTTTTCCCCCCACCATGAAATTCAGATCATTTGCCCCCACATCAACCCGTCCCCGGCCCCCAGTTACCTTCTTCACAATGCGAGATAGTGCTCGACCTGGTGGGGGCAACGTACTCCCGGTCACTGGTACCCCTTACTTGTATCAGCCCCGGGGCCCAGTGATGTATGTAGACGAAGGAGGGGTTAGTGCCCGATCCTCGATTAAAGATAGAGATGGTCATTACAGACGCTCTACTAAAAGTAAGTTTCGACCTTTTCCAGCCCACAATCATCTTCGTTTAATTAGAACCATGTTTTTAAATTAGAGGAGGCGTCTGTGGGGTTACCTTTGCATTACCTATCAACAAATCAGTGAAAATGTCCTAAATTTCACGGTTTTCTATGCTGCAGATCATTTCCTGTAAAAAAAATACGACCAATCGGCTGGCAGCTAGGTTGCCCTAGGAAAAGCCGTAAAAATCATTAATCCTGAAAAGAAATGTGAGCGAGACTAGCGTCTTGGTTTCTTTAAGATCTCATTGGTGCATTTCAAACTGATTTTTCCTTTTTAAACACAAAGAAATCTTTCAGGTTGGACTAAGTTGGTGATATTTTGCTCTACTCTCTTGAATAATAGCCAACAATGATAATTGTACATCCATGAACCCTAATATACTCCAATAAATTAACTAATATGTATTCTAAGTTGAAAGTAACTGGTCCTATCCATAAGGATGTTTAATCTAACCAATGTTTTCTTGTTACAGGTAATGGCCATGTTGGATCTATGAAAATAAGGTATGTTTAAATTGACTTTTGATTGGAAAAACATTGAGTAATCCGAAATATATCGGGACTGCAAAATAATGTCGGATTAGCCAGTGTTTCGGATTACTCAGACTACACTGTTTATTAACATGAAGAATGAGTTCAAATTTCGTATTATGTGATGGTGTTAACACTAACACGGAACACTAGCATGAGATTTGACCTCACCCAATGCACGGAACATGTCAAAACCCGTGATTGGTGATAGGAGTTAGAACCATACGGGCCTCCTAACAGAAGCACCAGCTGGTATCAGAAACATCTTATAACCTTGATTGGGTTTCGGCCCCATGACACCTAGTTTGCCACGTCCTGAGGTATGTGTTAGATGGAGATGAGAACATAGTCTCATAAAAACACTGGCCTTGGTCACAAAGTAAAGATGTATGATAAAACAAGGTGCAAGTTAAAGGTTAGGATAATTAGATGCGTTAGTTATGGATGTCTCTGAAATATTATCTGAAGTAGTATCATTTCTTCAACTGAAATAGCTGAAAATATAAGAATTAATTTTCTTCTGATATATCAATAATCATCTAAAGAGAGAAACAAAATATTTTCA
Organism: Nipponacmea schrenckii; assembly: GCA_030562195.1. NCBI lineage: Eukaryota > Metazoa > Mollusca > Gastropoda > Lottiidae > Nipponacmea > Nipponacmea schrenckii. Next base: position 1,561,424 of record JAUJPP010000001.1, read on the forward strand.
TGTACCTAGTGGAATCAACGCTCTTCTGATATATAAAAAGTGTTTTATATCCAAGAAGCGAAAAATCTACTTATTTTCTTTTTTACTAAGATAAATAAATGTATAATTTTCTGATTTCTGATTGAATCTGGTCTAACCTGCTGTCCATATTTTGTGTTTCAGAGAATTACACAGTGGCGAAGAAATGGTAAGTTTTTATAATAAGAACTAAGTCTGTGTTCCTGCAATTCCACTAAAACTAGGTGCATCATGATGCCACTAATAACACAAAATCTGCTTATATCACATAATGCCCCTTTTATAAGTATTCATCATTAAACACCTAGTTTTAATAGAATGGCAGGAACCACAGACGTCTGATTGAAAATTGGAATGGTGTACAATTCTATCTGTAGCCCCGATATACATAATAATTAAGAAATCTTCGTTACAATTCCTTTAATAGTTTTTATACAGAAACAATGATTTGCTCTTCAAACCCGATCATACCCAATATCATTATAACCCAATAAATCCTGAAAATATAACATGTCACGCCTCTTTACGTCAATGCCACGTTTTTCAAGTCATTTCGTAACCTCACATTGTTCTATCTTACCATTCCAGTTGAATTTCGAATCTTCAGAAGATGAAAATGGCAACAAGAAAAAGTCGGTTGACAATAGATCGAGGTCCAAATCACGTGACAGGAAGTACGTCAAAAACCCAGATCATAAGTCACAGCACCGACATAAACCGACTAACCACAGCGGACACCGTAGTCGAAGTAATAGTCGTGGCCGTAATCGATCTGTAGAAAGTCGCAATAGCATCAACAGTAATTCTATAGTAGCGCAGCCTGGGGACATCATCCTGAATCCAGTTTCCATTTTCGATTCTCAACCCGCACCTTTGGCTCATAACATCTCACAATCAACTCGACCCGAGTCAGTTTTCGTTCCAGTAATCACCCGAAACCCCACTTCACAAACCACGTCGTCAGCATTCCAACCATACTCACGTGACGAGGATCCTCCCCAAGAAACGCCACGTGAAGATTACCTCACCCCACGGTCTGTGAGTGAGATGCCGTCCACCATCCAGCCAGAGTCATCCCGTAGCGATTACAACGCCCCATCCGCTGACTACCCACGAACCCAAGAGTTCACCTACCCTGCCCGACCATCTAACGATTCTTTCATCAGTCCACGACCACCCACCCCCGAGTTTGACGCAGACTCGATCTTGTATGTAGCTCAAGGGCAGGTGACCACAGTCATCAGTAAATCGCCTACTGGAAATGTGTTCGAGTCCACGCCGAGACCAGGGACTCCCCCCGTAGCACCAAAACCACCCCCGCCTCCACCAATGCCTGTAGTCGAGGGTTCTACCGAATCTGGATATTATCTGAGTGCTGTTCATCGTCCACCCACCCCTCCCCCGGGCAAACTGTTACCAGTCACAACCGACGGGGAGAATATTTTAAACTCGGCATCCAGTTCTGGATCTTCGACTAAACGACCCACTAATATGGGAGTTTCTCCCCTTCACACCGCCATGATGGCTGAGATAAAAAACAGGCGACAGAGGCGACCTTCAAGTGAAGAAGTTGGTGAGTAATAATTGATGTTATGATCCATCTCTTTAAGATAGATAGCCTGGGACTGTCCGGAAAGGGGCAGGATACACCAATATCTATAAAAGTTTACCTTGAAACTACAAGGTGGCCATTTATCAGGGACCTTACTCTTAAAGCCTTCTTTTAACGTCAAGATTAAAATAAAATAAAAAAGATTTATTGATTGGTTTATAAGTATCGGATTTTAGATTAAATGATCCTCTGAATTAACATCATCTTTTAAAAATACTTCCCCTCTGTATGCTTTCAGGTCTTCCACCACCATCGCCATCTTCGGGTGAGTCTCCGTCTCTGAGTTTTAGACGCACCAACGATTCTCCAATTCCACACTTTGGGCGTTTCAACGATTCGCCAGTTCCTAGCTTTAGACGCCAAAATGATTCTCCTCTAGTATCAGACGCGAGGAGACCGAGCAACGTTCAGTTTGCAGTAGACCCACCAGAAATAATACCACGTGGTTTAGACCCTGAAAGTCCGGATACCGGAAGTATGCAATATGAACCCGGAAGTGTATCGTCTGCGTTTGATGCAATAATGTCATCTGGAGTACCGTCTGGTGGACCTGCTCCACCACCCCCTCCTCCTCCTCCACCTCTCCCTAGTGGTCGTTAAGGGGGTCGATTACACACAATCATTTTCATATAACAATCAAACTTTCGTGGAGCGCTAACCAATGCTGATGTAATATTTTTGAAACCTCTGTTTGTGACAGTATTGGTATATATATCAGTGTTGGGATACCAGCTTCATATAAACAAGAACTGTGACGTAATCAATTCTCTCAGTGCTATATAAATAGTTGTATTGTGTCAGGGGAGGGAACTGTTCTATAAACTTCATTCGATTGTTGGTTGATAAATTCTAAAACAACCTTTTCACCATACGTTTTGTCTCCAACTCTTTATTGCGACTTTATATAAATATTTCAAAACATAACCTTTCAATCAGACCACACTGTGTCGTAAAGGATGTGGGGTATTCGATATTCTGGAAATAAATTTAACGACACGCTACCGAGAAGTTTGAAATTGGTTACAGTACTTGTTCGATCATTACAACCCCGGATGGACGAAAAACAAGAACTTGTTGTACCAGAGACACAAAGCGTGGTAATATTTGTGTTTTTAATACTTGTGGATAAAACGATATATGTTATATGAATGTGCGTGAAAATACGTGTTAATAAGGTGCTGAAACAAGGACACAAATCTCAAACACTTACACTGTAGAATATTTCTTGTAAAATAAATAAAGAATTATAGACAACGTAGCCGCTAAAAAGAATGTGGAATTGAACGGAATTTGTGCGCAATTTCAGATTGGATCATTCCAATGTCTGTTGAAGCTTCTTTGAGAGAATCTAAATGCTCTAGATAATTATTGTGAAGTAGGACAATGGCTGCACTAAGATTTTACAGATAATATTTTAAAATATAGGATAATAACTTTATATATGTAAATAATGATTTTTATGTTTTAAGATTTTTAACATAGTTATATATAATATATAGTATATAATATATAGTTATATATAATATATAGTTATATATAGTTATATATAATATATAGTTATATATAGTTATATATAATATATAGTATATAATATATAGTATATAATATATAGTTATATATAATATATAGTTGGGAAGATATTTCTACACTACCAGATCCGGGTCCTGTTCCCTAAAACTAAACTAAAATAAAAATGAGATTTTAAGAAACACAGTAATCTGATTGGATAATAAAACTGAATTTATAATTAACTTCAGACAATGACCAATCAGACTGGACGACTAAAATTATCTTTGGTTCTGTTTTCAAAAGTAAAGACCCTGAATTAAAACATTCACACCAGGAGTTTATTTTATTTGAAGTTAGTAATAGTTGTAATGTTTTCTGGAACTTCCACAAATATTATATTGTTTGTTCTCATTGGTTGGTTCTTTACGTCATGGGTACGTTGAAAATGTCGGACGTGAGTTCTAATCTCGAATGGAGTGTTAAAGTTCGATGACCTTAACTAAGTCATCTTCACTCATAATTCCAGTCTACCCAGCTGCAAATAGGTACAGATAATCTGGGAAAGATCAGTTTCCAGGAGGTTTGGCTAAGGACCAGCTGGTAGGGTAGAAAGGATCCCTGTCACGGCGGACGGTGAATCTTGTTGTTATCCTTGTAAAATAGAGCTGTCTTTCTTTCTTATTGAAACTAACTAAAGATCAAAAATTGTATTTAAGTTATAGAACGTTTGATTGTAAGATTTCAGGATATGAAAAGGACTTGGTATTGATAGTAATGAAGTTCCTAAAAACTTTTATGTAAAGCACTGACCGAGGTAACAAATAAACAGATAGAAAACATTAAGAAGGGGTGCATAGTTTTAAGTCCAAATAATTTTCTCCCAATCATGATAGAATGTTCGTGCTTATGTCGCGTGTTATGAACGTGCACAATTTTCTGACGCCCCCTATAATTGTGTTTTAAAATATAGTAGCTAGGTTTGTTTGTGCAACTATTTATTTTCCTATGATATTCGTATTTTAGATTCGCTTTTTTCTAACAAAATGTGCAATAAGGGAGATAACATAAGATAATAAAGAGCGATAACTCTGAATTGGTTAAAATATTTTTCGTTTCATGTTTTTGTTTTGACGAGAATTACAATCTCAATCTTTGAATCAACGAAACGAAACTATTTATAATCTAAATTTCAGTTTGTGATAGTTTTTATATGAATTACAAAAGCAGTAGAAAATCAACCAAAAGTAAGAAATATATGCAGCTGTAATTACAAAAAGGCCAATTAATCTATTTGTAAGATATACAGAAATAAGCGTTGGTGAAGAAGCACACGATACATATATATACTATTTCGCCAAGAATAACAATAATTACAAAGATATATATAACATCAATTTGAAAGGGGGACGGTTAATTTGATAATATCGGAATTAGTATATCCATATATCTTGTGCTTCTTGCCCACACTGATATTTTTTAAATAATTATGAATGACTCATACTTCTGACTGTATGTTCTAATATTTGTGTCTGAAATGGTTTATCAGAAGAGGTCAGATGATGGTCGGTTAGTTAATTTTACAGACATTACGTCATTTTTGTTCATATTTACTGTTAGAATCGAGAAAATAATTATGGAAATGTAAAACGGTTTTGTATCGGGAACACGGATAGTTCTGAATTGCATTATTTTAAATTTACAGTCAAACGTCTGTGGTTACTGAAATTGTTCAGATGGGATAATACACCGAAGCCCCGTGTGCTACAGGTAGTGCACGTGACAGGAAACCCTATGTGCTACGGGCTGTGTAAGTTAAAGATCCCCCCACAGTTGGAAATCACTAAAAGAGTAGGCTAATTCCACTGTCCTGGCAATATTTCCTTCATAGCACACGGCATGGCGTTGTCCGTCTTCATAAGTCCACAAGGTGGAGAAGAGTGGGACGTGATTTCCTTTTATTTTATATTTTCCATCAAAACTGATCGTTTTTACAACGTTTATTATCGCAAGTGTCCTATTGTATTATTGATAGCTATTGTGATAGTGACATGGTTATGGAATTCTGTCATATCATGAACCACAGACATCTAATGGAAATTGGAATGATGCAAATATCAGCCTTGACTAACCTCGACTAACAAAACCATATAACATCGTTACAATCCTATAAGATATTTTAAACAAGTTATTTCAGTAACTATAGTATCAGAGTTTTTATTGTAATATAAATATATATTATTGAGAAATGAAATCTATTTTTATATATTATGATTTGGGATGTACATAATAACAATAAATAAATTATATATATCTAGCCTGCTGTTTACTATCTAGATCTCCCGGTGCTGCTCTGTAAAGTTTAATAGTTTCACCTAGGTGAAAAATAAAGTTTAATAGTTTTACCTTGTTGATAAGTACAGTTTGATAAGTTTACATAGGTGAAAAGTAAAGTTTAATAGTTTTATCTAGGTGAAAAATAAAGTTTAATAGATTTTCCTGGGTGAAAAGTAAAGTTGAATAGTTTTACCTAAGCGAAAAGTAAAGTTTAATAGTTTTACTTAGGTGAAGAATAAGTTTAATAGTTTTACCTAGGTAAAAAATAAAGTGTAATAGTTTTACATAGGTGAAAAGTAAATTTTAATAGTTTTACCTTGCTGATAAGTACAGTTTAATAGTTTTGCCTAGGTGAAAAATAAAGATTAATAGTTTTACCTAGGTAAAAAATAAAGTTTAATAGTTTTACCTTGGCAAAAAGTAAAGTTGAATAGTTTTACCTAGGTGAAAAATAAAGTTTAATAGTTTTACCTTGGGAAAAGGTAAAGTTGAATAGTTTTACCTTGGTAAAAAATAAAGTTGAATAGTGTTACATAGGTAAAAATTAAGTTTAATAGTTTTACCTTGGCAAAAAGTAAAGTTGAATAGTTTTACCTAGGTGAAAAATAAAGTTTAATAGTTTTACCTTGTTGATAAGTACAGTTTAATAGTTTTACCTAGGTGAAAAGTACAGTTTAATAGTTTTACCTTGGCAAAAAGTAAAGTTTAATAGTTTTACCTTGGTAAAAAGTAAAGTTGAATAGTTTTACCTGGGTAAAAACTGGGTAACGTTCTAATAGTTTTACCTAAGTGAAAAATAAAGTTTGATAGTTTTACCTGGGTAAAAAGTAACGTTTTAATAGTTTTACCTAAGTGAAAAATAAAGTTTGATAGTTTTACCTGGGTAAAAAGTAAAGTTTGATAGTTTTACCTGGGTAAAAAGTAAAGTTTGATAGTTTTACCTGGGTAAAAAGTAAAGTTTTGATAGGTTACCTAGTTGCAAAGTACAGTTTGATAGTTTTACCTAGGTAAAAAATAAAGTTTAATAGTTTTACCTTGGGAAAAAGTAAAGTTGAATAGTTTTACCTTGGTGAAAAATAAAGTTTAATAGTTTTACCTTGGGAAAAGGTAAAATTGAATAGTTTTACCTTGGTAAAAAGTAAAGTTGAATAGTTTTACCTAGGTGAAAAATAAAGTTTACTAGTTTGACCTAGGTAAAAAGTAAAGTTGAATAGTTTTACCTAGGTGAAAAATAAAGTTTAATAGTTTTACCTTGTTGATAAGTACAGTTTAATAGTTTTACCTAGGTGAAAAGTAAAGTTTAATAGTTTTACCTTGGCAAAAAGTAAAGTTTGATAGTTTTACCTAGGTGAAAAGTGAAGTTTGATAGTTTTACCTGGGTAAAAAGTAAAGTTTGATAGTTTTACCTGGGTAAAAAGTAAAGTTTAATAGTTTTACCTGCGTAAAAACTGGTTAACGTTCTAATAGTTTTACCTAGGTGTAAAGTAAAGTTTAATAGTTTTACCTTGCTGATAAGTACAGTTTAATAGTTTTACATAGGTGAAAAATAAAGTTAATAGTTTTACCTTGTTGATAAGTACAGTTTAATAGTTTTACCTTGGTGAAAAGTACAGTTTAATAGTTTTACCTTGGTGAAAAGTAAAGTTTAATAGTTTTACCTGGGTAAAAAGTAAAGTTTAATAGTTTTACCTAGGTTCAAACTAAAGTTTGATAGTTTTACCTGGGTAAAAAGTAAAGTTTGATAGTTTTACCTGGGTAAAAAGTAAAGTTTAATAGTTTTACCTGGGTAAAAACTGGGTAACGTTCTAATAGTTTTACCTAAGTGAAAAATAAAGTTTGATAGTTTTACCTGGGTAAAAAGTAACGTTTTAATAGTTTTACCTAAGTGAAAAGTAAAGTTTGATAGTTTTACCTGGGTAAAAAGTAAAGTTTAATAGTTTTACCTGGGTTAAAAGTAAAGTTTGATAGTTTTACCTGGGTAAAAAGTAAAGTTTTGATAGGTTACCTAGTTGCAAAGTACAGTTTGATAGTTTTACCTAGGTAAAAGATAAAGTTTGGTAGGTTTACCTAGGTAAAAGATAAAGTTTGATAGGTTACCTGTGAGAAAAGTAAAATTTTACCTAACTAACTAAAGTTTATTCGGGAACTTCCCAGAGGTAAAAAAATACAAATTGATCCCGTCACTACTTTATTATATCCAAGTTCTTTATTCGACTGTTTATCATATTCGGTCATGCGAAAAGTTAATTGAATGGCAGGGTTAAAAGCCAGAAAATCTTTTCTATCGAATTACATTTCAATGCATTAAAATGCTATGATTACCTTCCTGTTTGACAACTTTTCAACATAATAATATTTAGTTTGATTGAGGTGTCAGTCTGTTGCTAGCAACTGGCAAGGTAAGTAATAAAGCTTATATTTTATCTAAAAGACGGCAACAACAAATCGGGATACTGAAAACAGGAATGTCTATAGTAGGATGTCTGTCAAGAAGAGAAGATCTTAGTCCGAGAAACGGGAATTATTTTGGCTTACCGTCGAAATATGAGCCCTCTGTGTATCTGCGTTTGAAAGTAAAATGACGACGTATCTTTCTTGAAAAACCGTTATACATGATTTAGATGAAAGGATCAATAAAGAAATAGAAAGCATAATTTCTAATAAGGATTTTTTGATACATTGCTTGTACTTCTGAACACTTTTTACATATATTCAAGAAAAAAATAAACCCAACGAAAATGACTCACAATGCCCTTATAATAAAGATCCCTATTATTCAAATGGAATTATATTTTTATTATAGATGTGGTTTTTACTGGTAAGTGTGTCTATAATGAATATCATCGTGAATCCTGCTTATGGTATGTATACAATATAATACATCTCCTTGATCCGTCCTCAATAGAGTGTCTATAAAACTGAAAAATCGTCAGACATTTTGAACCTTCCCGATTTCAATTTAGAGTTTGACTTAAAAATTCGTTTCGGTTTTTTTATCATTTTAAATTATAAGTGTAGCCACTCCAGTTTAAAGACAATGTTCTTGTTTCTTTATATAATTAACCTTTGACCTGACCTAATGGCCTGCTTTAACCAATCAAATTACCTTGGGCTAATTCAAAACAACCAATGGAAATGCGTCTTTCAATATCCCTTGACCTAAATTGATGACCTGCTTTAAACAATCGAATTACCATGGGCTAATTCAAAACAACCATTGAAAATGTGTTTCAATAACGATTAACACTTTTTTTTATTCGAGACGCATAATCCCAGCTCTAGGGAGGGAAATGATTTGATTGGTTTACGGTGTGATCAAACAGATGAAAGTTCAAGTACGGCGGGTATAGATAATAAGAGTGGCAATATAAGAAAATAAAATACTAGAACTGTGAACAGCTCTGAGCGTGGCAACCAGACATAATTCCATGGATTTCGAACATTTTGAAACTCTTAACCTAATAGCTTTCACTTCCGATGTTTTTAAGTTTTGAACAAGAAATTAAAACTTTTGAGTATCTGGTACATAAATCAACTCTATAAATACACTGCAGCAGTATATCTATAGATACCTGAGGTCAAGATCATTAAAGGTTAAGGTCACGACTTAAAAATTTGAAAATTTTGTTCCATAAAAAAAACAAGGTTTTGATATACACCAACGATTTGTTAATAAAACCGAACAAAAGTTTGTTCTGAAATGAAATTAATTCTGTCATTTCTGTAACTTTGACATTTTTACGAATCTTGATTGTTGTATGTGGTTTGAACGTTTACCTTCAATTTTAGGATCGATTATTATGAAAAGCTTGCCAGCTAAAGTGGTTAACGGAGAACCTGTAAGGTTGGTCTGTGATGTTGGAACCATGCATGACACTGTTAAATGGGTTTATGACGGAGTAACATATTTTTCATGCGACCCACCCTATACCAACTGTTTCACCAGAAATACAAACGATGTTTCATACGTCTTTTCTATCAATGATGATTCAATCATCGCAATAATTCCTGTTATTCAGAATCGAACTGATGGAATCTGGTATTGTTACCATGGAAACGAAAGAGCTTATATCGAAATTGACAATGGAGGTAAAGGCAGTTAAAATCAAATATTCAAGATATTAACAATTTAAAATGTTGAAAGTCGTAGAGTAAATCTGATAGCTATGTTGAAAGTCTTAGAATAAATCTGATAGCTATGTTGAAAGTCTTAGAATAAATCTGATAGCTATGTTGAAAGTCGTAGAGTAAATCTGATAGCTATGTTGAAATTCGTACAGTTAATCTGATTGCTATGTTGAAAGTCGTAGAGTAAATCTGATAGCTATGTTGAAAGTCGTAGAGTAAATCTGATTGCTATGTTGAAAGTCTTAGAATAAATCTGATAGCTATGTTGAAAGTCTTAGAATAAATCTGATAGCTATGTTGAAAGTCGTAGAGTAAATCTGATAGCTATGTTGAAAGTCGTAGAGTAAATCTGATAGCTATGTTGAAAGTCGTAGAGTAAATCTGATAGCTATGTTGAAAGTCGTAGAGTAAATCCGATAGCTATGTTGAAAGTCATAGTGTAAATCCGATAGCTATGTTGAAAGTCGTAGAGTAAATCTGATTGCTATGTTGAAAGTCGTAGAGTAAATCTGATAGCTATGTTGAAAGTCGTAGAGTAAATCTGATAGCTATGTTGAAAGTCGTAGAGTAAATCTGATAGCTATGTTGAAAGTCGTAGAGTAAATCCGATAGCTATGTTGAAAGTCGTAGAGTAAATCCGATAGCTATGTTGAAAGTCATAGTGTAAATCCGATAGCTATGTTGAAAGTCGTAGAGTAAATCTGATAGCTATGTTGAAAGTCGTAGAGTAAATCTGATAGCTATGTTGAAAGTCGTAGAGTAAATCTGATAGCTATGTTGAAAGTCGTAGAGTAAATCTGATAGCTATGTTGAAAGTCGTAGAGTAAATCTGATTGCTATGTTGAAAGTCGTAGAGTAAATCTGATAGCTATGTTGAAAGTCGTAGAGTAAATCTGATAGCTATGTTGAAAGTCGTAAGTAAATCTGATAGCTATGTTGAAAGTCGTACAGTAAATCTGATAGCTATGTTGAAATCGTAGAGTAAATCGATGGCTATGTTGAAAGTCGTAGAGTAAATCTGATAGCTATGTTGAAAGTCGTAGAGTAAATCTGATGCTATGTTGAAAGTCTAGAGTAAATCTGATAGCTATGTTGAAAGTCGTAGAGTAAATCTGATAGCTATGTTGAAAGTCGTAGAGTAAATCTGATAGCTATGTTGAAAGTCGTAGAGTAAATCTGATTGCTATGTTGAAAGTCGTAGAGTAAATCTGATAGCTATGTTGAAGTCGTAGATTAAATCTGATAGCTATGTTGAAAGTCGTAGAGTAAATCTGATAGCTATGTTGAAAGTCGTAGAGTAAATCTGATAGCTATGTTGAAAGTCATATAGTAAATCTGATAGCTATGTTGAAAGCCGTAGAGTAAATCTGATTTATATGTTGAAAGTCATAGAGTAAAGCTGAAAGCTATGTTGAAAGTCGTAGAGTAAATCTGATAGCTATGTTGAAAGTCGTAGAGTAAATCTGATAGCTATGTTGAAAGTCGTAGAGTAAATCTGATAGCTATGTTGAAAGTCATATAGTAAATCTGATAGCTATGTTGAAAGCCGTAGAGTAAATCTGATTTCTATGTTGAAAGTCATAGAGTAAATCTGATAGCTATGTTGAAAGTCGTAGAGTAAATCTGATAGCTATGTTGAAAGTCGTAGCGACAAAGAAGGCCCTGTGTTGTGGGGATACTTTCGAAGTTGTCGGTTTTTAACCATATATATTTATTTAAATCGGATTCGTAAAACCCTAGATATATCTGGAAAGATAAATAATGTTTACCCCACACGTCTCCAGTGACATAAAAGCTTTTTAAAAAATGAAATTCTCGTCGCCGGTTATATGTGCAGACAAAATTTTTAAGGGTCACAGAGTCACGTGATACTAACAATACAAAAATTACGGTGATGACAAACAATATTTTACAGCCACCCTAAAGATAATTATATATTGTGTAGAGGTGTTGCAAATTCCAATAAACAGGACCTGTATTTGTAACTCCTCGATTTCCATGTTTCAGTCTTTTAATTTTTTAATTTTCCAGATGCACCACGAAATGTTTACATTAATCGGAGGTCTTTAGGAGAAGAAAACGAAATATATCAATTTGAATGCCATGTTAGAAGCCAGGTGCCAGCAGATGTTTTGATCTACTCACCTAATTATCGTGGCATAAGAAAACTTTACGAAAAGAACCAATCTACAGAGACACAACATAACATCACCACCCGTGTGCTGTGTGAGGACTATAACATAGTTTGTAACGTTTCAAATGGATATGGTCCTCCTATCTCTGGTCGCACGAGTGTTATCAGAAATTGTAAGTACTATGTTGTTATATGTTTTGTCTTCCGGTATTTGAGGAATATTTGGCCTTTCCGAAAAAGAATTGGATTATTTTATTTCACAAAGTATTACCAATTGTTCTCTGTTTTTTAGTGGATAAAAAAAAGTCTGTAATTAGGATATTGGCCACAAACGCGATCATAATCCTAGTTAAGAGTTAACTCAAAATTTCATTTTTTACGACTTAATTTTCATTTTAATGCATTTGTTCAAATAAGTCGAAACTTTCATTCTGCTTTTATATTCAATTTAACCACTACAGTGAGGATCTAACGATTATCTACGATTCTACAAATTCAAATTATCGTTTCAGGTCCACTGAAGATTATAAAGAATTTATCAAACAGCACACTGACATTCGATAAGACTGGAACCGAGTTAGAATTAAAAATTTATTTTGAAGGTATTTACTATCCATCTCAATCATTATACCGTCTTACTGGGGACAGCTTTCAACGAGTTAGGGAGGATGACGATTTACGTCTCAGTACCGTTAGAAGCCCCATACGATATGTCAATATCGTTTTCCGCCGCCTGGAGGAATCTGATGCCGGGAAGTATGTTTTAACTTTAAAAAATACACCATTGGACTGGCAATTATATCTTATTACTTTGGTGTACACCGGAACAACAACAACTAGACGACCCCATCAATCAACAACTATAAAACCCAATAATACAATAACAGCCCCTACGACACCTAAAACCAGTTCAAGTGAACATGTGTCGACAGGAGAAATGTTTGAAAGTAAGATGAAGGGTGACATCAACGTCATGATATATCTGGGAGTAGCAGGGTTTGTGATGTCTCTGCTGTTGATTCTGGTGCTGGTTGTTTTTGGTGTATTGTGGCTCATTCGAATGAAAAGGAAACCAACAGGTTTGTAAAGCAATTTCAATTTTTTTAAAAAATTTTAATTGTTCACCACCAACAAAACAATGGTATTTTCCTATTATTTAAACATTTCCATGTATTTATATTTCACAATGCCGTTTATTCTATTATTTAAACATGGGTTACCTTATTTCCATTTATTCATATATCACAATGCTGTTTATTCTATTATTTAAACATGGGTTACCTTATTTCCATTTATTCATATATCACAATGCTGTTTATTCTGTTATTTAAACATGGGTTGCCTTATTTCCATTTATTCATATATCACAATGCTGTTTATTCTATTATTTAAACATGAGTTACCTTATTTCTATTTATTCATATATCACAATGCTGTTTATTCTATTATTTAAACATGGGTTACCTTATTTCCATGTTTTTCATATATCACAATGCTGTTTATTCTATTATTTAAACATGGGTTACCTTATTTCCATTTATTCATATATCACAATGCTGTTTATTCTATTATTTAAACATGGTTTGCCTTATTTCCATTTATTCATATATCACAATGCTGTTTATTCTATTATTTAAACATGGGTTACCTTATTTCCATTTATTCATATATCACAATGCTGTTTATTCTATTATTTAAACATGGATTGCCTTATTTCCATGTATTTATATATCACAATGCTGCTTATTCTATTATTTAAACATGGATTGCCTTATTTCCATTTATTTATATATCACAATGCTGTTTATTCTATTATTTAAACATGGGTTGCCTTATTTCTATTTATTCATATATCACAATGCTGTTTATTCTATTATTTAAACATGAGTTGCCTTATTTCTATTTATTCATATATCACAATGCTGTTTATTCTATTATTTAAACATGGGTTGTCTTATTTCCATTTATTCATATATCACAATGCTGTTTATTCTATTATTTAAACATGGGTTGCCTAATTCCCATTTATTCATATATCACAATGCTGTTTATTCTATTATTTAAACATGAGTTGCCTTATTTCTATTTATTCATATATCACAATGCTGTTTATTCTGTTATTTAAACATGAGTTGCCTTATTTCTATTTATTCATATATCACAATGCTGTTTATTCTATTATTTAAACATGAGTTGCCTTATTTCTATTTATTCATATTTCACAATGCTGTTTATTCTATTATTTAAACATGAGTTACCTTATTTCCATTTATTCATATATCACAATGCTGTTTATTCTATTATTTAAACATGGGTTACCTTATTTCCATTTATTCATATACCACAATGCTGTTTATTCTATTATTTAAACATGGGTTGCCTTATTTCCATTTATTTATATATCACAATGCTGCTTATTCTATTATTTAAACATGGGTTGCCTTATTTCCATTTATTCCTATATCACAATGCTGTTGATTAAATGTACCTTTTTCAAATATTCATAATCATTTTACACACTTGATCTTTTACAGGTTCTCAGGATCAGGTAAGGTTTTATGTTATTTTAGTTGGTATCAAAAGATCTGTATTATTTTAAATTATATATGTATTTCAAAACGAATCCCCAATTAAAACAACATGTTGACAATACAACTAATAAACTTTGCATATGAAGAAGTATATCAGTAATAAATGAGAAAGATACAATCTGTTTCAAGAACCTCTGATTTTATTAAAAACACAAATCATCCTGATAATTTCCAGTGTTGTTTTTTGAAGTTATTAAACGGAATTACTCGACTAACTTGAGGTTTTAAGGAATGATTTCAAGCTTATGAATAAGAAATATCGACAAGAAAGATAATGCATAGTTCACAGTCACGAACCTTTTTTTTTTATCGAAATTTTGTTTATATTTAGAATAGGTTGATGTCGATTTATACCTTCCTGTTTCACAACTTTTTGTTAGGGTCCGATTTCTTTATGATAAAAAGATACGGTTGATCGAAAAGGAGCAATTTCTAAACGATATTTTAATTTTATATAATTATTTTTCAGCTTTATGCTACAGCACAATCACCCAGCAATAGTAAGAATTACTTTATTATCTTGACGTTTATTATAATCTTACGCCCCTCCCTTCGTCCCTGGCTAAAATATTACAATGACACCTTCGGACCTTTGTATCATCTTATCAATGATGAAAGTCGAGGAGCGCATGGGACGTTTATAAAAGGCGCGTGTAATCCACGCAGGGCACCTTAAGCATCCCTCGTCAACAAAAAGAGTAGGTTAATGCCGCTATCCGGGTATATTCCATTGCACACTACATGGCTTTGTTCTTTCCTCGATATTTTATTTCATTTTAATGATGTGATTTACCATGTCTAACAAGCTATCTCTTTTTTTTTTTGCAGAACCCAATTCAATCTACGAAAACTTAAGGAAATAGTGATGATGTTTTTTATTTTGTAAATGTTAAATTAGATGTTTTTTATTTTGTAAATGTTAACTTAGATGTTTTTTATTTTGTAAATGTTAAATTAGATGTTTTTTATTTTGTAAATGTTAACTTAGATGTTTTTTATTTTGTAAATGTTAAATTAGATGTTTTTTTTTTGTTAATAGCTTCTTTAAAGAATTATTAACTATGTCAGATTTTTATGACAAAACGTTTTATTATCAACTCTTTGTACAATTTAATAGACATATAGTGAGTTCAAGTATAGCGCAGTGATGTTCACTCTTTCATAATAGGTCATTTATCCTGCGTAGACAATAAAAGCACTGGCCTAGGTCACAAGTAGGGAAATAAACATTAGACTACATCAATTTATTGTAATTATTAACTTCTAGCCTGTGTTTAATTATCTCTTTAGTTAATTTAAATTATTCGTTTTGGACCACAGACGTTTTCAAGCGAGACCAAGCCTCCCCGCGAAGAGATTGGGAAATGACATGGGGTGGACTCGAGCGGAGGAAGAGAGAGAGAACAAATTTTTGGTAGTTCTCATCGACTGGTGTTCGGCGACCGTCCGCGGCCTCCTGACTGATGGGGGAATCGATTAAGCAGATCTGATCGAAGTATACTCACTTTTCATAAAAAAATTTTGAAATGGAAGAGGCAGATGGCTGGTTCTCGGTCAGTAGAGGTAGTAGCGTGTCGTGGTCGATTCGATAATTCGTTCCTCTTGGTCTCTCTGTCGGTCGATCGGTCGTTTTAATAAAGGACTAGTCGTCGGTCGGTCGGTATCCTTATTCGATGCGAGGAGTTTCGACCAGCGCATGCATGTTTATAGCAACCCATAACCCAACCCATTCTCTTTCTTATTTCAAATTATTCTTGTTATTATAAAGCTCTTTTTCTGTAAATTTTGATAATATCAGTTTGTAAGTTGTTGATGAGATGTTTTTTTTTTTGCTACGATAATGAAAATATTTCTTTACTCGTGACTTATTTTAGAGTTATAAATAATCTTTATAATATGATGGGGGAATGGAACAAGCGGGCTGTATCAGCGAAGATCGAGGTATACCTACTTTTCATAAAATTTGTTGGCTCGTCCTTGGCCAATTGGCCAAGGAAGCCCGTCGTTTTGATAGTTGGGGTGCCATTGCGGTGAAGTTTCTCTATGGACAAACGATCAGATCTTTGTCCTACAAAGCCTGATTAATCGATTACTGATCACGAGAAATGCTCATAGATAACAACATTTTGCTCAGCCTCGAATAATGGTCTGCAGAAAAATTTTGGTATTCTTTACCGATATGGATACAAGTGGTCTTTATGGGTTAATGTTGAGAAAATAGGTGTTAGGATGGTAAATAAACTCCCTAAATATTGTACATGGCTTTATAATACTACCCTAATTGAGCTAGATTAAACTATTTGGTGATAAATTTAATTTATAATGAAAAATTTGTTCAAGCACAATCAAAAAATTTATCACAAGACGAAATGCATGATCAATATATTTGACGTAGGTAGTGAAAATTCACTAAATATTGAAAACAAATTCAAAATAGTTGAATCATGCGCCTCCCCCGTTCTAACTTATGGATGTGAAATATGGGACTTTGGAACTCCTTAATGGAATGATTCATACTGTCGCAGCTACAAAATCGCCCCCTATCTGAGTTGGTAATTCTGACTCGCTACGGATTTGGGTCGAAGATGGAGATTACAGATACAAAGTATAATTTATTATATACAAGTTACAAACAACTAGATCACGTGGTTTCACATCATCAGCAGTTCCACATTGACATGTACGAACTAGTCGCAGATTATAATTCTTTACCATTTGAAATTCACCATTTATCACTTTCACTAGATGGTATCGTACGTCATCTCTTTAGCATTACAACTACGATAATGTTACTGTCAGGGTTCGTATGAAGCATATACTGAAAAATACTAGCCCTGAAATAACAATAAATCCTATTGAAAATAAATTACTTTAAAATAATATTTTCAACGAATCGTGTAGGATATAACATCCAACATCCATGGTATGCGACTGGATAATAAGATCAAAACATAAAATAGAATGAGTGACAAATATTAATCACACACTTAGACAATTAGCCGAAGTCACAATAACATACAAATACAGCATAATTAACAGTTGGTGGAATAGAGCCACCATACCAACGACTAACGCTCCAGTCATCTCACATGCGGGTACTGGGCTTTACATTCAGTGCAAGTTTTATACATCCGAAATCCATGCTTAACCAATGGGACACTGCACGAGGTCACCTGATAAAATTTACTACAACCAACCACAAAACAAATATTCACACCTTGTGATAAACACAATCTAACTATACAAACCACTACTTTGCCCATTAACTGCCAGCTGATAAATATATCAATTAATAACTATGCCACAGTCTTTATAATGCAAACAAAATATATTTTAAAACCACGACATTAACCATAGTGACCATTAAAACAATATAAATGAATTAACTTACTTACAATAATTTATTAAATATATTAACCAACTCTAGTTATACCAGAAATAATTTACTGATATTACTAACATAATCACTAACCGTCTTTCTAAAGTTATAATTGAAAACCAAATCTAGGTTCTGATGACTTAGACACAAATGCACCAAACACTCTATCAAAATTCGTAGCGAGTCCCAATTACCAGCTCAGACTGGGGCTCATGGTAGCTGCGACAATTTTAAATAAAAGTTGTTGATACCAATGTCGCAGCTACCAATCGTCTGAGTTGGTAATTGGGACTCGCTACGGATTCGGGTCGAAGATGGAGAATACAGATACAAAGTGGCACTGCTAAGTTTACTTTGTCCATTGGGCCTTGTTTATATATGGCATCTA
Organism: Nipponacmea schrenckii; assembly: GCA_030562195.1. Taxonomy (NCBI): domain Eukaryota; kingdom Metazoa; phylum Mollusca; class Gastropoda; family Lottiidae; genus Nipponacmea; species Nipponacmea schrenckii. The sequence continues at coordinate 1,579,517 of JAUJPP010000001.1, forward strand.
TCTATCTACAACACCTTCAGTGAATAATTATAATTTAATAAGACGTAACCTTAAAGATATATTTCTCCAAGGAGCGTTCGCCGATTTTGAATCGTTCTCCAAATAAATACAATTTTGATTACAATATAATTTATCTAAAGCAATCTCAAATAAAATCGTTTTGTCTATAACAGCTTATTATTCACGTACTTTAAAGGGATAATAGGCGTTAGAATACACTTGTCCTACGGCTAATATTTGTGTTAAATATTGACTATTAGTTAAATAAGTATGCATCCCACACTTCACCAAATTTTGAGCCAGCGACGATTCCATTCAGTTTGAGAATAAAAGCGTCTGAGAAATCAACGCTAAAATATCATTGTGCAATTCAACAGTAGGGGTCAAGGACGCGTGAAATGTTAGAGTTACTTCCCTTTATATTTACACAATTTGAAAATCGCTGAATGGAAGTATTAAAGCGTTTTATAATTAACTACTTGATTTTGTGGATTTATCTGATAATAGAGGGATTTTGATGTATAGTGATGACGCAAGGTAAGTCCACTGATGGATATATACTGTTATTTGTCAAGTTTGAGTGAAATTAAATTTGTATGTTCCTTCTAACGGCTTTTATCCCTTTAAATTTCTACGGAATGATTAACAGTTAATTTAATACTATCTTTTTATTTATCTCCAGCAATCCCGATATTGAAACAGGCACATACTAGATTCTTATCGTTGTGTTATATCAAAGTTTAAATTGTTATCTCATGTGATAAAATGTCAATTGGGGACGAATATCATTTTATTTTGAAATGTAATAACTATAGTGAGCTTTGTGCACAAACACTCAAAGTTAACATTTATAGAAGCCTTGTCAATGTAAAACAAAAAGCATTCATGCTTGATTGGTTCAGTCAAAAAGAGAAAACATTTTATAAGGCTCAATTCTTGACGGATTTTGACGAAATTATGTGTGAGTGTTTATAATCAACCAAGGTAGAACTCTATTGAAAATCAGAACAATCGAAATATATTTAATATGAAGTATTGCCCTTGTTCTTGAAGACTGTGCCCTTATCAAAATACCTTGTGAACAAATTACATTGTCCCTGTTTGACTGCGCCCGTATCACTGCCCATGACCATGTTAACGTACATCATATTAAATTTATATTGAGGTCACTTTGAAATATCGGTAAAAAAAGTAATTTATCTTATCTTGATATTCACAGCTATCTATATACTGGCCTATATTATAATTAGAGAAATTAATAATCTACAATTACTAAGCTAATAGCGTTATATATAAATTGACTATTCGTAGAAATGTATCTCATACTGCGCTGGATCTCATACCAGACTGGTTGGTGAACGTGGTTCTCGAACTCAAATTTTTGTGTTTTTTTTTATACTTATATGTTCTTATTTCAACCAGGAAATATCTAGTTTATTATACAGTTGATAATTCCAAGTGCGGGTCTCACACCAGACTGGTTGGTGAACGTGGTTCTCTAGTGTGTTTTATACTTCAATGTTTTAATTTCAACCAGGAAATATCTTGTGTATTATAAAATTGATAATTCCATTTCCGACCAGGACATCTTTAGTGTGTTTTCAGAATAACATAATGGCCACAGCTTCAGTGACTATCACACCAGAATGTTCCATTTGTTTTGAATATTTGAAGAAGCCCAAAATCTTACCATGTGGACACACCTTTTGTTTAGGTTGTGTTGAGAGATACATTGGTGATTGGACAGCCACGTTCCCCTGTCCGGTCTGTCAGCAGGATATTAACATTCCCGAAGGTGGTGCTAGGATGTTTACTACCAACTTTATAGTTCCAGCATACCCGCATAAAACATCACCTACAGCACAAGTTACTGGTACAACGTCACCTACAACAAACCAAACAGACAAAACCTCTTCCAAGGTAAAATACCATTGTTTATGTCACAGAAAGAGACCAATAGAATACTATTGTTTAACTTGTCACTGTGTTTTGTGTCATAAATGTTACGTAAAAGAACACAATGGTCACGAGTTTTTAGATGAAGAATGTGAAACTGCGAGAGATAAAGCTACACAGCTAGTTTTAGCCTCGGAGAAATTTATCCAAAACAAAATCAAAGACTTGGAAGAAACTCATGTGGCGTTAGTAGAGGCGAGAGAGAAACTCCAGCGTTTTACTGAAGATGCTTGTAGCAGAATAATCAAACAAAGTGATAAAATTATAGCAGATATAAAAGCTAGCAGAGAGAGAATCGTGGCAGACATCCAAAATAAATCTGAAGAATCACAATCGAAATTGACCAACACTGACAAGAAAATTATTGGAGATATAAAAAGTTTCAAACTGAATCTGGAGACGAATTTTCCTTCTTTAACAGAAGATTGTAATTTACAAATGTTAGTTTCACTTGAAAAATTAAAACAGCTAGAAGTATTGTGTACAGATGTGAAAGTTGAAACACCATCAGTGGTTCCGTATCTTGATTGGGTAGAAAAAGATTTTAGTTTAAATATTGATATGTTTGGATCAATGGTGCTACAAAAATATCACATACCCAAACAACACGAGTCTAATTCATATCAATTTTATTTTAATATAAATGATATTAAGGGTAAATGGGTTTACAGTCAAGACAAGTTTAGTTACAGTAACTTGGTATGGAGTTGTTGTGTAGGGAGGTGTAGTGAATATTTAGATATTTTATTGAACTATTACCAGAAGACAATCCTACATTTAACTATTGTATTATCGATGGTACAATGAGTGTATTGAATATTGATAACAGTAGAAATAGAACTGAAACATTTAGTAACGTAAAATTAGTACGAGGACGCCGGGGTAGGTATTGTAGGTGGTGGAAATATATTGGCTGGTCTGAACTTACTGATAATAACAATGGTTATTTAGATTTAGATCAGTTGGTGATCCAACTTGATATTTTACAGATCAGGGAAATATCATTTGTATAAAATTATTGCTACAATTCAATCTGTTACACCTTGGTCTGTCTACTTTACTTATATTTATAGATTTCTGTAAATTTGTATTTATGTAAAATTCAAGAAGCAAGATTTTTGACATTTTTGAAATTATTTGGATTAAAGCTAAGATGATTGGTTGGCTAATAAAATGAATGGAGTTTTACGTCCTACCCTTCTGCACGTTGATTGGTTGGTTTAAAGTAACCTTACCAATTAGATATATATTTTTAGATCAGCGTGATATGAACATTTATTCTGATTAGTCAATAGATCTCATTAATATTCATAAGAAAATATGATTATGCTAATTCCAAGGTTGTTGATTGGACAGTATTTATTGATCCTATATAGAACCCACGATGATGATAGAACACAAAAGCCTTTAATAGACTAATACTTATATATTTTCAACCAAACAAACATAAAAGAACTTTAGTGGCATGTAAATGCATAGATTTATAATTAATCTATTTTCCAATATTTTGTGATAGTAAGTTAATATCAAACTGTCGCAGTATATTTTGGATGAGAGGATATAAAAAAACTGATTGCTGTGTGTTTATATTCGGGTTATTGTGCATTTTGTTTTTAACGTTAATATGAATGCCATTATGTATAGGATGGGGATCTGGCACGTGTTGCCAAATTGGGTATTCAGTTCGGGTCCATTTTATGAATCCATTTTTCATTCTTGTCTCGTGGCAGTGCCCAATTATTTTTATCATCATTATCAATAAGTGTGTATATATGTTTATTGTTGTATGTGTATGTTGATATATATAAAGTTGTTGAAACACATGGTTTGTTTCATTGAGTAAATTGAAAGATATTTGTTCCAGTGTGATCTTTGCATGGGCTAAGAACAACATCGCCCCATTTTCTGCATTCAAGTCTTTGGGTGTTCTCAACAATGAGATAGAACCAATTTATTTTTAAGATGACACTTGTTCCCGTTAACGGAATGGTTTTGAGTGGTGGTTTTGGAACTGCAAAGCAAAACTTCATCCCTAGAAATATAGACCCAGTTACACGTTACACATGTAATTGTTATTCTAAACCCCAGTCGTCTCCTGACCCTCCACCCGAAACACCCCCCCCCCCCTATAACACGTGATAAATCAATATTGTAAGAAATGGAAGATTAGTTATAGATTTTAATACTGTTTAAGACTTGGACTCGAGATAATTTAGAAATAACGAAGAAGATTTTAATTAATTCACTGGAAATATCTTTTCATAAAACTAGGATATCTTGTTCTAAAACTAGGATATCTTGTTATAAAACTAGGATATCTTGTTATAAAACTAGGATATCTTGTTATAAAACTAGGATATCTTGTTATAAAACTATGATATCTTGTTATAAAACTAGGATATCTTGTTATAAAATTAGGATATCTTGTTATAAAACTAGGATATCTTGTTATAAAACTAGGATATCTTGTTATAAAACTAGGATATCTTGTTATAAAACTAGGATATCTTGTTATAAAACTAGGATATCTTGTTATAAAACTAGGATATCTTGTTATAAAACTAGGTTATCTTGTTATAAAACTAGGATATCTTGTTATAAAACTAGGATATCTTGTTATAAAACTAGGTTATCTTGTTATAAAACTAGGATATCTTGTTATAAAACTAGGATATCTTGTTATAAAACTAGGATATCTTGTTATAAAACTAGGATATCTTGTTATAAAACTAAAAACTAGGATATCTTGTTATAAAACTAGGATATCTTGTTCTAAAACTAGGATATCTTGTTATAAAACTAGGATATCTTGTTATAAAACTAGGATATCTTTTTATAAAACTAGGATATCTTGTTCTAAAACTAGGATATTTTGTTATAAAACTAGGATCAGAATATTAAAAAAAGACTGGATGATAGAAGTTAAAGTTTAATCAAAACAAACACACTACCAATAAGCTACGGTCCTCCATTAACAATAGATACATTACACGTTTCATTTTGAAAATTTGAACATAAACTTGTATGGTTCGTTAAAAGGGAGGTAATAAATATAAAATGATAATAAAGAATTTAGCTGTGTTCTGTAGTCACTAGAAAAAGTACAACAAGGGATATAACCATATAATACAAAAGTTACACAAATTTCCGAAAACACAGAGATCATATTTCAATCATTTAACAAAAGAATTTAAATATTCTCATATAACAGAAGTAGACGGTGTTCCTGTCCATTTCATTATGGAGGTCAATTATAGTCAGAATAAAATTCAGTGAAGAAATCACTAATACCGTAATGCAAAAAACATTTTACCTTTAATGTAAATGTCTTTTGTACTAATACCTAAAATACATCATGCATTTAACATAATGCAAACGACATTTTACCTTTAATGCAAATGTTGTGTGTACTAATACCTAAATTACATTGTGCATCGAACCTTTAATGCATAAGTAAAACGTTAAAATACGTAATACAATCAACAAAATACCACTAGTGATTTCACGTATTACATATCACACTTAACATAACTACTTCAACATAGTACAAGTTACATTGCGTCTTTGTATTATCTCGACTGCATTAACTGATGTATTCTCACTTTGCCGATCGACTTATGTGATTATAACAGAGAACTTATGGTTAAATGCAATGGAGGGAGTTGACTTAGAGATGCCCGGGGTTCGGCGTCTAGCAGCCTATGTCACAGAACAGTGGGTTGAAGGTGGCGAGCGCCTGATGTGGAACCACTTCCAAACAGAGGGTCCAAGAACAACGAACCACGTCGAAGGTTGGTTGGAAATTGTCCAAATGTTCTGCAAGCCATCCGAATCTTTTCACGTTCATAGAAATAATAAAAAAAGAACAAACAGTCACAGAAGTTACAATTTCACAACTACAGACAGGTGGTGCCAAACGACCCAGAAAGAGGAGGTACAGAGCCCCTGACGAACGAATAAATGTACTTAAAGCCAGCCCCCTAAATCATACCCTCTAAACCTAAACTCCTGTACAGTATGGTGATGAAGTTGCTGACCTGGTTGGTGATTCAGAACTTTAATGTGATAAGCTATTTTGTAGTATTATATATTTTGTAGTAATATCTATTACACTTACATTTACCGAGTATGTTTTTATGTTATATAGCAAATAGACTATAGTTTTAATCCTATTGTTTACCGGATTATCATGCCCCAGTGGGTATAATACTAGAACAATAGTGATCGGCAAAGAGGGAACCAAACCATACTCAAGAAGCCTACAGATGTCAAACCCTACCAGTGTATCCAACCTCGGAACCTTTAATGATTTACTGTTTCACAAGCCCTCACCTCATGCCAAGACTCTTCCGCATTTCAATGATACTATCACAGAGTGTAAAGACAATATTCATTGGATTTGTTCTACAACTAAAGTCATCTACTCTCAGTGGTCCTCTTTTTAAATTAAGTGTGGGGGGGAATTCTTAAAAGTTTAGTTGATCTAAGCTCGCGTATTCTTTCACTCCTTGAAGAGAGTATTTAGGATAGGGGCTTAACTTTTATTCCAACTCGTAAACCTCTATCATTAGAACCAATTTTATCATCTGACTCATTTAGAACGAACTGCTCTTAATAATCTTAAAAAAGACCAATCAATCATTATTCGAAAAAGTGATAAGGGTAGTTGTTGTGTTATTCAGGACAGAGAGGACTATATTTCAGAGGTAGAAAGACAACTAAATAATCGGGACCACTATCGACAACTTGATCAACCAATTTTTAGTGAAACTGCTCAAATGATAAACACTGTGTAACGAAGACTTGTTTACAAAGAATTTATATCTGACGCACAATATGATTATCTATCGGCTGATTCTAATGTTCGACCCCGACATATCTATACCTTACCAAAAATTCATAAAAATCCGGAAAATGAATGGTATGTCGCATAACATTTCAAAAGGTAGGCCAATTATATCTGACCAGCAAGTGAATCTTATGGAGTTTCTGAATATATAGATCATTTCCTTTTTCCCCTAGCATGTAAACACCCTTCTTTCATTAAAGACACTAATGCCCTTTTAGACGAAATTAAGAAACACAAATATTGACAATAAGGTAGGGCTAGATGCTGTTAAAAAATCATTTGAGGACCACCCATCTAATGACAGACCAGACAAAGAAATTTTAGAACTACTAGAGATATGTCTTACGCGTAATGACTTCAATTTTAATGGGAATACATTACTTCAAACATCCGGTACTGCAATGGGAAAACGCTTTGCCCCTAGTTATGCTAATATTTTATGGCTCAGTGGGAGAGTGAAATTTCTTTGATTTCTCCATATACACCATTAGAGATTTTTAGATGACATTTTCATGATTTGGACTGAATCCCTTGAAGACTTTTGGAAATACCCTGAAATATAAAATAATCATCATCCTTGGGTTTAGTTTACAGTACAAATTTCACGGGACAGTATTCATTTCCTTGATACAACAATTTTCAAAGGACCGGAATTTGAACAAACTAAAAAACTTGATATTAAGGTATTTTTTAAGGAGATAGACACTTACCAACTTTTATACAAATCGTCTTTTCATCCTAAACACACATTCTCAGGTATTATCAAATCACAAATCTTAAGGTTTCATAGAATCTGTACCCAGAAACTGACTTTGATATAGCTTGTCAACTAGTTTTTGACAAATTAAGGGAAAGAGGATTCTTCAAACGTTACTTAAGAACGGTTAAAAATGAAACAATAAAAGGACTAGTATGTCCACTTGTTGGTGATAACATAGCTTAAGTATGTCCACTTGTTTGTGATAACATAGCTTAAGTATGTCCACTTGTTGGTGATAACATAGCTTAAGTATGTCCACTTGTTTGTGATAACATAGCTTAAGTATGTCCACTTGTTTGTGATAACATAGCTTAAGTATGTCCACTTGTTGGTGATAACATAGCTTAAGTATGTCCACTTGTTGGTGATAACATAGCTTAAGTATGTCCACTTGTTGGTGATAACATAGCTTAAGTATGGCCACTTGTTGATGATAACATAGCTTAAGTATGTCCACTTGTTGGTGATAACATAGCTTAAGTATGTCCACTTGTTGGTGATAACATAGCTTAAGTATGTCCACTTGTTGGTGATAACATACTAAACTTATGATTAAACTTGACGCGATTTCTAAACGAAGTAAAGATAGACGTTATATTGACTGATGCATTCAGTTTCTTGATAAATAAAATTATTACATGTTAGAAAGGTAAATGATTATATATTATATATTATATCTTCAAAACACCGTCCCTTTACTTATTTTCTTGTCAGTTAACACCCTTAGTACGCCAAGCCCCGAAAACAAGAGTACGTATGACCCAAATCCATAATGTTTTTGTTAACGTTATGAAAAGAAATAGTTAGTGCGTCTCAATATTACAAGGGCGACGTATTCCAAAGAACTAAAACCAGGATGTATATATCTAATAGAATTGAAATTATTGATTATATTTGACATGCTAACAACATACAATCTACTACAATAGGGTATATCAACTAATATTCAGTTTGAATGACCTGTATATCTAGTAGGGTGGGTTATTTCTGAGAAATGTAAACACGTGACGTGATCATTCGTGGAAACTGAAATATTCTGTGTTAGATTGATAGTTTATCTTGATAGAGAGAGAGATCTAACTATAGTCGTGTTATTATTTCAACTAGAGGTAGACAGAACAAGTTAATGGTTAGAAACGGGAGCCTAGACTACAGTTTTCAATATGTTTACCAACACAAGTTATTTCTACACCTTCAATAACTTGTATAACGATTGAGGCGTAGTTAGTTCGTGGAAATTGATATTCTGTGTTGGAATGATAGTTTATAGTGATAGAGTGATATTACCATTCATCTAGCATTACTCATAGAAATTGATAGAGAGGAACCTACCCATTGTGATGTGACGAACTACTCACAGAAATTGATAGCTGGGGATTTAATTATAGTTGTGTAATTCCCAGTAATCGAGACATTTCTAAGAAAGTTTAAACCGGTTTATATCTTGACTATTCGTAGAAATCTGACTCATACTGCACTGGGTCTCACACCATACTGGTTGGTGAACGTGTTCTCTAGTGTGTTTTATACTTCAATGTTTTAATTTCAACCAGAAAATATCTTGTGTATTATATAATTGATAATTCCATTTTCGACCAGGACATCTTAAGTGTGTTTTTAGAATAACATAATGGCCACAGCTTCAGTGACTATCACCCCAGAATGTTCCATTTGTTTTGAATATTTGAAGATGCCTAAAATCTTACCATGTGGACACACCTTTTGTTTAGGTTGTGTTGACAGATACATCGGTGATAGGACAGCCACGTTCCCCTGTCCGGTCTGTCAGCAGGATATTAAGATTCCAGACGGTGGTGCTAGGATGTTTACTACCAACTTTATAGTTCCAGCATACCCGCATAAAACATCACCTACAGCACAAGCTACTGGTACATTACCACCTACAGCACAAGTTACTGGTACAACGTCACCTACAACACACCAAACAGACAAAACCTCTTCCAAGGTAAAATACCATTGTTTATGTCACAGAAAGAGACCAATAGAATACTATTGTCTAACTTGTCACTGTGTTTTGTGTCATAAATGTTACGTAAAAGAACACAATGGTCACGAGTTTTTAGATGAAGAATGTGAAACTGCGAGAGATAAAGCTACACAGCTAGTTTTAGCCTCGGAGAAATTTATCCAAAACAAAATCAAAGACTTGGAAGAAACTCATGTGGCGTTAGTAGAGGCGAGAGAGAAACTCCAGCGTTTTACTGAAGATGCTTGTAGCAGAATAACCAAACAAACAGATAAAATTATAGCAGATATAAAGGCTAGCAGAGAGAGAATCGTGACAGACATCAAAAATAAATCTGAAGAATCACAATCGAAATTGACCAACACTGACAAGAAAATTATTGGAGATATAAAAAGTTTCAAACTGAATCTGGAGACGAATTTTCCTTCTTTAACAGAAGATTGTAGTTTACAAATGTTAGTTTCACTTGAGAAAATAAAAGAGCTAGAAGAATTGTGTAAAGATGTGAAAGTTGAAACACCATCAGTGGTTCAGTATCTTGATTGGGTAGAAAAAGATTTTAGTTTAAATATTGATGTGTTAGGATCCACGGTGTTAAAACAATATCACATACCCAAACTACACGAGTCTAATTCATATCAATTTCATTTCGATATGGATTATTATGATTATGAAGAAGATTGTCTTTACAGTCAAGACAAGTTTAGTTACAGTAACTTGGTATGGAGTTGTTGTGTAGGTTTGAGTCGTGATAATCATTTATCTATTTGTATTGAACTATTACCAGAAGACAATCCTGGATTTAACTATTGTATTATCGATGGTACAATCAGTGTATTTTTTATTGGTGGCAATAAACGTAGTACTGAAACATTTAGTAACGAGAGAGTAGAGAGTGGATATTATAGTAGTTCTATTACCTGGTATGAATACGATGATAAAAACAATGATAATTTACAGTTTGACGATAAGTTCTTAATCCAATTTGATATTTCACAGATCAGGGAAATATCATTTGTATAAAATTATTGCTACAATTCAATCTGTTACACCTTGGTCTGTCTACTTTACTTATATTTATAGATTTCTGTAAATTTGTATTTATATAAAATTATATTTTCAAGAATCAAAATTGGTTGGCTAATAACATGAATGGAGTTTTACGTCCTACCCTTCTGCACGTTGATTGGTTGGTTTAAAGTAACCTTACCAATTAGATATATATTTTTAGATCAGCGTGATATGAACATTTATTCTGATTAGTCAATAGATCTCATTAATATTCATGAGAAAAATATGATTATGCTAATTCCAAGGTCGTTGATTGGACAGTATTTATTGATCTTATATAGAACCCACGATGATGATAAAACACAAAAGCCTTTAATAGACTAATACTTATATATTTTCAACCAAACTAACATAAAAGAACTTTAGTGACATGTAAATGGATAGTTTATAATTAATCTATTTTCCAATTAATCTATTTTGTGATAGTAAGTCAATATCAAACTGTCGCAGTATATTTTGGATGAAAGGATATTAAAACTGATTGCTGTGTGTTTATATTCGGGCTATTGTGCATTTTGTTTTTAACGTTAATGTGAAAGAAAAGAAAGAATTTATATTTCTATAAAGAACTATAGGTCTATTTTACAAGGATAACAACTTAGGTTCACAAGTCTGCCGTGACAGGGATCCTTTCTACCAGTTGGTCCTTGGCCAAACCTCTTGGCATTGATCTTTTCCCGAATTATCCGTACCCATTTACAGCTGGGTGGACTGGAATTATGAGTGAAGATTCAAGGTCACACACCGATCGAGATTAGAACTCACGTCCGACATTTTTAACATATCCAATCAAATGACGTCATGACGTTAAGAACCAACACTCCGTTGTGTAGGATAGGGTTCTGGCTCGTGTTGCCAAATTGGATTTTCAGTTCGGGTCCATTTTATGAATCCATTTTTCATTCTTTCTCGTGGCAGTGCCCAATTATTTTTATCATCATTATCAATAAGTGTGTATATATGTTTATTGTTGTATGTGTATGTTGATATATATAAAGTTATTGAAACACATGGTTTGTTTTATTGAGTAAATTGAAAGATATTTGTTCCAGTGTGATCTTGGCATGGGCTAAGAACAACATCGCCCCATTTTCTGCATTCAAGTCTTTGGGTGTTCTCAACAATGAGATAGAACCAATTTATTTTTAAGCTGACACTTGTTCCCGTTAACGGAGAGGTTTTGAGTGGTGGTATTGGAACTGCAAAGCAAAACCTCATCCCTAGAAATATAGACCCAGTTACACATGTAATTGTCATTGTAAAAACCATAAACGAACCGTGTCTGGTTATTGAAGGTACCCCACATATCTCCTGAACCCCCCCTATAACAGTATAAATCAATATTGTAAGAAATGGAAGATTAGTTATAGATTTTAACACTGTTCAGAGTTGGACTGGAGATAATTTAGAAATAACGAAGAAGATGATTTTAATTAATTCACTGAAAATATCTTGTTATAAAACTAGGATATCTTGTTATAAAACTAGGATATATTGTTATAAAACTAGGATATCTTGTTATAAAACTAGGATATCTTGTCCCCTAAAACTAGGATATCTTGTTATAAAACTAGGATATCTTGCTTTAAACTAGGATATCTTGTTCTAAAACTAGGATATCTTGTTATAAAACTAGGATATTTGTTATAAAACTAGGATATCTTGTTATAAAACTAGGATATCTTGTTATAAAACTAGGATATCTTGTTATAAAACTAGGATATCTTGTTATAAAACTAGGATATCTTGTTATAAAACTAGGATATCTTGTTATAAAACTAGGATATCTTGTTATAAAATTAGGATCAGAATATTTAAAAAAGACTGGATGATAGAAGTTAACGTTTAATCAAAACAAACACAACCACACTACCGTTAAGCTACGGTCCTCCATTAACAATAGATACCTTACACGTTTCATTTTGAAATTTTGAACATAAACTGGTATGGTTCGGTAAAAGGGAGGTAATAAATATAAAATGATAATAAAGAACATGGCTGTGTTCTGTAGTCACTAGAAAAAGGTATAACAAGGGATGTAACCAAATCATAAAAAAGTTACACAAATTTCCGAAAGCACAGAGATCATATTTCAATCATTTAACAAAAGAATTTAAATATGAGTGATATTTTAAAAAATATTCTCATATTACAGAAGTAGACGGTGTTCCTGAATATTTAAAAACCTCACGTGAAGTGTGGAGCGTATTTTGGCGTCACCCATGACCGTCCGTCCACAATACTGGATAGGGAATAATTCTTGATTGATTTTGATGACACTTGGTTTAGATCTAACCTTGTGTAAATCATAGAAACATAGTTGATATGAGTTATTGTCTTTATGATTTTGTTAAGTAGTACATTATTAATCCTAAAAAGTTCAAAGATTGCTACTGTTCTGATAGACCTCAATTTCAGTTATCTGTATAGTCGTCTGAATATTTACTTAACCAGCTGATAGAGCTCAATTACAGCTATCTGTATAGTCCTCTTAATATTTACTATACCATCTGATAGAGCTCAATTCAGCTATCTGTATAGTCGTCTGAATATTTACTTTACCAGTTGATAGAACTCTATTTTAGTTATCTGTATAGTCATCTAAATATTTACTTTACCAGCTGATAGAGCTCAATTTCAGCTATCTGTATAGTCGTCTGAATATTTACTTTACCAGTTGATAGAACTCAATTTTAGCTATCTGTATAGTCATCTAAATATTTACTTAACCAGCTGATAGAACTCAATTACAGCTATCTGTATAGTCATCTAAATATTTACTTTACCAGTTGATAGAACTCAATTTCAGCTATCTGTATAGTCATCTAAATATTTACTTTACCAGCTGATAGACCTCAATTACAGAATTCTGTACATTCGTCTGAATATTTACTTAACCAGCTGATAGACCTCAATTACAGCTATCTGTATAGTCGTCTGAATATTTACTTATACCAGCTGATAGACCTCAATTCCAGCTATCTGTATATGTATAGTCGTCTGAATATTTACTTAACCAGCTGATAGACCTCAATTACAGCTATCTGTATAGTCGTCTGAATATTTACTTAACCAGCTGATAGAACTCAATTTGAGCTATCTGTATAGTCATCTAAATATTTACTTAACCAGCTGATTGAACTCAATTACGAGCTATCTGTAAAGTCATCTTAATATTTACTTTGCTAGCTGATAGAACTCAATTTAAGCTATCTGTAAAGTCATCTATATATTTACTTAACCAGCTGATAGAGCTCAATTCCAGCTATCTGTAAAGTCATCTTGATATTTACTTTCACAGCTGATCGAGCTCAATTTCAGCTATCTGTATAGTCATCTAAATATTTACTTTATTAGCTGATAGAACTCAATTTCAGCTACATGTATCTGTATAGACATCTGAATATTTACTTTACCAGCTGATAGAGCTCGGTTTCAGCTATCTGTATAGTCATCTAAATATTTACTTTACCAGCTGATAGAGCTTGATTTCAGCCATCTGTATAGTCATCTAAATATTTACTTCATCTATCTGAAATAGCTTAGTTTTAGCTGTATAGTCATCTAAATATTTATTTTACCAGCTGCTAGATCTCAATTTCAGCTATCTGAAACAGCTCAGTTTTAACCATGTATACCTTTACAAGATGAATAATTATAAATATGAACAAAAACCCCTGGAATGGAACTACAACTATTTAAGACGGCGTCGTGCTTGTAACAAAGGTACACTAAAACCTGAAGTATTTTATTTTCAACCACAAATTTCTGAAGTCTGTATATATCGCCCTTGATCGTGTATTTAATAATAGAGCATATAAACCTAAAGTATGTTATTTTATCTGCAGACGAAAAGACATAACCACAAAAATGCATTTTTAAAAGATTAACAAAGAGCTGTAGTTCATATACAATGTTTATTGTCGCTCAAGTCGTGCGTGTTTAAAAGGCATGGCCGGATCTAAATTGACGTCAGTTCAAATTGGTCCGTTTCTCATGCATGCCAAATATTGACACAACGAATTTTACTAATAGGTTTTAATTCAACTCAATTGTCTTTCTTATTTCTTTATTAAAACTATAAGTTAAATTCTTATTTGATTTCTTACTTCATTTGTTGATTTTAAAAAGGCCTTTGATTTTATTAAGCCATTTTCTTCTACAATTTTAAAAGCTGGTCCGTTCTATAAAAACCTTTGATATTGTAAATAAGCATTTTCGTAGACTTATTTAGTAAATCATAAAAAACGTTCTGTATAATGGAATGATAATGATTCTGAAAAGAATTAGGGAGCCGCAGTCACTCGGTGGTAGTGTCTTCATCAGCCCATTATGTGTAGAAGAAATAATGTCTTCTAAATAAGAATATACGATACAGGGGATCAAAAAATAATTCCAAATAAGTTGATAACATGTAATATCGTCAACAACACAAATTCTTATGGATACAATTACTAACTTTATTTCAGCAACGTTTCAACCAGGGTTCTCTGGTCTTTATCAAGCAATGAATTATTATGAAAGGTTAACAAGGTATATATATATGTACAGTTAAAACAACAAACATAACAAGACAAACCATAGGATTAATATAGATTAGTACTGATTACTAATGAGGTGATCATATGCTCTGGGGATAAAGACTCCTGGATCTCTATTGATTGATGGGTTATTTCTTCTTATTTGGATGGCTTCAATAATTTTTCTTTCCTTTTTCTTGTTCTTATTAACTGCAAGTGTTAAGGTTTCATTCCAGGTTATTCTGTGGCCTGTATCTTTGATGTGATCTTGGATTGCTGATAGGTTGTTGGCTGCCTTTGACTGATGTTCTTTTATTCGTTTTTGTAATGGTCTTTTTGTCTCACCAATATAAGATTCCCCACAGGAACAGAAAACTTGATATACACATCCCTTAGGATCATCGTCTTCTTTTTTTCTTTTGAAGCGAGTACAAAGTAATTTGTCGTTTCTAGAAAAATCAAATTCGGCCTCATATCATTTGATTAGGAAAAATCTACATCCGTTCAATGAAAACGTACAGATGTTTTTTTTTTTGTTTTTTTGTTTTGTTTTTTAGAGTCTGTAAAATACTACCTTGAAATTGATTGAAAAATTAACTTTAATAAACCCTATAGAAATGATAGTAAATAGACCTAAGGCTTTAAATCGAATGGGTTAATGAATGACTACGGTGAAAATTAAAAGTCTATGGAGTTTAATCGTAATTGAGGGAGATACAATCTTCAGATACAACCGGTATAAATCAAGGTCTACGTGGAATAATTTAGATAATATATAAATAATTATAATTTATTTACGTGTCAAAGTGCATAATTATAAACATACTATAATAACATTAAAATAATAACAAGATTATAAAGTGAACGCCAGTCGATTTCAGCTTATAAGGTAAATACATCCTAAGATAATAATACAAAAAGGTGATCCTGATAATACAAAAAGGTGATCCTGATAATACAAAAAGATGATCCTGATAATACAAAAAGATGATCCCGATAATACAAAAAGATGATCCTGATAATACAAAAAGATGATCCTGATAATACAAAAAGATGATCCTGATAATACAAAAAGGTGATCCTGATAATACAAAAAGATGATCCCGATAATACAAAAAGGTGATCCTGATAATACAAAAAGATGATCCCGATAATACAAAAAGATGATCCTGATAATACAAAAAGATCCCGATAATACAAAAAGGTGATCCTGATAATACAAAAAGATGATCCTGATAATACAAAAAGATGATCCTGATAATACAAAAAGGTGATCCTGATAATACAAAAAGATGATCCTGATAATACAAAAAGATGATCCTGATAATACAAAAAGATGATCCTGATAATACAAAAAGGTGATCCTGATAATACAAAAAGGTGATCCTGATAATACAAAAAGGTGATCCTGATAATACAAAAAGGTGATCCTGATAATACAAAAAGGTGATCCTGATAATACAAAAAGGTGATCCTGATAATACAAAAAGATGATCCTGATAATACAAAAAGATGATAATACGAAAAGATGATGCTGATAATACAATAAGATCCTCATAATGCAAAAATACTAGCATAAGGCAGTTACGGCGTTCCATACACATACAACCAGGAATCTCTAGTATATTGTCATGGTATTTGAACCAACGTGAGAAGATGCCTAGTCTGTAACTCGGACAACTGGTGGACATTGTCCGCTAATCTCTGTTATAATAACGTAAACTCGTTGTTTAACGAAGAGTTATCTTTCCTTAGTTGTTAAAACTATAAGGTAATACCGATAATCTATAAAACTAACATTGTTATTAGAGACAATGTCTTACATAGAGTCTATAGTCACGACTTTTAGTTCGATATGGCTGTAAGATCTAACCCTTGTGGTCAAATCGTCGTTTACAGTAAAGTAACAGAAAAGTGGCAGTTTTCTGTAGTCAGAAAAGGTCAAGAACATAACAAAAAAGTCTCGTGTCCACACAGCTACTTTCTGTAGTCAGAATGAGACTAGAGCATACCAAACTATCATGTCTAACTAGCTAGAAGATTGTTTGGTAAAATGATAGTTCTCTTTGGTCAGAATTTGACTAGAGCATACCAAACTATCATGTCCAACTAGCTAGTAAATTGTTCGGTAGAATGACTGTTTTCTGTGGTCAGAATTTGACTAGAGCATACCAAACTATCATTTCTACTAGCTAGTAGATTGTTTGATACAATGACAGTTTTCTGTGGTCAGAATGAGACTAAAACATACCAAACTATGGTATCCAACTAGCTAGTAGATTGCTTGGTATAATGACAGAATTTGACTAGAGCATGCCAAACTATCATGTCTAACTAGCTAGTAGATTGCTTGGTATAATGACAGTTTTCTTTGGACAGAATTTGACTAGAGCATACCAAACTATCATGTCTAACTAGCTAGTAGATTGCTTGGTATAATGACAGTTTTCTTTGGACAGAATTTGACTAGAGCATACCAAACTATCATGTCTAACTAGCTAGTAGATTGTTTGATACAATGACAGTTTTCTGTGGTCAGAATAGGACTAGAACATACCAAACTATCATGTCTAACTAGCTAGTAGATTGTTTGGTACAATGACAGTTTTCTTTGGACAGAATTTGACTAGAGCATACCAAACTATCATGTCTAACTAGCTAGTAGATTGTTTGATACAATGACAGTTTTCTGTGGTCAGAATAGGACTAGAACATACCAAACTATCATGTCTAACTAGCTAGGAGATTGTTTGATACAATGATAGTTTTCTATGGTCAGAATGAGACTAGAACATACCAAACTATCGTGTCTAACTAGCTAGGAGATTGTTTGATACAATGATAGTTTTCTTTGGTCAGAATGCGACTAGAGCATACCAAACTATCGTATCCAACTAGCTAGTAGATTGTTTGGTACAATGACAGTTTTCTGTGGTCAGAATGGGACTAGAACATACCAAACTATCATGTCTAACTAGCTAGTAGATTGTTTGATACAATGACAGTTTTCTGTGGTCAGAATAGGACTAGAACATACCAAACTATCATGTCTAACTAGCTAGGAGATTGTTTGGTACAATGACAGTTTTCTGTGGTCAGAATGAGACTAGAACATACCAAACTATCATGTCTAACTAGCTAGTAGATTGTTTGATACAATGACAGTTTTCTGTGGTCAGAATAGGACTAGAACATACCAAACTATCATGTCTAACTAGCTAGTAGATTGTTTGATACAATGACAGTTTTCTGTGGTCAGAATAGGACTAGAACATACCAAACTATCATGTCTAACTAGCTAGGAGATTGTTTGGTACAATGATAGTTTTCTGTGGTCAGAATGAGACTAGAACATACCAAACTATCATTTCTAACTAGCTAGGAGATTGTTTGGTACAATGATAGTTTTCTATGGTCAGAATGAGACTAGCACATACCAAACTGTCGTGTCTAACTAGCTAGTAGATTGTTTGATACAATGACAGTTTTCTGTGGTCAGAATGGGACTAGAACATACCAAACTATTATGTCTAACTAGCTAGGAGATTTTTTGATACAATGATAGTTTTCTATGGTCAGAATGAGACTAGCACATACCAAACTATCGTATCCAACTAGCTAGTAGATTGTTTGATACAATGACAGTTTTCTGTGGTCAGAATGGGACTAGAACATACCAAACTATTATGTCTAACTAGCTTGGAGATTGTTTGGTACAATGATAGTTTTCTATGGTCAGAATGGGACTAGAACATACCAAACTATTATGTCTAACTAGCTAGGAGATTGTTTGCTACAATGACAGTTTTCTGTAGTCAGAATGAGACTAAAACATACCAAAATATCGTGTTCAACTAGCCAAAAATTGCCATGGTCGGAATTTATTAAATAACGTTTTTAAAAATCACAAGCTAGAAGGTCCAAATTTGAGCCACAGAGGTACAACGCCTTGATCAATTTAAAACCGAGGGCCAAAGCTAAGATAGTCTATGGGATCAAGAGCATATTAGACTATCGGGTTTTACTTTGATTTTAATCGAGTACAAGTATACTTGATCAAAGTGAAGGGTGTTAAATTTAACATTCAATTGTTGTAATTTGTAATGCTCTGTCCCTGCGGCTATTTTAACTCTAACTGGAGCTGATTGGATAATAGTTAACGGTTGACGGACTGCGGTGGACAATGGTGGTAAATCACTCGATAGCGGGTATATTAAAAGTTGATCGACATTCCAGGGTGATATTTACTATATTCAGAGTCAGTCACCCTTCAGATTATACACAACTAATCAAGGGTGGACATATTGATGGACATTCCAAGTGACCAAAGCGTATCCTGAGTCCTTCTTCAAATGACCTCCACCGTTCTGAATAGGGAAATAAGGAAAGAAAACACAAGCCTAATATTTTATTTGGAAAAAACCTTATAAGTTGGCAAGGTAAATTCACGTATAACAAGGAACACATGGGAATAAATTATGGTATAACACACTTCTTTAATAACAAGGTACATAACACACTTCTTTAATAACAAGGTACATAAAACACTTCTTTAATAACAAGGTACATAACACACTTCTTTAATAACAAGGTACATAACACACTTCTTTAATATACAGGTACATAACGTTTCAACACAAGGGAATGAATTATGATATAACACACTTCTTTAATAACAAGGTACATAACACACTTCTTAATAACAAGGTACATAGCATACTTCTTTAATAACAAGGTACATAACAAAATTCTTTAATAACAAGGTACATAACACACTTCTTTAATAACAAGGTACATAACACACTTCTTTAATAACAAGGTACATAACACACTTCTTTAATAACAAGGTACATAACACACTTCTTTAATAACAAGGTACATAACACACTTCTTTAATAACAAGGTACATAACACACTTCTTTAATAACAAGGTACATAACACACTTCTTTAATAACAAGGTACATAACACACTTCTTTAATAACAAGGTACATAACACACTTCTTTAATAACATTTGTTCAATAAGATACAGAACAGTAGGATATAAAACTACATTTCATAACATTAGTTCAATAAGATACAGAACAGTAGGATATAAAACTCTATTTCATAACTTTATTCCAATAAGATACAGAACAGTAGGATATAAAACTCTATTTCATTTCATTAGTCCAATAAGATACAGAACAGTAGGATATAAAACTCTATTTCATTTCATTAGTCTAATAAGATACAGAACAGTAGGATATAAAACTCTATTTCATTTCATTAGTCCAATAAGATACAGAACAGTAGGATATAAAACTACATTTTCAAATGCCCAATAATGTCTATATTTTCCGACAAACGCCTTATCAGAGAAAAACCTTTTTATCGGCCGATTTCGCGTTTCACTTACATATTGTTGCACCGGAAACGACCCCTCTCCCCCTAACACCCCCACCCACCTAGGTTAATCCTTAACCCCTTATCTCATAAAAAGGACGCAGAAGAATTAAGAATAATATAACTCCATTTTAATTCTAGAGTCCAATAAAGTACAAAATATCAAGATATAACCCCCCTTGTCTTAAAATATTTTAGTGTCACCTTCAAGTGCCTCTTTAAAATTACTAGCCATTTGTTATAAGGTAATAACAGGTTGGACAGGCGAAATATAAAACTCAGGGAGCGTGACGAGGAATGTTTGGTCGAGAGAGTTGGCTTGGTCGAGAGAGTAACACTGTCAGTCACTAGTCAGGACGGTTGGGGAATATTTTTACCTGTATGGAGGAGAGCGACTTGAAGATTACCTGGTGTATATGACTAGTCGCTTACCTTTAATTAACCTGAGTGAAACGTTTCTATACGACGATTGTTGTATCTGAAAATACCTGAGGCGAGGGTGGCCTATACGACGATTGGAATACCCGTAATTTATTTTCATACACGAACACAGTCTTACCTAGAGACGTTATAGCGGAATAGTTGTATGTGAGCCAGTGAGGAAGACAAAGTATCTCCAACTTACAGCGGTGTATAACTTGTCAATATTCACACGTGTTAGAACTACCTGGGATATTACACATATTAAAATGAATTCTGAAAGTTTAGACGATAGGAATATTGAGTGTTTATTGGAATATATTAATATACAGGTAAGTTCTTTGATCTCGCCGCCAGGTAAAACAATACCAAGCATTGAAATGATCCGTGTATATCATGTTTAGCCATTTTGTTTTGTTTTTAGGACTAATTCTGTCTTTATAACGTGTATTGGATATCGAATATTTGTCGGACATGTTTTTATTCACAGGTAATTCGTTTGATCTCGCCGCCTGATGAAAGATATCACGTATTTATATCTCTATATATGTATTTTGTGTTATGATATTTTGTTTTGTTTCTACGATTGGTTCTGTCTGGTACCTAATATTGGTCTGACATGATTCCATATTTTCAGGTAATTGTTTTGATCCAGGTAAAATATATCATCACGATATAAACGGTCTTCTGATAGTTTGTTTCTACCTGGGTTCCACCTCAGTTTTACCTGGCTTCCAATCTTATATTGTCTCTTGGACTATCGAATATTTAACCTACAAGTTTTGTTCACAGTAAAACGCTTTGATTATGCCGACAGGTATAAATTATTATGCCTGTATATGGTGTCAGCATTGTTTTCTATAACAGACTCTACCTCGGTTCCAATAGTTTATTCGGTATCGGTAAATTTCCACTCTTCATTAACCCTTTAGCTTCAGAAGACTAGGACGTAAAACTCCATTCATTTCATTTCTGCTACAAACAATTCATTTTCATTAACCCTTAAGATGCAGGAGGTAAACTCTTTGATCTCACCGACACCGTGTTATTTCATGAGAATAATAGTAGGTTAATTGAGGCCTTGATTAAATATGTCAGCAAAAATTTTTTTGAATTTTTTCAATATCTTGTATGAGAAATGAAATATTGGCCTCATAATATTAGTATTAAAATGTCTTTGTGTTGATAAAATTTATTAAGTTGAAAAAAAAACCATGTCTCTCCTACAAATTAAAAGTCCCAAATGTATTTGCTGAATCATAATGTGTTCTTAGATTTATATTTCTATCAACACTTTCTTAGACTAGCAGCAGTCTATTATTTCAAGGCAGATATTTCAATTATTTAGAAAATTTAGGAAACTTTTTAATCTTTGTACTTTTCTCAGACAAAGTGCGTACTAGAAATACATAAATTGTTGAAAAATACCTCAAATTAGATAGTGTATGTTGTATTCCCTGTTTCGATACAGTTTTATGTAATGTTTAATCAGTCTGTAATATAGAGATGTAGTTTGTGAGGCCTCTATACAGTGTTTGTTGTCAGTGATTTGGAAGTAAAACTGTGTATAGTTTAGTACCAGGTAACTAATCAATCACCGGTGACAGACACTGCTAGTAGTTTTAATAGTCAATATTATTTTATACTTTTTACCTTTACTCTAGTCTGATCTTAGTTACACAATAATTAAACATCCCTTCACAGTTCGATTTTTCAACCCGGTCTCCCCTTGTCAGTGATGCAGGTTGGAGAGGTTTAATATTGCTTTATTAATAAATTGAGGAACTGTAAAGAATCTGGTTCAATGCTCTACCCCACTGATACCTTTCAGTGCCCAGAACAAACTAATCCTTCAGCCCCCTTGCCCCTTTTTTTTCTTTAATTTTGTTCCCCTCAACCTCAATTTACCTGATCCCCCGCAGACCGCCCCCCCCCCCTTCCTCCAACACCTTAAAGTCAACTAAGCTGTGTTAACGAAGTGCTATAATTAACAATAGAGTTAATCAGGATTAATTAGTCCCTTGAAGAATAGTTCGTTAATTATTTAATAAGGTTTATACTTGTAATATTAGTAGGTCAAGGTCAATAGTCACCATTAAGTAATTCGACTTATTTCAGGGAGAAATCATTTATAGTATAATTTAAATTTAACAATTAATCAGATAATTGTATTGACTAATCTAGATATTATTATATTTGATAAAATTGAATTTTGAGATGTTATATTATGCTAGTTGTTCGGAGTAGACATTACACCACACCATACCCCTGTGTGCTACAGGCTGAGAGATTGTAGGCTTATACCAATGGTCTAGCAAATGTTGTCTCATTGCACACTGCATGGTGTTGTCTATCCTTAGTAGTCATGTCAACTGAAGATGAGCAGGGTGTAAAACTCAATCATTATCCATTTCATCAATGTGGGTGGGTGTTTTACATTTAGTTGTCTGTACTAGACAGCTAATAAGGATAGACAAGACTATGAAGTGTGCAGTGAGGTAAAATCATTTTCTATTTTATCACCTTTTATATCCGAATATATTCAATGATGAGGATGTTGATGGACTCAAACTACAGAGAAAATATTTTACCTCAAAGGCCATGGGGCATGTTTCATTTTAATTCAGATTTCTTGTTTTTGAAACATTTTTGTGTGTTGACTCATTATTCAGTCCAGAGTAAGCTGTTTATTTAACATGGACTGATTAATACTAGTTTACTCTAGTTGATGTTTTTAAGTGCCTGTTCTATACTAGGGTAAGGGAAAATAAGTCAATCAACTGATGGATTTTGATTCAATATTTATGATGCTCAGTTTTCTATATCCTGTAATTTTAAACAGCTAGACAAGAAATGAAATGAAGGGCGTTTTACTTCCTACTCTTCTGCAACTTATAGACTAATGAAGATGGCCAATGCCATGCAGTGTGAAATGAGGGAGATTCTGTTTGATCAAGTAGTTATATGTAAATAACGTGATTTAAAAAAAGTTTAAAATATAATTTTCTACATTTTTGATAATGCAAATTTCGCATTCTGACCCCTGAAGATAATTTTGAAAAACTTTTCCATGAAGGCCATGAAGATGTACTTTTATAAGTTATTCAGGGTACAGCTGTCACTGGGACATGATTTTCACAACTTTTAACATTAGTAGATTTATAGCTGATGTCATAGTTTAACATAGCCCTGGTAGAAGACATTAGAACTATTTAGATGTCCCATTATTTACACAGTTACTGGACTTAGCAGGTACTTGTTACAATTATTACTAACATTACATCATCATGTAAATACTAGAGGTCATAGGTCAGAGTATAACTACCCCACACACTGTTCTTATCTACCAACAACTACCTAGTCTGTGATATCATTTAGCTTATCATCTACCAACAACTACCTAGTCTGTGATATCAGTTAACTTTTCATCTACCAATAACTACCTAGTCTGTGATATCATTTAGCTTGTCATCTACCAACAACTACCTAGTCTGTGATATCATTTAGCTTGTCATCTACCAACAACTACCTAGTCTGTGATATCATTTAGCTTGTCATCTACCAACAACTACCTAGTCTGTGATATCAGTAAATTGTCATCTACCAACAACTACCTTGTCTGTGATATCAGTAAATTGTCATCTACCAACAACTACCTAGTCTGTGATATCATTACTTTCATCTACCAACAACTACCTAGTCTGTGATATCATTTAGCTTGTCATCTACCAACAACTACCTAGTCTGTGATATCATTTAGCTTGTCATCTACCAACAACTACCTAGTCTGTGATATCATTTGAGTTGTTTTACTTTTCATCTACCAACAACTACCTAGTTTGTGATATCATTAATGGACGGAAAGTCTTGTCATCTACCAAAACTACTTAGTCTGTGATATCATTGTGAAGAAAGTTACTTGTCATCTACCAACAACTACCTAGTCTGTGATATCAGTTAGCTGGAAGAAAGTTAATTGTCATCTACCAACAACTACCTTGTCTGTGATATCAGTAAATTGTCATCTACCAACAACTACCTACTTTGTTATATCAGTAGGCCCTAAGCTAAAAATGGTAACCAACTTGTCACCAACAATTCTGATCCCAGCGAATTGATATTCCACTATTTTCGTACATCTACGGTCCACCTATCAATATAGAATGCTGACTATGATGTTTGTTTGTGATATTTTTTTACTTGTAAATCTGGTTGGTTATTATTTACTTCTAAATACGGACGGAAAGGTCAGCCCTCTCAGGTTTAAAATACTTTCTTGTTTATTCATCTTGTTCAAGTATAGAGGTAGGGAGTGGGGGGATGTGGGGACAGGACTAGTGGAGAGGGATCTATGGGAGTGGGGACTGAGAGATTTATCTTGTATAGGGTGTATACTTTGTGGTTTATTGTAAATCTCTCGGCCCCAGCTATCAATGTAACATGACAGTATAAAAATAGAAGGTCTGATCGAGTGAGAAGATGATAGAAGATTAGTGGCCTCTGAAGACACTGAGCCTATTGTTGTTATATACAAGCTTCTTATAGATAATAGAGATTCCTATAAATAATACAGATTTCTATAGATAGTTATTAATACTACTATCATGATAATAATTGTTTAGATCTATTAGCTCTTGTATTGTTCTATCTAGAGAAAGCTGTATTATGGTTTAGATCTATCATCTCTAATATCGAGAGAGCTGTATTATGGTTTAGTCAAGATGGATTATTTTTTTACTGTATTATCTAATGAAAGCTGGTCTTTGTCCCAGAGTAAAGTATAATAGATGACCTGGACTTATTCTTTATCAGAGAAAATCTCTTGGGATTCTGGTGTTGTACATAAATATCTAGAGTTCAGACCTGGATAAGTGTAGGATTCCATATTGGGTTCAAAGTACTTTAAATATTAGATGCTAAGGATAAGCTCAGATTTATTTTTCAGGATAAACTTTGGCTCTCTGCTAGCTTTGTCTCGGGAATATCTGAGAAATTTTTGACCTACTCCAGAAGCCATACCCTTTCTACAGATTTCTCTGTGAGGTGCAAGATGCTTTTGAAATGAGATTCCGAGGGGTTTGGGTTTAGCTTAAGTGTTTTTCAGGATAAGACTGACCCCATTTTATAGGTTTGTCTCAGGAATGCCATGACTAACTCTAGCCTTTATTGAACAGTAACTTGTTACTTTCAATCACCCTAATCTCTAGAAACCTGGCTTCTGTTAGATTTCTTGGTTAAATACAAATTTTTTCATTTTCATAAATTCTAAAATTGAACAAAGAGCGAAACGACGGAGTTACATAGTTATGTAAAACGAAACATTTTCAACTTGCATCATACTCATTGATAAAACTGCGTCAAACTTGTAATTAAATGGTCAGATTGAAGACTGATAAGTTAAGTTTTTTAAATAAACTCACAGTATTGAAACAGTGAAAATATTTTAATTAAAGTGTTTAAGAATAAAACCCTGTTTAATATACCAGATAGGGGATTGATAAGTGAATACGTACGTAGGTAAAACTAACAATATGTGTATACCATGACTCATGGAAAGTACCTACCTATACTAGATCTAGGTAGTTGTCAAGTCTAGAGTGGGTGTGGTCTCGGTAAAAAATTGGTATTATTGTGTCAATAAGTTGATAAAGTTATCAGTACACATGTCTTGTAGGAGCTGTCATACAGCCTCACTTGTTGACTAACCTGCCTCAGGATTGTGGATTTATTTGGATTATTTGTGAAATATTATTTTTAGAGTCAAAGGTAGAGTTAAATTTGATTGTTTTAGTAACAAATATGAAATTATACAATTTGAGAAGATTTTAGCCACAAAGTTAAAAAAATAATAATTATTTCCTCAATCGAAATTCATAGAAAAAAACAAATTATTTTAGCGCTTTAACTGTACCAAAAGAAGCTGGAAGTTTTGAGCAATTTTCGTTTATTTTTAAAAACTGAGGAATATTTCCCTTTCTCCATTCAGTATGACGATTGGTAGGCTATTTGGTTGTTCCTTGCCATCACTTATCATGACAGCAGAAATATTTTTGCCAGTTTTCAAACTTTTATAATTCATTTATGAGGTTAAAAGACACTGTTTTGTCCTCCCAAGTTTTTATTTTAAATTTGACATAACATGACGAAAAATAGCCAAATAGTCACTCTCCTGATTTATGATAAAGTGAAAAAAGGGATGGAGAATTGAAAAAATGTGAAATATGCTAGAAAAGATGGCGTTGAAATGACAAAAGTGGAGTTAAAATGAACAACAAAAACACAGATAAAATTAATCTCCACTTGTCCACTCCTTTATTAACTTGCCTGACCCCTACAGGTGTTGAAAAGGTCAGCGTTGATTGCCCAGGGGGTTGTTTATTTAGCCTGGGTATGACCCTGGTGTAAATACCCCTCCTAGATGTAGCTAGTAGATTAGAGGTAATGATCAAGGTATATTGATACAATATGGTATTAACCTCCACATTATAACTATCTTGTACTTAATTTACTTACAATCAAACCTATCTTCATTAGTCCATTAGGTGTAGAAGAGTAGGATGTAAAACTCCATTCATTTCATTTCTATTACAAACAGTCCATCTTCATTAGCCCATTAGGTGTAGAAGAGTAGGATGTAAAACTCCATACATTTCATTTCTATTACAAACAGTCCATCTTTATTAACCCATTAGGTGTAGAAGAGTAGGATGTAAAACTCCATTCATTTCATTTCTATTACAAACAGTCCATCTTCATTAGCCCATTAGGTGTAGAAGAGTAGGATGTAAAACTCCATTCATTTCATTTCTATTACAAACAGTCCATCTTCATTAGCCCATTAGGTGTAGAAGAGTAGGATGTAAAACTCCATTCATTTCATTTCTATTACAAACAGTCCATCTTCATTAGCCCATTAGGTGTAGAAGAGTAGGATGTAAAACTCCATTCATTTCATTTCTATTACAAACAGTCCATCTTCATTAGTCCATTAGGTGGAGAAGAATAGGATGTAAAACTCCATTCATTTCATTTCTATTACAAACAGTCCATCTTCATTAGCCCATTAGGTGTAGAAGAGTAGGATGTAAAACTCCATTCATTTCATTTCTATTACAAACAGTCCATCTTCATTAGCCCATTAGGTGTAGAAGAGTAGGATGTAAAACTCCATTCATTTCATTTCTATTACAAACAGTCCATCTTCATAAGTCCATTAAGTTCCATTTAAACTAGACTTTTTATACAATATTTTAACTAAGTATACACTTATTGTCTCTTTTAAAAGTTTTTAGAAGTTTTTCTATTTTTTCCTTCTTTTTCCTTTATAGTTTATTTATATCTTACCACTTTGTTTTGTTAAGCGCATTGAGATTGTATACAATATTTTTATGTTGTTATGTAATACGCTGTATAAGAATAAACTATTATTATTATTATTATTAAGTGCAGAAGAGTAGGACGTAAAACTCCATTCACTTTTTTTACCCTCCCCTGGCAAGTAAATAAGATTGAAAGTCCCTCGAAAGTTTAAAAATTCATTCTCATCCTTGTTGATCTGCTGACAATGGTTCTCTACTTTACCGTACATGATGTGTGCTTTTATTGTTAATCCAAGGATAACTTGGAATGTCAGGAATGCTAGGAATGCCAGGATAACTTGGAATGTCAGGAATGCTAGGAATGTCTTAGATATATCATGGTTTTGGGTCAATAGAGTAGAAGTGTGCTGTTATTTTTGCCAAATTCCCATTTTTGTCAACTTCATTGTATTTAAGTTGTAGTGTAGTGCAGAATAGTAGAAAGGGGGTAGGGGGAAGGGCATGTGTCCCAAAAAAAGAGACTGCCCCTATTTTGGCTCCTCCACTTTTTATCCAAGTTTTTAAACAATTTACATAGTGAAAGAATTGAAATAAATATTTGTGGTCCCTGCACACTACCCAATGAAAACTGTTCAGTTGTTGCTCTGGTTTCCTGGGTGCCCTAAAGCCTTGATACCAATCTAGATCCCAATGTTGATCTAACATCACAGACTGGTTATATATGAAACAATGAAATCAGTCAGGTATTTTTAATAAAATGATAAAAATCAGTTAAAATACAAGAATTGTACAGTACAACCCAAATAACACCTTTTTTAAAATAGATAAACTCAATTATAAGTTGTAAACTTAATCTTTTAGATTTTCCTCTACCCTGGGGCTTCAAAATATTTCTATTACCCTGCCCCCTTAGGCCCATAATATTTTTATAAGCCCTAGCCCAAATAAACAACATATTTACCCCTACCCCAGGGGGTCAAGACTATTTTTTGAACTAATTGTGAATAGTTGTATATAGGATATCAATAAGTGAAGAAGGTAAATTATGTATTACTTAGTGTAACATTCTTTTTGAGTTATTTTTAAAATTTAATTATTCTTGTCTGAATATTGAGAAAAAGAAATCCTGAAATACCTTGTTATTGTTTATTTTAAAATAATTTTTAGATCTATTTTATATGTGGATTATAGATGGATTATAAATAGTAGGGTTGGAGATGCAAGACACAACTTGTCATTTTGATGGGACAATAAACTGAGGTCCTATATACTACAGGCTGTGCACTTTAGTTATCCCTTTACAGTTGGTAGGCTAATCGGAAAGAAAGAGAAGGTAAATGCAGCAAAGTTTCCTTCATTATACTCTGCATAGTGTAGCCTGTCTTTATTTGTATTAACAGGAGTGAAGAAGTAGCATATCAAACACAATGTAATTTCTCCATTCAATAAACTTGCGGTCTGTATGAAACTTAAGTAATAGGTTTGGTTTTTTTTGCTCCATGTTCAATTGCCTATTACGTTGCACAAGATTAGCTGTAAAACATTTTATAAACAGATTTTTCAAAATTTTTATCAATTATTTTTGATAGTCATTGATAGGTAATCCTATTATAGCCTGTTTTGGTTGTTGTTGTTTATTTCTTTCCATAGCCAATGTAGATTTGTAATTTGTCTATGCTAACTTTATTTGGTTTTTAAACTTCTTGCTTTGGCCTATTTCAATTTAAATTAAATAAAAAGAATGGAGCTTTATGTCCTATTTTTCTGCACATTCTGAGCTAATGAAAACAGGCAACGCCATGCAGTATGCAATGAGGGAAATTTATCCAGGACAGCTACAATAGTCTACTCTTTTGTGATTTCCAACAGTTGTGGCAAACATGTGGCACCCGAAGGACTAGACGATTATCTTTAGCGGAATTGATCCCTGGACCTTCAGGTTACCGAGCAAGCGTCTAACTACCTATTTCAGTGTAGCAGTTGTTGTACAACATGTTATATAACTATGTGGTATTTATCATCGACCATCTATATCAACAGATGATATTATACAACAGTGCAGCTGATATACTGTCTACGTGGATAAATATTTTTAAAACTGGATTGTCCCTGTTTTTTGGACAATTTTTGCTGACATTAGACTTTTTGGAAGTTTTTAACAGAGGGGTAGATACTATTGGTACATCATAATATTGGTATTTATCATCGCGCCATACAATTCATAAATGATATTATACAACAGTGCCGCAATAATAGTGCACTGTAGGATAACATTTATCTTATAGACGGATTGTCCACTGGACAACTTGACCGACACTTAACTCTTTTGGAAGTTCTTTACAAAGCGTAGATACTATATGGTATATCATAATATTTGATATATCATCATCTGCTGGCATAACATTCATGAAAAATTAAAAACGTATCCCATAAGTATATTAGGACACTCAGGTAAGTTCACTGATGAATAATATATCTCATATTGATCATTCTTGATACTAAATTTATGTCCATGCTGACACACAGGTTATCTTTCTTGATGTTGTTTTATTGATGTTGCTCATTATTTGTTTTTGGTAGTTGGAAGGTACATTCTACAATCTACAATTCTACATTCCACAACCTACATTCAACACAAATCTACATTCCACAACATCTACATTCCCAATCTACATTCAACAATCTACATTCTACATTAATCACAATCTACATTCCACAATCTACAATCTACATTCCACAATCTACATTCTACAATCTACAATCTACAATCTACATTCCACAATCTACAATCTACATTCCACAATCTACATTCTACAATCCAATCTACATTCTACAATCTACATTCCACAATCTATCAAATCTACATTCCACAATCTAAAATTCCACAATCTACATTAATTACAATCACAATCTACATTCCACAATCTACATTCTCACAATCTACATTCCACAATCTACATTCCACAATCTACATTACATCTAATATTGAGATTGCAGTAATCTTTATTCCAAAACTGTGATTTCTAGATATTACAATCTAATCTATCACAATCATAAAAATTTCATAAAGTACTTAGTTTCTGTGACTTTGATACGTTTAGAAGATATTTATATTTCACAGATGTCTTTATGGTGACCCAAAAACTCAGGTGTACAACTTTTATTTTTATAAAGTTTTTGAATAACCAACTTGAAAACCAACATGTAATTTAAAATATTTTAGGTTTTAGTTGAAAGAAATTGAAGCTAGTTGATAATTTAACATGTTTAAAACAAGTTGTAGAAGGTTTACTGTGACTAGAAAAACATCTCTGTGAAACTTGAACTTTTGTCTGCAAACAACTAAACGTGGCTTTTTTAACAAAATGATGACAACTATTTAAAAAATGTGAATTTGATAAAAGGATAATAAGAGAGTGGGATAGGATTACTGACTATTTGAAGGGAGATGGCTCTGGTATTTGTTAAGTTAAAAGGATTGTCTTTTCGGGTCCGATATCACCTGATATCTTACGATTAATTTCGTGGTAAGATTCATAATTCTGATATGAAATTCAACTTGATAAATTCTTACTATTAAATATTTTCTGAGTTTTAGTTGTTCTTTTTCATGTGTGTTCCTTTTTTTATTTAGTATATCTTTTTCACAGATAATTTATATTCAATATTCAAAGTTAACTAAGAATCAATTTGGATGTAAATAATCAAAATAATCAAAATAATCAAAAAACAAAAAACAAAAAACAAAAAATTCACTCAAACGCATTTCATTGAGATACTGAGCTATAGCAATAAAGGTCATGTTTATTTCTCAAAATACCGAACAACTTTTTTACGTCATTAGATAATTTGTGTATGTATAATAAAAATTAAAAAATAAAAAATACGTAGATGTAAGAAATGGAAATAAAAGGTTTTTTGACGGGGTTAAGCTGCGTACAGGATATTTTTAAAGAATAATAACTCTATTGAGATTAACCATATAGAATAGAAATGAATATTATTTATATTTACTCACTCAAGCACAGATCAGTCAGTTTTATACATCTGGCATTTAACTCAAACTTTCTTAATTTATTGTGGTAGTAATAAAGATAAAATATGTCACATTGAGAAAAATTATCAGCTATGTGGACTCTCTAAAGTCTATAAAATGGTATCGGATGTACTTACAGAATGATTCTGTCTTACTACCACTAGCTGTGGCCATAAATGATATATTAATAGCTATGTGGACTCTCTGTACCCGAAGAACGATTACACTATTACTACTACCATTACCATTACTACTACCATTACCATTACTACTACTATTACCATTACTACTACCATTACCATTACTACTACCATACCATTACTACTACCATTACCATTACTACTACCATAACCATTACTACTACCATTACCATTACTACTACCATAACCATTACTACTACCATTACCATTACTATTGCCACTAATAGTACCACTACCACTAGCTGTTGCTATGAGCGATGAATTAATAGCTAAAGAGTCATACTATAGAAACAAATGTACCAAATCTTGAGGAAAGGAATAGGAAATATAACTTCTGATATCATGGAATATTTATGGACATTGTAACAACTGATTATAAATTACTTTAACTAGTGTTTGAAGTGACATTATTATAACTATGTGGACTCTCTAAAAGGAAGGTGTTATGATTTAATCATGAAAGTGAAAGAGAGGGGGGGGGGAGGGGTTATAACAAAACCTGGTTAAATCATCTCAATCAATAGCTACGTGGACTCTCTATAAAATCTATCAGATGTACTTGAAGAATGATTCTGCCTTACAATCATCCCATCTGGATTTATTAAAATTCTAAGTATTGAAATATTGATTTATAACTATGTAGACTCTCTAAAAGGGGAAGTTGTTATGATTAAATTGTGAACAAAAGAAAGAGATGGCTTGATAATAAACTTTGTAAAGTCATCAGATTTTTATAGACTCTTTACTTTATCAGTTAAAATTCTTCCTGAAGCCTCGAGGTATTGAACATTAATTTATAGCTATGTGGACTCTCTAGCAGGACAGCTGTCTGGTGAAAGTGAAAGAGAGGGCTTGTAAGGTTATCAAAGTTTTATTGACAATCACAGTGTTATAATCCAACCTCTAGATCTCCTATAAAATACTTCCCCTCTAGATTAGAGACGTGGAGTAAAGATAATGTTGTCAGTTACAACTTGATATGATAGATTAGCCAGATAGTCATTGTTTTGAGTGTTTTCATTGTTTTACTTCAGGTGTGAGGGTGAGGATGTCTTACCCGCCTCATTATTACATGCTTGGTTAAATAATGAATTTTAACCTACCTATATATCTAAATTGGGTTCAAAAACAATATTTATATCTGTTCCTTAGATATTGTGTCGTTTGGATAGGACAAAAAACAAAGGTCTTGTGTGTTTACAGGCTGTACATGTTAAAGATCACTCAACAATTGGAAATCCCAAAAAGAGTAGGTTTATACTGCTGTCCTGGCAAAATTTACCTCATTTTACACTGTATGGCGTTTCCCGTCTTCATTAGCCTATAAAGTGCAGAGTGGTAGGACTTAAAACTCCATTCATTTCATTTTATTTTCTGGATCTCTTGAGCTTGGTTCAAAAGGTTCAACCACCATGTTGTTTTTTCTCTGCAACTTTTAGGGGAATTTTTTAGATCTCCCCTTAAAAAAAAAAAGAAAAACGACACCAGGATCTGAAATTCGATATCAAATCTATCAAATAAATTTTTAGACGTCAAAATCTGTTTTTATTTTGTTAATTATGTAGGCCTTGGGCTAAAACTTGTTTATTCATCACCAACCCAATAAGGATGGTAGCAGAACAATAATTTATCTTTTTCCTCCTTCCCGTGCCTGTGCCTGTAGGGAGAATCACACCCCACCTTCCCAAAATCAATTGTATTTCATAAGCGTAATAAAGATCAGCCTGATAAGGATCAAAATATTAGGATGTAAAACTCCATTTCATTTCATAAAATCTTTTAGGATCAAAATATTAGGATGTAAAACTCATTTCATAAAACCTATAATTATCAGAACTGTAGGATATAAAACTCTATTCCATTGCATTTCACTAGTCCAATTAGATACAGAACAGTGGGATATAAAACTCTATTTCATTTCATTAGTCCAATAAGATACAGAACAGTAGGATATAAAACTCTATTTCATTTCATTAGTCCAATAAGATACAGAACAGTAGGATATAAAACTCTATTTCATTTCATTAGTCCAATAAGATACAGAACAGTGGGATATAAAACTCTATTTCATTTCATTAGTCCAATAAGATACAGAACAGTAGGATATAAAACTCTATTTCATTTCATTAGTCCAATAAGATACAGAACAGTAGGATATAAAACTTTATTTCATTTCATTAGTCCAATAAGATACAGAACAGTAGGATATAAAACTCTATTTCATTTCATTAGTCCAATAAGATAAGAACAGTATATATAAACTTTTTTCATTTCATTAGTCCAATAAATAAGAACAGTAGGATATTAAACTCTATTTCATTTTAGTCCAATAAGATACAGAACAGTAGGATATAAAACTCTATTTCATTTCATTAGCCCAATAAGATACAGAACAGTAGGATATAAAACTCTATTTCATTATGCCAATAAATACAGAACAGTAGGATATAAACTCTATTTCATTTCATCAGTCCAATAAATTACAGAACAGTAGGATATAAAACTCTATTTCATTTTATAAGTCCAATAAGTTACAGAACAGCAGGATATAAAACTCTATTTCATTTTATAAACCCTATAAAGATAAGAACCGTAATACGGAATTTAGTCCATTCTATTTTAGAAGCTGTTTATGGATTAAAACACTAGGAAGTTAAATTCTATTTTATTTACGGTATAATATGATAAATCAATAATAGTGAAGTTTAGTTTAATAATAATCAGACTACGCCCTTGTTTAGGTTGGTACAGGTTATTTGAGTTAAACTATAAGATATCGATTATATAGGCTACAGTAGACTGATTGTGTAATACTGCCCTGTTATTAGGAAGTCTGGAATATAACCAGTGATTATAGTCCTCTGTTTATTCTATTGTGTGAGATGAGTAGAGGAATCAGGTTTCTATTAAAACTAAGGTTAGTATTATATTGTGTCACAAGATATTGATCCTTTGTGAACTGATTATTGAATACTGTAAATTCCAATCGCGAATGCTCTGTCCCTGTCGGTGCTTTTGGGTGTCAACTTAGAATTAAACTTACAGTTTTCCTCAAATTTTTTACATTAGGCTAGCTTGGTTTTATTGAGATAGTATATTAGTACTGAAATACAAATCCTGAAGTTTTTATGCCTCTGTCCATGTCTTTGAGTGTCAACCCAGTGTTGAATTTTTCTAAAAAAAAAAAAAAAAAACTTTTACATTAGGATACCTTGGCTGTTAGTGAGATAGCCAATCTAATGCAATTTTGGAACTTTTTTTTATACTCCTGTTGGTTCTTTTTAGTGTCAACTTATATGTTTTTCAATTTTTTAAGTGAAGTGACATTGCAAATGAGTAGCCTACTGTAAAATGCAATTTTTTCGGTGTCGATTTTCAACTTTTTTCTTAAATTCTCAATTAAGTTTTAGTTATGCTTTGAGTTTCCCCAAGACACATAAAAAATTTAGAAAAAACACTTTACATAAATGGATATAGTCTTGGTATGTATTCATGAGCTTTACGTCATTTAAATAATGGGCCTATATTAATCTGCTGATCTCACATTCTAGGGGTTTGGTAGGGTCTTAAGACCTGACAAACTTTAAAACTAGTTTAAAGATCCCCTACTGTGTTGTCTATCTATTGTAACAGTTAGTAATAGGTTTATTTCGGTACATTAAGAAAGTGTATTGTAGTTTGAAGTATATAGGTTATAGTTTGATGTATTATCTACCGATCTGGTTTGGTTTTGTTGTGTTTTTCTTTACGAACTGTCACCTTCCTCTCCACAGTCTCGGAATATTTAATATTTACCACTTAGTCAAAAATACCATCTGTAGTAAATTGTTATATTAAAGTGGCTATCCTATATAGATATGATATTACTTATACATACTTCTTCAAGATGTTACTATAATGTTTTCAGTATTAAAGTAACTGTTCCATATGGTTCTAATTTTAAGACCATTGAATATGAGGTTGTTTTATTAAAGTTGCTGCTCCATATAGATATAAAATATATACTTATATATTTATTTAAGACTTTACCATATTATCAACTAGTGGTAAATTGAGGGTTGTTATATTAAAGTAGCTATCCCATATAGATATAATATTAGGGCCTACATATATACTTATTTAAGACTAATGTTATAATAACCTCCATTGTGTAGAATTAAGGTATCATGGATCAATATGGGTCTAGAACAACGTATGAAAATAGGTGACATAAAAGTTAAAAGAATGACTTCAATCTGAATCTCCCCTGACTGACCCCAGCCCTGAGTTACCCAATATGGGTATAAAAAATTAAAAAGTAAAACCCATTTCATTCCTTTAACCTTTAAAAGGGTGTTGAAGTCTTCATTAGCCCATTAGGGGTAGAAGAGTAGGAAGTAAAACTCCATTCTTTTTATCTTACATCTTGTCATTCTGTCTAAATTCTAATATTATTTAATGTGTTTTAAATTGTCTATTTTAGACGTCACGGTGAGATAGATTCGAAACAAGATGGCTGACAATTCGGAGGTAGCAGCTATTATCGGAGGTTCGATTGGTGGATTGATAGTGTTTGTTATAATTGTCAGTATCATCATCTATATGTTATGTGGGTAAGTCGTCTGTTTACTTCTTATTTTCACTTTATTACAGAGTGGGGAGCCGCAGTTGCTCAGTGAGTTAGATGCTTGATCACTAACCTGAGGAT
Source organism: Nipponacmea schrenckii (assembly GCA_030562195.1). Lineage (NCBI taxonomy): Eukaryota > Metazoa > Mollusca > Gastropoda > Lottiidae > Nipponacmea > Nipponacmea schrenckii. The sequence continues at coordinate 1,616,707 of JAUJPP010000001.1, forward strand.
CCAGGGTTAAATCCTAGTATAGGTTGAGATAATAATTCAACCCTGTCAGTAGAGAGCTGTGATGGCTCAGTGAGTTAGATGCTTGCTAGCTTACCTGAAGGTGCAGGATTTAATCCTAGTATAGGTTGAGATGAACTTTCAGATTTTTCAACCCAGTTTCCCCTTGTCAGTGATGCAGGTTGGAGGGGGTGACCTGAAAAAAGCGTCTAGTTGTTCGGATAGGATAATAAATCGAGGCCATGTGTGCTACAGGCTGTATTAAATATGCCTTCCCTCATTACATTACATGCTTGCCCGTCTCATGAGCCCATTAGGTGCAGAAAAGTAGGACGTAAAACTCCATTCATTTCAATTAATTTTATTTCAATTCTTACTGAAACTGATTGGAAATTTCAAAAATCAAATCATGTTTATTCTAAAAAAAAAAAATTAAGCTTCAATCCGTTACCGGTATTTGCTTTCTTTCCATCAGGCTAACATTATTTTATTTTTCTATTAATTAAATTGACGAAGTGGCCTATTTAAAGACAACAATTATTATTTGTTTTAAACACAACGTTTTACTAGAAGTCAATATCCATAATAATTGTTATCTCTTAATGTGTAGTGATACTTGTAAATATTTTATAAGGATTATAGGCTGGTAGATCGTGAAATAAAGAGGTATCTGATATTGACAGTATTTATTTAAATACGTCACAGATTGAGGATCAGAATCGTGATAAAGTGATAAATAATTATCGGGAAATTAACGTGATAAAAAAACTAAACGAGATAATTGTTTTAATGAGTTATTTCCGGTCTGTTACTGACGGTGTTATAACAGACAATCTGAATTCCGAGTTAATTGGCCACACAATTATGTATCTAGGTGATTCTTTTTTTTGTCACCATAACATACAACAACATTAAGATTTAATAATAATATCGGATCTCCTATAGTATCTAGGTGGTTGTTTTCAGCCTGTTAGGTAGAAACAGTTGTTGAGACGACAGACACTAGAATACAATGTCATCGGAGCCAATAACTTCAACTTGAAACCATTTGAACCTAACGACCCATCCCTTCCATCTTACTAGACAAAAATTATTATTATTTACTAATTCTGCTTTACTCTTTAACAAACCCCCTTTAACGCCACCCCTCTCTGTCACTAGCCTCCCACACCAATTATATCTGAAGTCAATAAGCAACTCCTCCCCCTGTCCATCACTACCCCCCATACCCCCCACCCCCACCCATCCCCTCTCTGTCACTAGTTTCCCACACCATTTGATGAAGAGTAGTATTATTATAAACTGAACACGACAAGGTTGTAGTGTATTGATCTACTTTCCTGTCTGGTCTATAACCACCCCTCCCTGTCCATCACTACCCCCCATACCCCACTCCCTTCCAACCCCCTCTCTATCACTAGTTTCCCACAGCAATTGATGAGAAGTAGTATTATTATAAACTGAACAAGACAAGGTTATATTATATTGATCTGTGTATTATCAATATTATTTATATTTCAACTCTATAATATACCATACACTAACCTGTTATATCACTCCTAAATCAATATACTCAGGTTTATATAGCATTAGGTAGACTGGTGTATATTACATTCAAACCATATTATTACTCAGGGCTGTTTTAAAAACTCTGTTAACCTCCAGGTCCAGGGATCAATCCTTGCAAATGTCGAGATGAACTTTTGGTTTTTTCATCCCAGTTTCCCAATTGTCAGTGATGCAAGTCTAAGGGACTGACATGGAAAGAGCATCTAGTAGTTTGAATAGGACAATAATCCGAGGCCCCATGTTCTACAGGCTGTGCATGTTAAAAATCCCCTGAATGTTGGAAATCACAAAAGAGTAGGCTAATGTCACTGTCAAAATTTCCCTCATTGCACACTGCATGGTGTTACCCGTCTTCATTAGCCCATAAGGGTGTAGAAGAGTAGGACGTAAAACTCCATTCATTTCATTTCATTTTCCCCTCATTTTGTTTTAGAACACAGTCTTACAGTTTCATTTCATTTCTATTGCTAAAGCTGCTTATGATATTTTTGGACTTTTGCGATACTGAGGTCTTGCTGGTACTTATGATATAATATTCACCTGGACTGTTTCAACCAATCAGAAGTGTGCTACTATAAAGCCATAAACCTCTTCTCGTAGCGTATTATCAAAACAAACCTGGAAAAAAGTATACAGAACCTTGAATTACAAGATTTAATCATTAACACATATTTTGTTTATTCAAATTCAGAACTTAAAATTTATTACAATCTGGGTCCGTGCTTTTGTAACATTGTCATTAGTACAAAGTTACAAACTTGACTCCCTAAAAATACCTTCAATTGATTTTCCTGTGATTTGAAAAATTAAGGGACCAATATCAATTTTAATATAGTCAAGTACCAAAAACTCACTGGAGAGAAGATAACTCCTCAAACTCCGAATAAACTTTTTTTAACTTTCTAGATTTACAATCGATCATCTACTTTTTACTGAGGTTTACTTCTTTTTAAAGCCACAATATTTATTTTGGCACATTTTGTTCCTTTTTCAAATTTTCATGTTTGAGGGAATTTAACAAGCTGGAGAAAAAATACTTTGTTTAAGACCAGGGAATGTAGAGCACACTTTACGATCGAAGATTTGTTTATATTTACCAGTTTGTTTCGTCAACAATCAATCAGCTATCAACCATTTATACAGAGTTCAATAATTTGTTTTGGAAATTTTCACATTAAAAGTTGTTAATGACTGCATTTTTTCTGCCCACTCAATTTTTTTTTAAAGACTTTTTCATTGATAAATAAAGCTGTTTTCAATAGCACATTAGGTATAGAGAGAGTAGGAGGTAAAATTCCATTCATTTCATTTCTATTATTGTTGTATATGCTTAGTCTCTGTTGTCTGTAGCATTGTTAAGGCTACACAAACGATCCATCTTCATTAGCACATTAGGTGCAGAAGAGTTGGAGGTAAAATTCCATTCATTTCATTTCTATCACATCTCCTCTAGACCATTAGGTGTAGAAGAGTAGGATGTAAAACTCCATTTATATAATCACTAACATGGACCCTAATACTGGACCCTAATCAAGTCTATTTTTTGGTATTAGGAGAGGATTTCTAAGGCACTTCAAATATTGGAGATGACTGATGTTTTTAACCAATAAAATTGACAAATACTTTTCAAAATTAGTATTAAAATATTTAATTTTTTTTTTATTCTAGATCCAGGAATCGTAGAAGGCGTCAAGAAAAGAAATTCCACCAAGTTTCTCGTCACCATGACAAATTACCTCACAGTCAGAATTCCACCGTGAGTCACCTCAGTGCCGAACGTCTCCCTAAAGTGGGGAGTAATGGATTATGGATGGGCACCCCAGGAGTTTACGCTGCTAGTCCCTCACCAGCATATTTTTACGGTAGACCTTACCCTCCTGGAGTACGACCCCCCATGGATAACAGAATGCAAGCTTGTAAGTATATCTCCTTGTAATTAGATCGATTTTTTGGGTGAAAAAAAAAAGACCAGGCATGATTTCTAGTCCAGGATTACAAACTTCTGCTTATACCTTGACTGCATTAAACACCTTAATTGTATCACATCTTCACAATGTCAGGTTATTACAAACTTCTGCTTATACCTTGACATAAATAGCTACCTGGTATGCAAGGAGATTAAAACGTGCATAAGCAAGTATAGCCAATCAGACAGAAAATCTGTGAACATGGCATATCGTTTACAGAAGTTCTTTCAAGGCCACTCATTGGCTGTACTGACTAGCATACAATCCAATAAAATCACTGCATTTACAAACTAAGTATAAGAAAGGTGGCTATTGCAGTCAAGGTATAAGAGGAAGTAAAAAATAATTTGACATTGTGAAGATGTATAAGATGAAGTCTGTAATAACTTGACATTGTGAAGATGTGATACAAGAAAGGTGACTATTGCAGTCAAGGTATAAGTATGAAGTTTGTAATAACTTGATATTGTGAAGATGTGATATAAGAATGGTGACTATTGCAGTCAAGGTATAAGAGGAAGTTAGTAATAACTTGGCAAATGACCAAAGTGAAGTAGACAAGAACAGATAAGTCATCTAATCTTTCATTGAAAAAGTGAACAATTTAAAAATATAGGTCAGTATAAAAGACGTAGATATTAAAAAATTTCTCACCAGGGCACAAACGTTAAAAATATCTCCTTGCCAGTCAACCATGACTGAAAATAACTTGAAATGTTCAGAGATACACCTTAAATAACCACTACAAGTCTAAGGATAATAGGCCAGCGTCATCAAACACTTACCCCAATTATAACTTGTGTACATCAGATAAACATAAACTTTTAGCTTATATTTAATGTTCACCATTAAAGTTATCTTCCTTCTTAGAATGACCACTAAAATAGAAAGTTTTTCAACTTGGCCAATTTTAATCTTTGCTCATCTGTAAACTTACCTGTTGTTAAAACCATACAACAGAATCTCTCTATAATCTAATAAATCCATTAAACTAAGTAATAATCCATTAAACTAAGTAATAATCCATTAAACTAAGTAATACTCCATTAAAACTAAGAAATAATTCATTAAACTAAGTAATTATCCATTGAACTAAGTAATACTCCATTAAAACTAAGTAATACTCCATTAAAACTAAGTAATACTCCATTAAAACAAAGTAATATCCATTAAAACAAAGTAATACTCCATTAAACTAAGTAATAATCCATTGAAATAAGTAATAATCCGTTAAACTAAGTAATAATCCATTAAAACTATGTAATAATACATTAAACTAAGTACTACTCCATTAAACTAAGTAATAATCCATTAAACTAAGTAATAATCCATTGAACTATGTAATAATCCATTAAAACTATGTAATAATACATTAAACTAAGTAATACTCCATTAAAACTATGTAATAATACATTAAACTAAGTAATAATCCATTAAACTAAGTAATAATCCATTAAACTAAGTAATAATCCATTAACTAAGTAATAATCCATTAAAACTAAGTAATAATCCATTAAACTAAGTAATAATCCATTAAAACTAAGTAATAATCCATTAAAACTAAGTAATAATCCATTAAACTAAGTAATAATCCATTAAAACTAAGTAATACTCCATTAAAACTAAGTAATAATCCATTAAACTAAGTAATAATCCATTAAATTAAGTAATAATCCATTAAACTAAGTAATAATCCATTAAAACTAAGTAATAATCCATTAAACTAAGTAATAATCCATTAAAACTAAGTAATAATTCAAATAAAACTAAGTAATTTGGAAAAACTCTTCCAAATAATAACTTTCTTGATGAATATATACTCTAATTGACAAAGTTTTAAATTAAAATGAAATTTTATTAACCTTACTAAGAAGTAGCATCCCTTTAAAACATCTGCCCAATCTCATCCAAGTAGACAAACCCTCTACCTACAATCTATGTCCATTATAAGAAGTCATATCCTTGAAGATTTTTTACGATAAATGTGATAACAGCATCATTGTCTATTATGAAGTGTTAAGTGTGTTTAGATAAAGAATAAGATCATGTCAAAGGATGATCTAAGCAAGTCATGGCCGCCCTTAGTCCATGGACCATTACGATAATTTCATACGTACTCTGTTTAGACACTTTTGAGATCTCAGGTGGAGAGTTGGTTCTTTCATGACATCATTTGTCATGTGACTAATCTTAAAATCACTCAAGATAATCACCTCTGTGCCTGATCCTGTCACCATGAAGTATTTTACATTTATTTGTCTGGCTATTTTATTGGGGGGTCAATACCTTTCGACCTATCAGAGGTTGTTGATATTTGACGTAATGCAGAAATTTTGACGTGATACAAGGTCTTCCCTTCAGTAGTCAGCCATTTTGTTTTGATCACATGACATGATTGACACATAAATTTTTTGCTGACAAAATTCACTTAGTGTGCCCCTCTTTAGTGGGCATAAATATCCCGGACAAAAATAATAGGCTATGCCCGTCTGCCCTTAGCATTAAATTATGTCAAGAACACAGCTGGTCAAAATTGTAAACCATAATGAATGTATTTAAACCCCCCCCTCTCCTCACAATCTTTTTCCCAATCATTCCCCCTCCCCTTCCTCCACCACCTCCCCCTTCATACCACCTCTCGCCCTTCATTATTAAGTCAAGCAGATTGTATAAATTAAAATTCTGCACAAATTAATCATTAAAAAGCCACAGCCCCTTTATAAATAAACATTTTTATGTAAATGACCACTCGACATCAAAGGCCTTGATAAATTTCATTGTTTTCACTACCTGTTTATGTTTACATCAATTTACATATGTAATGAGGTGTTTACTCGCAGGTCAAACCTAATGTGAAAAGGTCAAGGTTTACGCTTGTTAGTTTTGACCTTTCACCTTTCACCTTTCAGTTACGAATTTTGCTTTTGTCTTTTTAATAATACACATGTAAAATTTGTACTTTTAATCCAGGTGGCCACATTTCATCCCTAACAACTAACGAAAATATAGTTAGGACAGACATTAAGTTGTTCCTGTTATTTCATTTGAGTCTCAATAAAGAAATTCCTGGAGAAAAAATACAATTTAGTCCAATAATAAATGCCCAAGACCCTATTTTATTTTTGAAAAATTTTGCTTTACAAAGAACCATAGAGCTCTAAAGTGTTTACATGTTGAAAACAGTAAATAAATCGGCAATAAAAAGACTTCAGCATCAAGATTAACTCATTTGAAGCAATATGACTAAAATGGTGGAATTTTCATAAATCTAGTACTGGTAGTATTTTTTAACATTGTTTGGAGAATTTCAACTCTCATGATATATTGCATTATGTTCTACACTTGTAAAGATGTATAAAAAGAAATAAACAACTATATGAACTCTGTGACTATTTTTTAGTTCCAGGTCACGCTGTTTACCAGAGTAACAACAGTATGAGTAACCTACGTATTTACCATAGTCAGCAATTATCACCAGTCTACGAATATATTGACCCTACCCATGGCCCCAACGTTGTAGATATATACCAATATGGAGGTAAGGATTTAAAATAAGGTCTAATCTTGTTATTTTTAGATTTATTCTAACACCAGACGGATTCTCACATGTACCGGTCTTGGTAATGAGTAAAAAAAGTTTTCTTTACTAAAAGAGGATTTGAAGCAAAAAACCCTAATTGCATAGCAGAAGACAATCTTGCTCGCTCCATATGTACCAAAAAAATTTTTATTTTCAGATTTGAATCACTCACGGTCTAGATTAATTGACCAACAGTCTTCGAGCTGGAAGAAACAGAAAGATAAAGAAAACAAGAAAATTTTACGGAGTAAAAGCGATGCCACTCAGGATGTTCGACGTCATGTCAGTCGAAAACGATCTGACACTAATAGATCGTCGGAAACACGCTCGAGTTCAAATTCAAAATTAGGAAAATCGCAAGAAGCACGAGCAGACATTCATATTTCTAATAAAGGTCAGAAGTCAAGGTCATCAGACGCGATACATATCGGTTACGATAACAAAGCGTTTGAATGCGACTCAGGGCTAGCAACAGATAGTATGAAACTTCAAGCCACAAAGGTGAAACCTATCAATAACATCACAGACGACGAAAAAAAACATGTGGTATCTCCACAGGAAAAGGACGTAAAAAGTGGAGAACCAAGTGTGTCCCATTACACATACCACGGAGATATCTATGCTGTGTCAGATAAAACTACAGAAGCAAGCAACAATCCAATTTTAGATAAAATGAATTCTATGAAGTTAGAGACACCGAACGCTAGAGCTCCGCGATATCTAGACGAAGACACGGTTAACAGACCAGATGTTCAAGTCTCACGGGTGAATAATAGTGCTAGACAGGAAGTAGACAATTCCAATACAATTTATACTGAAGTTCGTCCAAACGTTAGTGAAAATATAATAGTGACGGAAGTTCTAGACAATAACAGGCCTGATTCTAGGTCACATGACAATAATTCAAATAATAATTCCCTTTTACAACCTCAACCTTCGACCTCGCATAATTTATTAGCTGCATCTCCTAGTCTAATGTCAGATAAATCTGAACTATCGGAAGATTTAGATGTAAAAGGTGAGTTGTTTAATTTCTCAATGAAAACAAACAGGGTCTTGAATGATCATTGTTTCTTTTCTAAGAGGTTTCAATCTTCAAATGTACAAAATTAAGAACATATAGATAGGTCTATAGGTTCTATAGCATTGCCGTAAGAGCATTGGTTCTTTACGTCATGACGGCATTTGCTTGGGTACTTGAAAATGTCAAATGTGAGTTCTAATCTCAACCTGATTGTGATAGTCCGTTGACCTCATAATTCCAGTCAGACCAGGTGTAAATGGGTATGGATAATCTGGGAATGATGCCAAGAGGTTTGGCAAAGGACCAGGTGGTAGAAAGGATCCCTGAACCTAAGTTGTTATCCTTGTAAAATATAGTTGCTTCCTTCTTTCTATATACTTGATGTCGTGTGTTTCTATAGTCACTGCAGATCAAACTAACTGACCCTGGCGTTTGATAATCTGTCATTATAACAAGACATCAATAATAAAGGTGTCAATCATAATAAAGATGGACGTTAATTAATCATCAGTAAATCTAAGATGATTGACAGTATTACAGTATTACATAAAAGGGATAATCACATCATAATCTGAGTTATGTCCCTTGTCAAATTATTACAGATCATTTAAAATAACGTCATCTGGACAAGAAGTAAACTTTTAGTTGGTTGTTAACTGTTTAACCTCAAAAGAACTATTTGTATCCATGATGCTCTGCTCTAAAGAGTGATACAAAAGCACAGTGCCTAAAGGCGGATAATAAGATGGTGGCTGAATAGGGGCTACAAGAATTGTCAAATTGGGATCACAATGCATTTAAGAACGCATTGATAATTAATTTGAGAGCTTGGAGAAGCTCCCTTTTCATTACCATTGTTGCCAGTTGCTACCCATTGTTGTCAGTTGTTAACCATTATTACCAGTTGCAGCATATTGTAGCCAGTTGTACTCATTGTAACCAGTTGCTACCCATTCTTGCCAGTTGCTACCCATTCTTGCCAGTTGCCATTAGTTGCTTTGTTTAATTTTATTTCAAGAACTAGATCTACCACTAGTCACCTGAATGAAGAAAATTTAAACCATCATTATTGCCAGCAGTCAGTCAATTTATTTTTGTTGTTGTGTTTATCATAATGTTGACTGCAGCATTCGAATTCTTAGAGAGTTATTTATCTGATGATGATGAAACTACAGGAGAAAGTCGACCCACATCCCCTGCTACTTAACATGTAGGTTGGTGATTTTGATATTGTGCGTGGGAATTGGGGGAGAGATGGGGAAGGGTTAAGAGAAGGGTTTAAAAGAGAGGTGAGAGAAAGACTCCCCTGCTACTTAACATGTAGGTTGGTGTTTTAGATATTGTGGGTGGGGATTGGGGGAGAGATGGGGGAGGGGTTAAGAGAAGGGTTAAAAGAGAGGTGAGAGAAAGACATCCCCTGCTACTTAACATGTAGGTTGGTGTTTTAGATATTGTGGGTGGGGATTGGGGAGGGGAGAGAGGGGGAGGGGTTAAGAGAAGGGTTAAAAGAGAGGTGAGAGAAAGACATCCCCTGCTACTTAACATGTAGGTTGGTGTTTTTGATTTTGTGGGAGGGGATTTGGGGAGGGAGAGAGAGAGGGGAGGGGTTAAGCGAAGGGTTAAAAGAGAGGTGAGAGAAAGACATCCCCTGCTACATAACATGTAGGTTGGTGTTTTTGATATTGTGGGTGGGGATTGGGGGAGGGAGAAGAGTTGAAAAGAGAGGCGAGTGAAAGACAGGATACATTTCATCCAATGTTTTACAAAACACAAATCTCTTATATCCAACGTTCCAACGTGGATGTTTATTATCTTAACAAATTATTATAGTTACAAAAGTTTAAAAAAATGAGGCCCAAGATCATAAAAACATCTAAAAATTATGTGGAGCACTTTAAAATGAAATATTGTAACTCAATATATGAAATTTAAAAACCTAGAAGTAGTTATCTATATACTGTAGAAATATATAAAACCTAGAAGTAGTATATCTATATATTTTCTAAAGTAGTATAATAAACCTAGAAGTAGTATATCTATATATAAACCTAGAATATAGATATATCTATATATAAACCTAGAAGTAGTATATCTATATATCTTGTGTTTAAATAGAAAGTAGTATTATCTTATATGAACTAGAATGTAGTATATCTATATATCTTGTGTTTAGAAACTAGTATTAATAAAGTAAGAAGTGTATATCTATATATCTTGTGTTTAGAAACGTAGTATGTAATAAAGTAGAAGTAGTATATCTATATATCTTGTGTTTGAAACTAGTATGTAATAAATAAGAAGTGTATATCTATATATCTTGTGTTTAGAAACGTAGTATGTAATAAACCTAGAAGTAGTATATCTATATATCTTGTGTTTAGAAACGTAGTATGTAATAAACCTAAGAAGTAGTATATCTATATATCTTGTGTTTAGAAACGTAGTATGTAATAAAGTAAGAAGTAGTATATCTATATATCTTGTGTTTAGAAACGTAGTATGTAATAAAGTAAGAAGTAGTATATCTATATATAGCAAGAAGTAGTATATCTATATATCTTGTGTTTAAGATATAAATTTAAACAAATTGTAGGATATTAATTAACAGCGTAGCACTTTAAAATGAAAAAATATATAAAATTTGTCCTGTTACTGTGTTTATGTCATACTTTACCCATCAGCCAATAGCCTGGGGGTGATAAAAACATTAATGTGTAATTCATGATAGTCATTATTTTCTTGTCACATCTATAAAATACCGGGGTACAATAAAATCTCTAGACACACCCTATAATCTCAGTTTAATTTCACCTCAATTATAATAATTCACAATATCTAATGGTGTTTAATAGTTGACAGAATTTAAATGTTGAAAATAAAAAGTGGGGTCTATTAAAGAGTTTTCTTTCCATTTTCTAAAAATTCAAAATGGTTTTGTGAGATGAAATAAGATTCTCCTTAAAAGTACATTATGTATAAAATTTCAAGCTTTAGATTTTTTTATTGACAAAATTCTGTACATAAAAGCCTTAATTTTCAATTTTATCACTATTTCCATTACTAGGGGTAAACAATTAAAGATATATACTATTGTCCTGTCGCCTAATGTTTCCGCTAAATGCCTTCTCTTCGGAAACATTTCACTAGTTTATGATCACGTTGTTTTCTGTCCTTCTCTTACTTATTCATTTTTACTTGAAATAATTAAAATGTGATCATAAACTACTCAAGTGTTTCTGAAGAAGGCATTTAGCGGAAATGTTAGACGACAGAACAATAGTATATATCTTATTGTCCAAAATATTTGAATGGACTAGGTCAAGATGGGTCTAATCCAGAGTTTTCGTTAACCATCTCTGATATTTTTATTGCAAGTACTAAAGGAAATAATATGTAACATATTTAAATTTCTGAAATAGTCAAAGTCAAGGTCAAGGTTAAATGATCAATAGGTCAAACTCTATAACAAAACACATAAAGAAATATATTATGGTATAACTCACTTCTTTAATAACAAAGCACATTATATTTTAATTCATGTTACACGTGTTGTCATCAAATGAAATAACTATGTTCTGAATGAGAATTCTTATTCGACAATCTACCCAGTTTTTTTTCCCTTTCAATATCAACTGTTAAATCTTTTATAATGTATAATAAATAACTGACTTAAAGAGTTAGTATACTGTATTATAGTCAGTTAACCAATCTACAACTCAATACAATATTACCTTCTGATTTCTACAACTTGATGTTACTGTACACCTGTAGAATTACACCTGTTACTTACCTGAAGTAATCGATTTGCATTTTAATCTTTATATTTTCTGGTTAATCTCTCCAGAAGTAGATAATTTCTCATCAAATTGATGTATACTGAAATTCATAGCATAGTCTCTACTTGTGACCTAGGTCAGTGCTTCTATAGGAGAGTATCTCTTATAACACCTTATACTTGTGACCTAGGCCAGTGCTTCTATAGGAGAGTATCTCTTATAACACATAATACTTGTGACCAAGGCCAGTGTTTCTATAGGAGAGTATCTCTTATAACACCTAATACTTGTGACCAAGGCCAGTGTTTCTATAGAACATCTCTTATAACACCTAATACTTGTGACCTAGGCCAGTGCTTCTATAGGAGAGTATCTCTTATAACACCTAATACTTGTGACCCAGGCCAGTGCTTCTATAGGAGATTATCTCTTATAATACCTAATACTTGTGACCTAGGCCAGTTCTTCTATAGGAGAGTATCTCTTATAACACCTAATACTTGTGACCTAGGCTAGATATGATAACACTCTACACCTGTAAAATGACACCTGTAGAACTACACCTGGTCATAGTTGTCATGGAATTTATAATGATTTTAGTCAATCAATATGTGATATAAATTATTAAGTAAACAGCTGATATTGAGTTTGAATATAAATCTAAACAAATATCAAATATTGAATAAACAGCATACTGGCTTTTTTTGGTGTTTATAGAAAATTAGGTTTAGATATCTCTTATATTACTTTTTAATCAAATACTTTTGGATATTACAAACTTAACAAAACTGAAGATTGACGTAAAGTGATTGTGAAGAAAACTACGTATGTTTATCAGGGACACTGATTACATCGATTTTGCATCATACTTCTAATTTTCAATCAATTGAATTTAGATTAAGTGTAAGTGTAAGAAACACAGACATCTGATTGAAAATAAGAATGGTGTAAATTGATGCTATCAGTGTCTCTGATACATATACAATACAGACATCTGATTGAAAATTAGAATGGTGTAAATTGATGCTATCAGTGTCCCTGATACACATACAATACAGACATCTGATTGAAAATTAGAATGGTGTAAATTGATGCTATCAGTGTCCTGATAAATACAATACAGACGTCTGATTGAAAATTAATGGTGTAAATTGATGCTATCAGTGTCTCTGATAACATATAATACAGACGTCTGATTGAAAATTGAATGGTGTAAATTGATGTATCAGTGTCTCTGATACATATACAATAAAGATTGAAAATTTTTGATTGAGATCTTCCTGTATACAAATAACCTTCCAGAAGGGGTGAAATAGTTAATGAAGAAAACACACACCAGGATTATTAATTTAAAAGATCTATCTGAGGTATATTTCAATGTCCTGATTCTGTTTTATTTTTCAGAGTTAGAACTATAAATAAAGAAGAAAGTTTTCCATGACTGAGATCTTCCTGTAGTACAACACTAACCTTCCCCTAGGTAGTTAGGGGTTACATATCTTTATAAACTGATGACGGACGGATCTGTGTGTATGACAGTGGAGGGACAAAATGAAGAAAGAATCATATTTACAAGGATAACAACTTTGGTCAGTTAGGATCTTATATCAGCTGGTCTTGACAACGTGGTATATTACAAGGATAACAACTTTGGTTCATAATTAAGGATCCTTTATATCAGCTGGTCCTTGGCCAAACCTCTTGGTATTGATGTTACAAGGATAACAACTTAGGTTCATGAGGATCCTATCTACCAGCTGGTCCTTGATCAAACCTCGTGGTATTGATCTTTCCCGGATTATCTGTACCTATTTACAGCTGGGTTTAGTAGAAAACTAAGATCATCATTTGTTAACTCTGTGACCTCCCTGACCCACTGAACTACAGCCAGGCTGCAGAAATTGTTAAAATAATAATGAATCCTTGTTCATGAGAGAGCAGAGAGAAATGGGATGTAAAACTCCATTTCAGATTTGAGGTAGAAAGATTAGTTCTCTGTGATGCTGATAGTTTATATCAACACTCATCAAATGTTTAAAGGAATATTGCGTCTTAGAATGAACATTAAATTTAAAACTTGGACAATATGAGTATATATTCATCAGTAAATATACCTGGTGTCATAAATAAAAGAATCCTAATATAATCTGATAAAACATAGTAATTATCAAAAAAAATGCTAATGATTATTGAATGATTAAGCATTTTTCAGTTATTACTACATTTTTTAAAGTTTTCCAGATTTTACAGGGATTCTGTTATTTTATGACACCAGGTAAGTTCACTGATGAATATATACTCATATTGACCATTCTTAAGAACTAAAATATTATGTTGATTCTAAGATACAGTATCACTTGAACAAGTTAATGTAATATTATCTGGCCTGTTGTATATAACCTAATAAGAATCTGAATGTTTTTGTACAAACTAGTAAAGTTACATTCCTGGTCTGTTGACAATATTATAACAGTCTTTCAGTCTTCCTATCTCTTATAATATATTATATAACTCAACAATACATTTTATCTTTAGATCTTTCATGGAACGAACCCTGGACCAAATTTCTAAAATACTTTAAGGGATACTGGGTCTTAGCATGAACATAAAGTTTTAAAGAAAGGTCAATATGAGTATATATTCATCGGTGAACTTACCTGGTGTCATAAAGTAACAGAATCCCTGGAAAACTAACAAAACTAGGCCATATTTGAAAAACGTTTGATCAATAATTTATTAAGCATTTTTCAAAAATAATATGCATTTTTATAGATAATTACTTAGTTTTTATGATATATTTATTATTTATGTTATTTATTGCAGCAGGTATATTTACTTATGAATAGAGCTCTTATTGGTCATGTTTAAATTTTTTAAATTTTATGTTCATTATTTGACAAAATATTCCTTAAAATCTTATAATATTTCTCCAAGTTGAGTTTTTATGAAAAGATCCAATCTGAAGCTGTAACAGGAGTAAATGACCATCCATTTGCTGCCAAATTTGTCATATTTTGATATAGTCAAGGGCAATAACTGTGTTGTAATATAATATTTATTTTTATAAGAAGTATGTCAGATAGTATATTTTTGTTTAAAGATTATTGTATTAGATGATATTTTAGTAGACAGAGCAATAATAATCAAACATACAATAATGACCGGTCTATATCTCAGCCACCTTGATTACTTAGTGTATTATAGATTATAAAGAGGTTTTCAAACCTGTGTATCAGGGACACTGATAGCATCAATTTACACCATTCTAATTTTCAATCAGATGTCTGTATTGTATGTGTATCAAGGACACTGATAGCATCAATTTACACCATTCTAATTTTCAATCAGATGTCTGTATTGTATGTGTATCAGGACACTGATAGCATCAATTTACACCATTCTAATTTTCAATCAGATGTCTGTATTATATGTGTATCAGGGACACTGATAGCATCAATTTACACCATTCTAATTTTCAATCAGACGTCTGTATTATATGTGTATCAGGGACACTGATAGCATCAATTTACACCATTCTAATTTTCAATCAGATGTCTGTATTATATGTGTATCAGGGACACTGATAGCATCAATTTACACCATTCTAATTTTCAATCAGACGTCTGTATTATATGTGTATCAGGGACACTGATATCATCAATTTACACCATTCTTTAAATTTTTAATCAGACGTCTGTATTTTATGTGCATCAGAGACACTGATAGCATCAATTTACACCATTCTAATTTTCAATCAGATGTCTGTATTGTATGTGTATCAGGACACTGATAGCATCAATTTACACCATTCTAATTTTCAATCAGACGTCTGTATTGTATGTGTATCAGGGACACTGATAGCATCAATTTACACCATTCTAATTTTCAATCAGATGTCTGTATTGTATGTGTATCAGGGACACTGATAGCATCAATTTACACCATTCTAATTTTCAATCAGATGTCTGTATTGTATGTGTATCAGGGACACTGATAGCATCAATTTACACCATTCTAATTTTCAATCAGACGTCTGTATTATATGTGTATCAGGGACACTGATATCATCAATTTACACATTCTTATTTTCAATCAGACGTCTGTATTTATGTGATCAGAGACACTGATAGCATCAATTTACACCATTCTAATTTTCAATCAGATGTCTGTATTGTATGTGTATCAGAGACACTGATAGCATCAATTTACACCATTCTAATTTTCAAGTAGAAGTCTGTATTGTATATGTATAGAACACTTGTATTAAATCAATTTATCACCTTATTAATTTTCAATTAGACGTCTGTATTGTATACTGTATATGTGGACTTTTATCTTTTGATATCATCAAATTTATCTACTATATTAATTTTCATATCTAATGTATGTATTGTATGTTATCTAGAAGAAATGATAATAATTTACATCCATTCTAATTACCATGTAATAAGATGATTTCTGTTAGATATATGTAAGTAAATACACTTCATGTATAATGATTAATTAGTTTTATTGACTTTCTTTAATGAAATGAAATGAATGGAGTTTTACATCCATACTCTTCTGCACCTTATGGGCTAATGAAGATGGACTGTTTGATAATAGAAATGAAATGAATGGAGATTAACAGTCCTACTCTTCTGCACCTAATGGGCTAATGAAGATGGACTGTTTGTAATAGAAATGAAATGAATGGAGTTTAATCCTACTCTTCTGACCTATGGCTAATGAAGATGGACTGTTTATAATAGAAATGAAATGAATGGAGTTTTAGTCCTACTCTTCTGTCCTATATGGGCTATGAAGATGGACTGTTTTAATAGAAATGAAATGAATGGAGTTTTAATCCTACTCTTCTGCACCTAATAGGCTAATGAAGATGGACTGTTTGTAATAGAAATGAAATGAATGGAGTTTTACATCCTACTCTTCTGCACCTAATGGGCTAATGAAGATGGACTGTTTAGTAATAGAAATGAAATGAATGGAGTTTTACATCCTACTCTTCTGTACCTAATGGGCTAATGAAGATGGACTGTTTGTAATAGAAATGAAATGAATGGAGTTTTACATCAACTCTTCTGCACCTAATGGGCTAATGAAGATGGACTGTTTATAATAGAAATGAAATGAATGGAGTTTGACGTCCTACTCTTCTGTACCTAATGGGCTAATGAAGATAGACTGTTTGTAATAGAAATGAAATGAATGGAGTTTGACGTCCTACTCTTCTGTACCTTATGGGTTAATGAAGACAGACAACTCCATGCAGTGTGCTATGAGCTAAATTTTGTCAGGACAGGGATGTTCAATCCTAGACTGAATTTGTGCTAGGCCTTTATTATTTGTCCTGGTTTTCCCTACCCCCAGGAAATTTTGAAAACTAGAAGCCCAGTGATTGTATTTCTGATGATTCCGAGACACCAAAAATTTGTTCAAAATATTCATCTTTCAGTCTTTGCCAGGACAGGGGCATTAGCCTACTCTTTTTTCAATTTCCAACTGTCTGAGACTCTGTGTATACAGAAAAGACATATTATAGAAATAGAAAGTAAAACCCTAATTTGAGGTATTTATGCATTAATTATGCAATGTTCAAGTATTTCTAGTGCTTCTTAAAAATAGTGAATATTTAGTGGTCACTTGAAGAAGGCAAGATACCAGTAGGAACACTTCATCAAGTGAATCTATCCAGCTTTTGAAGGTATATTAAGAGATGGTTCTCTTTTGATAAACTCTTTATACATGAGTCCAGTACAATACAATTAGGCCCAATACACAAGGACATTGTTTCATCTAGTGTACTCCATGATAGGATATGTCCTGTTTACTAAACATGGACCAACTTAACATCCAAAAACAGTTTAGTATGTCCCTTCGAGTACTTGGTCAGCAAATCCAGTTCTATCTCTATAATAAACAAAGCAAAAGGAAAGTTCTCTAAAGCAGCATTTAGCTCAGATGAGTTTTGATCAATTTGTGGAGTCAATAGTATTAAATAACATAAAAATAATGAAGGTAAGAGAAGGGGAAACCTGGAGGTGACCTTCTAGTGGGAGACTAAAGGGAGATAATATAAATTATGTTACTGTCTTCCCTGAAAAATTAGCCGATATCAATGTGAGTAGGCTCCCCTTAATGCCGGCGGAAGTGGAACTGTGTAGTGTTGACAAGAATCGTGCTATATAGAGTAATAGGTTTGTTTCTTTATTATTTATGTCATTTTCTGATGAAACTGTCTTTATTCTTACTCATATAACACGCCTTCGCCCTGTCCAATCCAGACAAAACACGTCTTCGTGACACACTTTACAACGTTTCCACTTTCTACTTGTAAATTTACCCATCCCACTTTTTAGTTTCAGTAGGGGCACCTGCTAATAATAAGGTTGGTCCCTACTCGATGTTTGTTTATATATATTGAATATGATTTAAACTCCATGAAATTTGATCATTAAATGCAGTTAGTAATATTACATTACTGAGTAGTAGGCTAGTATATGCCTACCCAATAACAATGTTGCATGATTAAGATACTTCAATCAAACGATGACATTCTATTACAGGTAATAAAGCTAGTGTAGAGTAGAACATGGCAAATCCAGCATTAGGTTTACTTTCAGTTTCAGCTGTAGCTCTGGCAATATTTCTCAATTTTTCTATTCACAAAATAGAGGAAGGTAAGTGGAGGACATTTTTTTTGTTACAGGGACGGACCATGTCTTACTATAATATACATCAAGTTGTTATTCAAGTGAAGTTTTACCTCCATCTTACTGAAATTTGTCTCTAAGTTAACTAACGATGACTTGTCTCCTAGTTGACTTGTCTCCTAGTTGACTGTGTATCTGTTGGGAGTACCTAAATATTCAAACCGACTCAGAACAATGTTATAGTAACTGTCCTGAACTCTGTGACTTGTCCTATTGTTGTTACCAGTGATTGTTCTGTTTGTTCATGGTCTCATAGTAGGCGGTGTACTATGGGTAAGTTGACTTTCTAGTTGAATGTAATACCATACTTGTCACACTGTAACAGTTGTCAAATCACAAGTATTTGTTTTAGATAGACAAGTTTATGTGACTTGCGATCCAAGTTGACCTTTAATAAGGATGTACAGGCTTTCATAATTTCTATTATTGCAAAACTCTAATTATGTTCACTAGATAAATAAGAACTCCACTTCATGGATACTCAACTCCTCAAGCCAGTTCAACTAAACAATACAACACAATATACAAGAAATGAGATTCTCCTGTTGAGTTTCTCCTATTATAGTTCTTATTATATCTCTGGATTATTATTTATATTACAGGGAGGAGCGTTATTATCTTCTACTAGTGAACCAGGATACCATTTCATGCTTCCATTTCTTACAACATTTCGATCTGTACAGGTATGGCTACAGCTTTTTATACTGTTATTATTCCACTGACTGTAAATAAGATGATCTTGACTACCAGCTGGTTCTTGGACAAACCTTTTAGTTCTTAACCTCTTGATCTCAGAATCATTCAAATTTTGTTATTTTCTTTTACTTTCTTTAAACTTGTAAAATGGTTATAGTTTTTTGTGTTTTTAGACAACCCTACAAACAGATGAAGTAAAAAATGTACCATGCGGTACTAGGTAAGTTGTAGAAGTTTATAGTCTTAGTAAAATCAACCAAGTTCTGACAGCAGGCCTTGTCAGCGAGGTCGGAGGGACTGACACGGAGAAAACATCTAGTTGTTCAGATGGGACATTAAACCGTGGCACCATGTGGTACAGGCTGTGTTTAAGATCCCTCGACAGTTGGAAATCCCAAAAAGGGTACGCGTATGCTGCTGCTAAAATTCCCCTCATCACACACTGCATGACTTTATCTGCCTTCATTAGCCCATTAGGTACAGAAGTGTAGAATGTAAAATTCACTAATACCAGTTATTTTTTTTTCATTTCTGACATCATGCAATAGGAACTGCAGGTCCTTTTATAGTTAATGTGTGACAATTCAACAATCTACACATGCCCCAATTTATTTCTAACTGTGCTTATTAACTATAATTATCATATAATGTTTCAGTGGTGGAGTTATTATTTATTTTGAAAGAATTGAAGTTGTCAATAAACTAGACAGAGCTATAGGTGAGAATTTCATCTGTTTTTGTATTTTTCTATTTATTTATGCTGGCTGTACAGCATTTACAATTCAGGTAGGTAAATATTCAAGTCCCCAGTTTATCTTTTGATGCAAGATACTTTACCAAATACAAATAGAGAATCTCTTACAAGTCTTTCTTGATATCAAAAATATTATGACAATTTGATTTTTTTTTTACAACTTTATTGACAAGTGGTGATATTTTTTGATATCAAGCAAAAAACGAGTTTGAGATTTTACTTATCACCCAATATCACTGTGACATGTATATAAAACAGTAGGGTGTAAAACTCCATTGTATTTCTATTTCAGTATATGAAACAGTTAGAAATTATACAGCCGACTATGATAAAACGTTAATTTATAATAAAATTCATCATGAATTGAATCAGTTCTGTTCCGTTCACAATTTACAAGAAGTTTATATTGATCTCTTTGGTAAGTTCTGTTTTTCTTGATATATTTTGTTATTTATTTAACCCAAATATCTGAGTATTTGTTGTTTGTTTTCAAATTTCTTAAAGGTTTTTCTACATTGCTTAGAAATGTTGTTTTAAGAGGACATAAGTATATTGAAAAAAATGTCCTGCTCCAGTTGTCTTGAAACAATCTTAGCACTAGGACGTCCTGGCACTAAGATTAATTTGAGAATATGTAGCCTGATGAGGATATTGAATACAAAACTGAATCTTAAACTTAGCCCATTAGGTGCTGAAGAGTAGGATGTAAAACTCCATTCATTTCATTTCTTTTACAAACATCTTCATTTTCCCATAAGGTGCTGAAGAGTAGGATGTAAAACTCCATTCATTTCATTTCTATTACAAACAGTCCATCTTTATTATCCCATAAGGTGCAGAAGAGTAGGGTGTAAAACTCCTTTCATTTCATTTCTATTATAAACAGTCCATCTTCATTAGCCCATAAGGTGCAGAAGAGTAGGATGTAAAACTCCATTCATTTCATTTCTATTACAAACAGTCCATCTTCATTAGCCCATAAGGTGCAGAAGAGTAGGACGTCAAACTCCATTCATTTCATTTCTATTACAAACAGTCCATCTTCATTAGCCCATAAGGTGCAGAAGAGTAGGACGTAAAACTCCATTCATTTTATTTCTATTATAAACAGTCCATCTTCATTAGCCCATAAGGTGCAGAAGAGTAGGACGTAAAACTCCATTCATTTCATTTCTATTACAAACAGTCCATCTTCATTAGACCATAAGGTGCAGAAGAGTAGGATGTAAAACTCCATTCATTTCATTTCTATTATAAACAGTCCATCTTCATTAGCCCATAAGGTGCAGAAGAGTAGGACATAAAACTCCATTCATTTCATTTCTATTATAAACAGTCCATCTTCATTAGCCCATTAGGTGCAGAAGAGTAGGATGTAAAACTCCATTCATTTCATTTCTATTACAAACAGTCCATCTTCATTAGCCCATTAGGTACAGAAGAGTAGGATGTAAAACTCCATTCATTTCATTTCTATTATAAACAGTCCATCTTCATTAGCCCATTAGGTGCAGAAGAGTAGGACGTAAAACTCCATTCATTTCATTTCTATTATAAACAGTCCATCTTCATTAGCCCATTAGGTGCAGAAGAGTAGGATGTAAAACTCCATTCATTTCATTTCTATTACAAACAGTCCATCTTCATTAGCCCATTAGGTGTAGAAGAGTAGGACGTAAAACTCTATTCATTTCATTTCTATTACAAACAGTCCATCTTCATTAGCCCATAAGGTACAGAAGAGTAGATGTAAAACTCCATTTATTTCATTTCTATTATAAACAGTCCATCTTCATTAGCCCATTAGGTGTAGAAGAGTAGGACGTAAAACTCTATTCATTTCATTTCTATTACAAACAGTCCATCTTCATTAGCCCATAAGGTACAGAAGAGTAGATGTAAAACTCCATTCATTTCATTTCTATTATAAACAGTCCATCTTCATTAGCCCATTAGGTGCAGAAGAGTAGGATGTAAAACTCCATTCATTTCATTTCTATTATAAACAGTCCATCTTCATTTGCCCATAAGGTGCAGAAGAGTAGGATGTAAAACTCCATTCATTTCATTTCTATTATAAACAGTCCATCTTCATTTGCCCATAAGGTGCAGAAGAGTAGATGTAAAACTCCATTTATTTCTTTGACTTTTGTTTTATTTGTAGATCAAATAGATGAGAATTTAAAGAAAGCGTTACAAATAGATTTAAACATCATGGCGCCAGGATTGATGGTACAGGCTGTCAGAGTTACCAAACCTAAAATACCTGAATCTATCAGGAAAAATTATGAAGCTATGTAAGTACTATTCTAATCTAGACTCAATTGTATTGATAACTATTACTTCACTGAATAACTTGCAGACTTTTCGACTTTTCGTTGAAAACTAACATTTCCTTGGTCCAAATCACAGAGTTCACATTGGTCTGTAAATATACATCTTACATTCTGTTCAAAAAAGCCAAGTTTTTATTTTTTTTTCATGTATTTCAGGGAGGGAGAAAAAACAAAGTTATTAATAGCCATACAAAAACAGAAATTAGTTGAAAAAGAGGCTGAAACGGAGAGAAAAAAGGCAGTCATTGGTGAGAATCTTTAAATTTTTCTCGGCAAATGACATTCTAAGTTTCTGTTTACTTCATTAAAGCAATTTTGTTTCGAGAAAATAAATTTATAAATTCAAATTTGGTGATTTTCAAAATAATGGTGGATGAATATTAATTAGATACGTAACGAGATGTTCGTTAATTAAGCATTCTTTTGTTGACAGAGGCTGAGAAACAAGCATTAGTAGCCAAAATTCAGTGGGAACAGAAAGTCATGGAAAAGGAATCGGAGAAACGAATGTCTGAAATAGAAGGTAAATTAAAGCGATACTACGTCTTAGATTTTAGTTCTCAAGAATGGTCAATATGAGTATATTCTCAACAGTAAACTTACCTGGTGTCATAAAGTAACAGAACTCCTGTAAACTCACACAACTAAGTAATAATTGAAAAACTCTGTCTAAGAAGGACATATTGTGCGGTGACAATAGTATCACTCATGTCCTAGTTATAGACATGTGAAGTTGGTGTGGTTTTGTCTATGGGCATAAATGTTTGTGATTAAACTATATATAAAGATGCCTCTGTATTTGGTGACTTGACAATTTTTTCAAAAATATTTTGTTTTTAGATTCAGCGAATACAGCTCGAGCCCGTGCCAAGGCAGATGCTGAATTTTATAAAACACAAAAAGAAATAGAATCCAATAAAGTAGGTTTTGTAGTAGTATTTTCCTGGTGTTTTAAAAGATTTTCTGAAAACGTGTCTTATCAATAGGATGGTATTGATGCAAGTAAACATTTTGAAAAAAATTACGTAGTTTGGCCAATTTATTCTGATATTGACTGTCTGTGTTCGAGACACTGAAAGCATGTTTATGATGTAAATAACATCATCCATAATAAGATAGCAATGTTATCTGAAGGAATATCCTATGTGACGTCACTAAACACACGATCAACAGCGAAAAAATAATGGCATAAAAATTCCTTTATCAGAATTGTGTGAAGTTAAAATTCAACTGAAGAGATCATTAAATAACTAAATTAATTCCCTCTTC